>JASVEL010013968.1:0-201293 GCA_032618575.1 Nicotiana noctiflora
TGCCCTACCTCTACCACGACCACGGCCTTTGGGTGCCAATGGTGGTCGTCCGCCACGTCCGTTAGCTCGTGTTCTCGCCATCTACGAGAGAATAGAATATGGAAAGATTTAATTTCATGATAACACAAATCGCACGATATGAATCCAAGAAAATGAGGTTTTTCCTAAAGTTTCTGTAGCCCTCCGAGGATAGATACGGACGTCTACGTACCGATCCGCGAAAGCCTACTAAACCGGCTCATGACTCGCGAGTCCTAATAACCTAGAGCTCTGATACCAACTTGTCACGACCCAAATCCGGTCGTGATGGCGCCCAATAGGCCAGCCAGACCAACAATTTAATTATCACAAAATACCCGTTCCCAAATGAACAACCCAAGAAGAATATATGAGTTTAAGAACTCCAATAATATTAATACTGAACAAAATACTGACACTCCCAAAGATCCGGAGTCACAAGTCTAGAGCCTCTAACAAAACCCAACAGGAAATAGAGAGTACGATATAGAAGTACTCAAATCTGAATACAAAATACAAAATAACAACCGGAAATAAGAGGAGAAGCTAGGTTCTGCGAACGTAGGCAGCTACCTCAGCAACTCGATATAATGCTGCAATCGCTGGAGTTTTCCGTCTACTGCTCCTGAGTACCTGAGTCTGCACACAAAAGGTGCAGGGAGTAGGGTGAGTACTAAGTACTCAGTGAGTAACAAATATATATAAGTAGCTGACAGTAAGAAATCCACAAAATACCACAATATGAAGCTACACTACAGTCCGAATCTCCTACGAACTAGCAGCAACAATACAATACAGCTACCACAAAGTAATTCAACAAATATAGATGCAATGCAATGCACATAACCGCTACGGCGTGTAGCCCGATCCATTTAACGTCGACGATGCTCACTGGGGGTGTATACAGACTCCGGAGGGGCTCCTACAGCCCAAGCACAATACTGTTGCGGCGTGCGGCCCGATCCTCATATCAACCACTGCGGCGTGCAGCCCGATCCATTCTCAGTCCACAATAAGCAAATAAGTCACAAAAACAGTTCATTTTTCTTACTTCCAGTTTTCAATTCATAATTTATGAAAAATACTTAAACTTTATTAAATTTGCAAAAGCTGGTGACTTAGTATTTCAAAAGTGTGATTTCAATTTCCAGGACTGAGATCAGTGATTTAAGCAATTATAGCTATCACATAAATATTGTCCTCTAAGGACACTACAGGTCGGCACAAGGCCCCAAACAAGGCTTACAGCCCACAAATATAGCAAATACAGTGTATTTCCAACACTAACAACATATTATTCACATCCGGGATGGACCAAGTCTCAATCCCTAGTCAAAATCAATCCCGCACCTGCCACGGTGTGCGAGCCACGCCCTACTAGCGTCACAATGTGCTAAGCCGGGGTTTCGAACCCTCAGGCTACCATATACACAAACCACTCACCTCTAGCCGGTCGTAGACTCGTCCGCGATGCCTTTTCCTTTGCATTTCGCTGCCTCGTGTGTAGAATGTAGTCAAATAACAATAATTATATCAAATACGGGTCAAAGAACCATAACCCACTTCAATTTACATGAAATTCGCATAAATACACCAAGTTGGTAAAACCCGACCCCGGGCCCCACTGCTCGGAAAATTTCGAAATTAGTACCAACGCGACCCTCATCTCGCCACGAGTCCGTGCATATAAATTTTATCGAAATCGGAGTTCAAATGGCCTTCCAAATCCAAAAATCCCGTTTTCAATACTTAGGCCACATTTCTTCAAGATTTCAACCCAATTTCATGAATATTGATGTTAATTCTACCATAAAATCATGTTTTTGAGTCAAGAATCTTACCTCCGACGAATACCCGATGACTTCTCAGTGATTTCCTCGAGTTTTCTTCTCTCTAGGGCTCAAAATTGAGTTTTGGGTTAATGAACCCGTAACCCTCTGTTCTGTGATTAAATTCTCTGCCAGAGACTTTTGTTCTTCGCGTTCGCGTGAGCTCCCACGCGTTCGCGAAGAACAGCTCCTCCTTACTCTTCGCGAACGCGATGCTTACCACGCGTTCGCGATGCTCAATTCCAGTTACCCTTCGCGAACGCGATGCCAACCACGCGTTCGCGATGCTCAAACTCCCAGCCGCCCAGATTCCTTCTACGCGTTCGCGATACACCTCCCGCGAACGCGAAGCACAACACCCACGACCCTACGCGAACGCGACCCAAGCAACGCGTTTGCGATGCTCAACACCCCTGGCCTACGCGAACGCGTCTCCCCCTCCCGCGAACGCGATTCACTGAAAGGCTTGGCCTTCGCGAACGCGACACTTGTCACGCGAACGCGAAGGCTTAAGGGCCTGGGCAGAACCTGCAGTTTTTCTGCAGATTTTTGCCAAGTCCAAATGCCCGGTTGATGGTCCGAAATCATCCCGAGGCCCCCGGGACCCCAACGAAAACCACCAACGCACTCCAAAACATGATACGGACTTGTTCCAATCATAAAAACACCATACTAAACATCAAAATCTCCATTTATTCACGAATTCAAGCCTAAGTTTCTTCAAAACTTTCAAAACTAACATTCAATCCAAAACCCGATCAAACGATGTCCGAATGACCTGAAAATTTGAAGACGCATCCAAAATCACATAATGAAGCTACAGAAATTTTCGGAATTCCATTCCGACCCCCGGATCAAAATATCACCTACCATCCGGTTTTCGCCAAAATTCAACATTCGCCAATTCAAGCCTAAAACTACACCGGACCTCCGACTTCAATTCCGATTGCTCTCCTAAGTCATAAATGATCCCCCGGAACTAGTCGAATCATCAGAATCCGGTTCCGAGCACTCTAACTCAATAGTCAACTCTTGGTTGACTTCTCATATTCAAGCTTTCTTTAAACATGCTATTTGTTTCATTTTCAATCCAATTCACTCCTAACTCACCCGATATACTCTAATACTGATTTAAAAGCATAATATATGTAAATGCAAGGTAACGGGGTGGAAATTCCCATAACGACGGGCCGGGTCGTTACATTAGAAAATATTAGTATTTCGTTAGATAGTGGAAGAGCTTTAGCTTTAAAAGACACATTATATGTACCTTCCGTTAGAATAAATTTAATTTTGGTTTCTAGCGCTATAAGACATGGTTATGCTTTAATTGTCATGACATTGATAAATGTGTTATTACTCATAATAAATGTTATCTCTCTTCGGCCACATTGATTGATGGTCTTTTTGTAGTTGACTCTATACATAAACTGTTACACTCTAAAGAACTGAATTATTTTGATTTACCAAATAAGAAAAAACGTTCTCCTAAATTGAGTGAAACATAATTTATGGCATTTGCGTTTGGGTCATATAAATCTAAAAAGAATTTTAAGGTTAGTCAAGGATGGACCTTTAAGTTCATTGAAAGTGGAGGCACTACCAACATGTAAATCCTTTTTAGAAGGAAAAATGACAAAACAAAATTTCCCCTCAAAAGGAAATCGAGCAAGTGATAAATTAGAATTAATTCATTCTGATTTGTGTGGTCCAATGAACGTCCATGCAAGAGGTGGTTTTGAGTGTTTTGTGACTTTCACTGATGATTACTCAAAATATGAATATGTCTATTTGTTGCGTCGTAAGTCTGAATGCTTTGAAATATTCAAGGAATTTAAGGCTGAGACTAAAAACGAATTAATAAACATATCAAAACATTATGATCTAATCGTGGTGGGTAATATCTCTCTGTGGAATTCATTGATAATCTATCAGAATGTGGTATAACATATCAATTGTCTGCATCCGGAACACCACAACATAATGGTGTAGCTGAAAGGAGAAATAGGACTCTTATGGAAATGGTTAGATCAATGATGAGTTATTCTAGTTTGCCAGCGTCATTTTGGGGACATTCCTTAAAAACAACATATTACATTTTGAATTTAGTTCCTTCAAAGTTAGTACCTTTGACACCTACAGAATTGTGGACTGGGGGCGCAAGCCTAGTTTGCGGCTCATTCGAGTTTAGGGTTTTCTGACATATGTGCTAAAGGGGAAACGGATAAATTGGAGGCAAGAACATATGTATGCGTGTTTGTAGGCTATCTAAAAGGAACAAAAGGTGGTTTATTCTATTATCCTCAAGAAAGTAAGGTAATTGTTAGCACAAATGCCAAGTTTCTTGAAGAGGATTATTTGATAAATCATGTTCCTAAAAGTAAAATTGTTTTATAGGAACTAAGCAATGGAATGGAAACCCAGTCACTTGATAAACAAAATGACCATATACAAAACCCCGAAGTCAGATTTGACATACCATTGCATTTTAGTAGTGGGAGAAATGTCAATAGACTTAATGTCCCGCAAGAACAAGTGCCTGAAGACATACTACCACAAAGTAGTGGTAGTTATGTAGAGCAAACTGCACAATAGGACGAAGTCGTTGATATCCCTTTGGATAGCATGGAGACTCAGATTCCTGATGAGATTCTGGTTCAACCATAGAATTAAAATCATGTAGTTGCAAGTGATGTAGTGCGTACTCATAGTGGAAGAGTAATAAGATAGCCAGTTCGTTATACTCTCTTGGGAGAATTATATGATAGGATCCCTGAGGAGAATACTTCCGAACCTGTCAATTACGACCAAGCACTACATGATAAAGATTTCGATAAGTGGGTTGCCGCTATGAAATCAGAGATGAGGTCAATGTACTCTAATCAAGTCTGGTACCTTTAGAACCACCTGATGGGGTTAAACCCATTGGATGCAAGTGGATCTATAAGAATAAGAGAGGTGTAGACAGAAAAGTACAAACTTTTAAAGCAAGGCTTGTAGCGAAAGGGTTCACTCAGAAAGAAGGGATCGATTATGAGGAAACCTTCTCGGTGGTAGCCATGCTTAAGTCTATAAGGCTTCTTTTATCCATTGCTGCTTATTATACTTATGAGATTTGGTAAATGGATGTCAAGACAACCTTTCTTGAAGGAAGTCTTGATGAGTGCATCTATTTGATGCAACCAGGCGATTTCGAGGAAAGTGGCAAGGAACAGATGTTGTGTAAACTAAAAAGATCCATTTATGGTCTGAAACATGCATATAGGGCATGGAACACTTGTTTTGACAAGGTGATTAAAACATTTTTTGATTAGTGTCTCAACGAGTCTTGTGTATACAAAAAGTGAGATAGAGACAAAGTGGCATTTTTGATCTTATATGTAGATGACATACTGCTCATAGGAAATAATGTGGGCATGTTGAATTCAGTTAAGCAGTGGTTGTCCACACATTTTGATATGAAAGATTTGGGAGAAGCGGCTCATATCCTTGGGATCAAACTCTTGCAAAAATATAATATTAGGCTTGTCCCAAAGTCTTTATATTGATACAATACTCTCCAGGTTTAGCATGCACGATTCCAAGAAAGGATTTCTTCCTTTCAGACATGGAATTTCTCTATCTAAAGATCAGTCTCCTAAGATAAATGAAGATATAGAAAAGATGAAGGATGTCCCTTATGCACCAGTTGTGGGGAGCCTCATGTATGCTATGTGATGCACTAGGCCTGATATCTGCTTTACCGTTGGTGTTGTTAGCAGATTTCAGTCTAATCCTGGGAAAGAGCATTGGACGGTCATTAAACATATAATAAGTACTTGAAAAGGACTAGGGATTACATGTTGATCTACCACTCGGATGATCTTGTACCTATTGGGTATACTAATTCGGATTTCCAATCAGACATAAATTCTAGAAAGTATACGTCAGGTAATGTGCTTACTCTTGCAGGTGGAGCCATAGGTTGGAGGAGTATCAAGCAAGCTTGTGTTGTTGATTCCACCATGCAAGTCGAATATGTGGCAGCTTCTGAGGCAGCCAAAGAGGTAGTTTGGCTTGGTAACTTCCTGAGAGGGTTGGGTGTAGTTCCCTCAATTCAAGTGCTTATTTCACTTTATTGTAATAATAGTGGTGTGGTTGCAAATTCAAAGGAGCCACGAAGCACATTAAGCATAAATACCATTTAATTAGCGATATACTGTAGAGAGGGGATATAGTGATCACCAAGATTGCATCAGAGAACAACTTGGCGGATCCGTTTACAAATAGCTTACCACAGAAAACTTTTGATAAGCATGTAGAAGGAATGGGGGTCAAAATTGTAAACGCATGGTTATTAGTCTAAGTGGGAGATTGTTAGAACATACTCTAAGCCATGCATATTGCTATAGTATTGTTTTTAAACAATTATTTATTTACTTGTTTAAATTCCATAAAGTTTTCTTTTAAATAGATCATGTATTGATTTGTGTGTCCATTGGTTACATAGTAGATGATTTAGTGTATAGAGTTTAACTTATACACTGAAGATTAAATCATAGGTTCTTATAAGACATAAAAGTTAATGTTCACAATCTAATGATAGAATTGGACAAATCATCGGAATGGTTGTAGCACAAGATTAAATGTAATTTATCTTGATTATAAGAATAGGTCTAATTCCAACTTCTTGTGCTAATACATTTTGTATGTATTGAACGAATCAAGTAGAGATAAATATTTTATACTGAGTTTATAAAATAATTTCTCTAGTCTATTTAATGTACTTATATTCTTAATCTTGATATAATTGTTATTAGTTGGGTATGTCACTTATTGTTTCGATTTATTAAAAGGCGAGATTCTTTCGTAAGTCAGTAAGCCTGGTAAATAGGATAACAATGGTATACACTGGCGAAGTAATAATTAGTTGATAGAATTCATGTATCGATTTTGAGATTGATGATACTCCTTTATGAAAGCTTATAATTTTTCATGTGTATACCCGGCCAGTGAATTTTGTATTCGACATATGAAATAAGTTAAGTGTAAGTCTAAAGGAAGTAATCAATAAATTAAATAGTTAGTAATTTATTTGATTTATTAGTATTTGTATCTTAACATGGAGAGTTAAGTAAGGTTTTATGGAAGAATTTTAAAATTGAAATAAGGAGTGGAAGTATGAATTATGTCACGACCCAAATTCGGTCGTGATGGCACCCAACCCTAAAGCTAGGCAAGCCACACCAACAACTATTTCCAATTAGAAAACTAGTCCCAGAAGGACCAACTCAAGAAGAATAAATGAGTCAATAGATACTCCAATAATAATAGTATGAATAAATACTAAGAAGTGTGAATAACGAAATAACACTCCCAAAAGATCTGGGGTCACGAGTCTAGAGCCTCTAAACAAAACTAAATTGTCATAGAAATACTGAATGAAACACTCAAGTCTGAAACATATAGTAATAACTGAATGGAAAGAGAAGTTAGGTTCTACGAACGCCGTCATCTACCTCAGCAACTCGAAATAACTCTGATATAAGCTGGAGTGCTCGTCTAACCCTCCTGTGAACCTGAATCTGCGCACAAAGGTGCAGAGAGTAGGGGGAGTACTAAGTACTCAGTGAGTAAAAAGTATATAATAATAGCTGAAAGTAGGAAATCCACAAAATACCACAAAGCAAAGCTAAACTGCAGTCTGGTACCTACCACGAACTAACAACAACAACAAATCACAACTAGCACAGATAATCTACAGATAAAATGCAATGCAATGCACATGACCGCTACGGCGTGTAGCCCAATCCGTTTAACGTCGACGACGCTCACTGGGGTGTGTACAGACTCCGGAGGGGCTCCTTCAGCCCGAGCGCAATATCATATCATCTGCTGCGGTGTGCAGTCCGATCCTTATATCATCTGCTTCGGCGTGCAGCCCGATCCATCCTCAGTCTACAACATGCATATGAGTCACACAACAGTTCAAATTATTTATTTCCAGGTTCTAGTTCATTAATGATGAAAATACTTAAATTTTATTTAATTTTTCAAGAACATGTGACTTAGCATTTAATAATAGTGATTTCAAACCAGGATTAAGATCAATGATTAAGCAAACCAAGCTATCACATATATATCTATCCCCTAGGGATACAACAGGTCGGTACAAGGCCCCAAACATGGCTTACAATCCACAAATATATCTAACACAATGTGCGTTTCAACCGCATATAACATATTATTCATATCCGGGATGGACCAAGTCTCAATCCCCAGTCATAATCAATCTCACACCTGCCATGGGGTGCGAGCCATGCCCTACTAGCATAATAATGTGCTAAGCCGGGGTTTCGAACCCTCAGGCTACCATATACACTAACTACTCACCTCTAGCCGGCCGTGGACTTGTCCGCGATACCTTTTCCCTTCAAATTTGCTGCTTCGTGCGTCGAATCTAGTCAAAACCACAATAATAACATAAATATTGGTCAAATAAATATAACCCAATCAAAATTACTCGAAAAACGGAACAATTTACGAAGTCGGTAAAACCCGAGCTCCGGGCCCACTTCTCAAAAAATTCCAAAAATCATACCAATGGACTGCTTGTCTCGCCACAAGTCCGTGCATATAAAATTTATCGAAATCGGAGTTCGAATGGCCTTTCAAAACCCAAAAACCCGTTTTCATGATTTAGGCCCTAGTTCTTCACAAATTCTACTCAATTTCAGGAATTTTGGTGTTGATTCTAGCATTAAATCATGTTTTTGAGTCAAGAAACTTACATCCAGCGATTACCCATTGATTTGTCTCTTAAAAATCGCCTCAGAAGCTTCTTCCCGTCCCAAAATTGGAAGAAAACTCGACCTGCTCATTCTAGGTATACTGTTCACCCGTTTTACTGCTCCCAATGGATTCCTTGTGAAATGCTAATGAATTTAGGATTTTGAATCACTCAATTTGACCTTATAAAGGAGGCGATTTGTAGGTTTTAAGATTTGCAAATAGTGCAGGTTTTATACGCCGTCAGGGGCAGTTTCGTCATTAACTTGAAAATCTGGGCAACCTTAGTAAAATGGCCATAAAATCCTCATATGATGTCCAAATTTGATGATTCTTTTTGCTACGGGTCCGTAATTATGATACGGATCTAATGCTTCATTCAAAACAGTAATCGGAGCTCATTTGTTCAATATGATATTATTTATGCTTGAAGAAACGATGTCGAAGCATAAGAAAAACGAGCACAACGCAACCCAAACCTATCCGAAACTCACCCGAGCTCCTCGGGACCGCATACAAACATATTAACATGTCACATATGATCATTCAAACTTAGTTTCACTCTCAAAGCACCAAAACTAACATCAAAACACCAAATTTACATCGGATTTAAGCCTAAGTTCTTCTAAAACTTCTGAAACTTGTATTTGATCTAAAACCCGACCTAAACACCTCCGAATGACTTAAAACTTTGCACGCATACCCAAAATCACCTAACGGAGCTACTGCAACTCTCAAAATTTCATTTCGACCCTCGGATCAAAATCTCACCTACCATCCGAAATTCGCCAAAATCCAACCTTAGCCAATTCAAGCCTAATTCTACAACGGTCTTCCAAATTCAATTTTGGTTACTCTCCTAAATCATAAATCATCCCCCAAAACTAGTCGAATCATCAGAAATCCATTCTGAGTCTTCTAATTATAAGTCAACATTCACTTGACTTTTCCAAACTATCTTTCTCATAAAGAGACCAATTGCCTCATTTCTAACCAAACTCTATCCGAATTACTTCAAATTGCCCAAACACATATAGTGAAACATATAGAAGCATAAAACGAGGAAAATAGGGCAGTGACGCCCGTAACGACAGGTCGAGTCATTGCAAATTATTAGTAGAATAATTCGTAATTTGTTATGATGGAAATTAATTTCATAATTTCAAAATTAATATCATAATAAGAAGTCTTCTTAATTAAATTTTATGGTCCCTACTGTGCCTAAATAATACTCCCTCCGTTTCAATTTATGTGAATATATTTTCTTTTTAGTCCATGCCAAAAAGAATAACCTTGTTTCCTATTTGGAAACAGTTTATCTTTATCCAATGATTTATAGCCATACAAAATATATTTACTTCATTTTACACCACAAGTTCAAAAGTCTTCTCTCTTTTCTTAAACTTTATGCCCAGTCAAATAGGTTCATATAGATTAAAACGGAAGGAGTAGGAAATAGTGGAAACTAAGAGAAGGAAACAAGGAAACCGTCCCTTAGTGGGAGAAGAAAATTTAATAGGTTTTGAAAATGATTTTAACTTAAAAAAAACGTAGCTATATATATTGGAGATAGGGCTGGACGTTTTTTACACGAATTCACTATGATTTCTACTTGAATTTTGCCCACCCAAAATTCTCTATTTTTGGATATTGTTTGGGTAACACAATAGAAGACTATGGAAAACTGCTGAGGCGTTTGCAACTGAGGAACTGGAGAACGATATAGAGTTGATGTGTTTACGCTTCAAATGATAATCCGAAAATCACCATATTTGCTAATTGTTTAGATTACACATGATTATGATGTTATGTTTGCTTCCATTGTGAAATATGATCCATCAGGTACATGACGTCCTTTTTGCCTGGGGACACTGCATTTCATGCCCGCAAGTCCAGATAGACAGGATAAGAGCCCTCTAAGTAGGCTATCAGCTCAACGGAAGATGTTGGTGCGCTCCATTTGCTTCAGAGTTGCTTGTTTGGTTAGTATAATTTAGATGTGTATAGTTATGTATGGCGGGACTCTGTCTCGACCTTTTTGAAAATTATGTGTTCTTAGAGACTTGTAGACAAATGTTATGTACGTAAAAGATTGTATGACATTGTCAACCTATATTCAGTATACGAGTGAGTTTTTTTGGCCTTATAGACCCGTATGTCTTACGTATAAATTAGTATTACATATTATATTTCCACCTATTTTACGATAGCCCCTCCAAATCAATTATCTATGATAGTATGATATGAGAATAGACGTTATATTGGTACTCGGTTGAGTAAGGTACCAAGTGCCCGTTGCAATCCATCATTTTGGATTGTGACAAAATAGACGCTCAATTTCAAGCCAAGCTTCTGTAGAAGTTAGAGAGTGATTGGGACAAAAAATAGCTTGAAGGATTTCTTAAGAAATGGTTGTTTGAATCCAGGACAAAACAATGGAATCAAGTTGAACCCATTGTTGGGAAGCAGGGTTGAGAATGGAGTTACCATCTTCTGTAATTATGATAGCGAGTGGACAAGAAAAACTTCCATCAAAGCCATGAACACCATGACCCTTGAATACCGGAAAAAAGAGTTCCGGCCATAACATGTAATTAGTGTAGTCTAGTACAGTAAGAATTAAGTTTTGATGTTAGCCAAAGAAATAACAGTGTTAGATGAGGGAGACGGAGAAGATTGATCAGTTTTGATTGGAGATGAAGTTGTGAAAATTGAGGAAGAACAAGAAGCCATCGAGAAGAAAGAGACCTAAGCTCCTGATACCATGAAATAATGTTATGCTTGATAAGTACAAAGTACAATTACAATAGGATATTTATAATACAAACAAGCACAAGAATATGACTGATCTATCTTAAGATAAAATACAAAAGATATACACTAAATAAATATATTATCAGAGCTAAAACTTATTTTTGGGAGCTAAAAAGGATAAAAGATAACATTAAAAATAATTTCATATTCGGTCAAAATCTTGGCTAATTGATCGAACTGAATAGTTCTAGTAGACCCATAGATCATGGAACAAGTACGTAGATAGGCCTAAATACCACACTACACTTTGGTTTAGTGTGGGGGAGGGCAAGGGCTTCCTCTTCCGGGGTCTTCAAACTCCTCATAGAAAAATTTATTTGAGTCAGCTCACGTCGGAGCCTCGGTCCTCGACTCGCAATATAGCCTTGGAGTCATTGATAAAAAATACGATATTTAAGTAAAAACTTAATAATTAAAGATGAGATCGAGTTTAGGATCGAGAACCGAGCGTACCTATGAAAAATAAAAGAAATTCGCTAATGACGTGAGCCTGGCTGTGAATAAATGCAATTGAATTGCATTCTACCAACTTTGTGAATTAGTGGCCTAATACGTCATATGTTGACGTCGTGAACCATTGATATGATTGGCGAAATCTTAGGCAGATATCAAGAAACACTTATGAATTACTCAATCAACAGGGCGCGCAGCACGTCCCCCAATGCGGCGCGCGTATACAATTTTTGCACAGTTTATTCTATTTCGACTCAGAGAGGTAATTTAGTCCAGGTTTATCAATGTCTGATAAGTACACTCAAGCCATTTTATAACAATTTTTTTATTTTAAATAATTTTGAATTTATAGTGAGTTGCTGCTATAGATAACATATATTATAGCAGAACATAATATTTGATTTCGAAAAATCTTAATTTTTATAGTAAAGTATTGTTATACCGTTAAAACTATAAATTCAAACCTAATACTTATCATAAATTTTAGTAGGTTATTACATATATATTCATATTTCATAACAAAAGTACCCGGTTAACCAAAAGACTATTTCCGCCCCTGACTTTATGCAAATGGTCAACTTTGATGCGAGCAAGGTTGCTTTAGTATAAAAGAAAGAAATGTTCAATCAAAAGAGTTCCGTATAGCCTAAGATGATATTAAGATATTCGATTTTTACTTAGCTTAAATTTGTTTTCATCCAGAAAAGTACAAGGAAAATAAGGTAAAAATTACACGGGGCATTCTATTTAGTCGTCTTGTGACGATCCGACCTGTCGTCACGTGAGTTACCGCCCCGTTTCCCCCTTATTGTGTTGCTTCATGTTTCAATATCGGTATTAGAGTTGATTGGGTGTAATTGAATTGGTTTTGGTTGAAAATAAGGCACATAGCCTCTTAAAAGAAAGCTTGTTTTAGAAAAGTCAACCGAAAGTTGACTATGTGGTTTGCTCGGATGTGAATCCTGGTGGTTCGGTTAGCTTCGGGGGATGATTTGTAACTTAGGAGTGCGATCGGAATTCGAATTTGGAGGTCCGGTGTAGAAATAGGTTTGAATTGGCGAAGTTAGAATTTTGGAGAATTCCGGTTGATAGGTGAAATTTTGATTCTAGGATCGGAATGGAATTCCGAGAGTTGCAGTAGTTTCGTTAGGTGATATTGGATATTAATGCAAATATTCAGGTCATTCGGACGTCGTTTGGTCTGGTTTTTGATCGAATGTGAGATTCAGAAGTTTTAGTTAAACTTAGGCTTGAATCCGTCGTGTTTTGATAATTTTTGTGTTAATGGATGTTTTTTAAATTGGACCAAGTTAGTATAATATTTTGGAGTAGGTTGGTGTTTTTAGTCGAGGTCCCGGAGACCTCGGTGTGATTTCGGATGTTCAAATGGACCTTTTTTGGTTTGTAAAGACATTCGATTTTCTGTAGTCGGTGTTGCAGACATTTGTGCATGGCGTTCGCGTGGTCAGGGATGCGAACGCATAGAGTAATTTTTGGGAGTCTGGAATATTGCATTCGCGTTCGCGAAGGAGAGGCCGCGATCGCATAGTTGCGGAACCTGGTGCTTCGCGTTCGCGTTTGGTGTTCCGCGTTCGCGTAGAAGGATTTAGAGTCAGTGGAATTTCGTTATACGTGTTCGCGTGGGTTTGTGTCGCGTTCGGGTTGAGTCAGGTTGTTAGGCATTGCATTCGCGTGGCTGAAGTCGTGTTCGCATAAAGTATTTTTAAATTTTAAAATTGTTAGCCTTCAAGTTCACGTGACTAGGGTCGCGAATGCGATGAAGAAAGTGCTGGGCGGACAGAAGGGCTTTATAACATTTCTTCCGCGAGCTAAAGTCATTTTTCACCATTGTTGAGCATATTTGAGAGCTTTTGACGAGGGACTAAGATGATTTCGACTAGGATTCGATTGGAGGTAAGTTTTATAAGCCAATTACGTGATTTTATTGAGGCTTTATCAGTGAAATCTCTGAAAATTGGGTGAAAATTGGAGAAGTTAGGGCTTGGTTTTTGATATTGTAAAATTGGAATTTGAAGGGGCTATTGGACTCCGATTTTGATAAATTTTATATGTGCGGACTTGTGGCGAGACGAGGATAACGAAAATGTAAATTTTGTAATTTTTGAGAAGTGAGCCCGGAGCTCGAGTTTTGCCAACTTCGTGTTTTGAGTGTTTTCCGAGTTCTTTCGATTGAGTTATGTTTCATTAGCCTATTTTAATGTATTCCTTGTGGTTTAGATCAGATTTGGCACCCGATGAGGTCGATTAAAGAGAGAAAGGCTTAGCGGACTAGTCTCGTGGCCGGTTCGAGGTGAGTAATAGATGTGGATGATGATCTGAGGGTTCAAAACTTCGGTATATCACCCTGTGATGCTATATTGAGGAGAGCCACGTACTCTACCGCAAGTGTGGGATCGATTGTGATTGGGGACTATGTCTTAGTCCGCCCGAGTGATATTGTACTGTATTATTAGCTATAAATGAGCTGGTAAACTTCCTACTTGGATGGTTAAGGATATATTTGGGCTGCGTACCGATTATTGGATCCCATAGGGATTGTTAACACTGTTTCTATAATTTGTAGAATACTTTCATGATATTAGTCCTGAGCTAAACACTGTCTGTGAATGACTGGCAAAATTTTAAGGTTTTGAACACCTAATTTTTTAATTACTGATATACGGAACTAAAAATGGTAAGTTTGGCTGTGCCTGTGTGGTGTCACGCCCCAAATCGGGGAACATGACCGGCGCCTGACCGGGTTGCCCCAGTCAAGCGGACCTGGGTGCCTTTCATTCCCACGCGTTACCCCTGTGTTGATTGTTTCTCATTAATCAAATATCTTACTAACCATGAATGATTTCACATTAAACAAATAAAATCATACGAGTGATTCATTAACAAGTTTGCAGTTTTTACAACGCCCGACATAACATAATGTATACATAAGACTGGAGTCCCACAGTTTACATGTCTACAGAGCCTCTAGGATACAAAAAGGGAATACAATACTTGCCGGTAACAAGGCTCCGGCTATACCTTACAAAACCAAAATGAAATCTAAACAAAAGTGGCATGAACCACACAGGGCCCCAAGGAAGAAAGGGGCTCACCAAAACGGCAGTGGAAGGAGAAGGATACTACTGCCGATGAGCTGAAGTGCCTGCTACCGATCCACCTACAATCATAACACGAATGTAGCGTCCCCGGCAAAAGGGACGTCAGTACACTTGAATTGTACTGGTATGTATGGACAAACTTTGTCCCAAGTAAACTCAAGCCATTAAATTACATCAACAATTAATTAAGCCGACCAACCATGTTTCCACATTTTCCTCATTTCAAATAATTCTCAACACAAAGCACTTTCTACGATCAACCAATTTAACAATAACCAATCAATCACGTAAAGCACAAGTAGTCAAACAAAGGGGCAATCGGTGCCCCACAAGGTTGCAAACTCTCCTGCTGTCTCCTTTCACAATTTCACATTATTGATTTTTATATCAATTTTCAATAGCGATTTCGATCGCTTTCCATCCTTATTACCCCCGACCACCCTTATTACCTCGGCCACCCTTATCACCCCAACCCACACCTTATTTCTTCATGTTGCGGCGCGTAACCCGATCCCACCGTACAGTTTTAAAACACAACAAGTACAAACAACAGATAAGGCATTTCACACAATTTCAACAAGTTCAAATAAGCAACTTACAGGTTGGTTCATGTTCACAATTACTTCTCAAGCCAATATCACAATCAAGTTACAAATGTTCCAACAATCAAGAGTATTCATACCGTATTGTTCGATGACTTACCAATCCTCAAGTGTTTCATTTCTTTTCCACAAAGTACCATACATGCCATTATAGCCATTACTCATAATCTTTTACCAAATTAAACTCTCATTTTACATCCCTCATAGCTCAACCACAAACTTTGAATATCCAACAACAACATCAAGAATTTCACACAATTTGTCAATTTAACACGAACCAAACAAACTTCACACATATAGGCGATTTCACAAGAATCAAAATTAGCCATACATACCTGGTGATGAGTTTTCTTCCTACTTTATGCTTACCCAAGATATCCTACTCTTGCCAACCTTGTTCTTGAAGACTCTTACTTCTACTCACTTCTTTTTACTAGAAATTAAGTTCAATAATCATGCATGAGTGTAAAAATTCTATTTTCAAAAGCTATTATATGCAAACCTCTCTTTACCCAATTTAAAACTGAAAATCAAAGAAAATAGTTAGGGTTTTTACCTTGAAAAGATTGGGAAAGTTGAATCCTTGCCCTAGGATCCCTTGGAATTAAGTGGTTGGAACAATCTTTGAAGATGAAGAACTTCTCTCTCTAAAACCCCTCTATTCTCTCTCTAATTTTGGTAAGATGATATGAGAAAATGAGGGTGAAAGGTGTTATATTAAAGAAGAGATCGGGTAAAAATGTTACAAAAATTTGGGCCGGGGCGAATCTGCGGTGCACTTTGCGACCACAGAATCAACATGCGGTCCGCATAGTGACCACAGAATGGCCTCAAAAATCACTCAAGTTCTGTTACAGAATGCGACCAATATGCGGTCCGCATTCTTGATCTGCGATCGCAAAGTGCACCGCAGATTCATTATGCGATCGCATATCGACCGCATTTTCAACATGATTTTGGGAGACTTTCTGGAAAGCTTTGCGGCAAGAATGCGGTCCGCATAGCAGATTTGCGGTCGCATTCTTGACCGCAAAATTGACACTTTTCGGAAAAATTAATTCTCTACATTTTTGAAACTTAAATCACTACCAAGGGTCCGAACCGCGGCTCGCAAGCTCGCCACGAAGAATTCTATGCATTCCTAACACATTATTCGGACCATGACACTATAGCTACTAGGTTTTATACACAAATATTTTACAGGGCCTTACATGTGGCTTGCATGCATATAGCTGGACTGATAGTGGATCGTGCTGCACGCCACAACGTATGTTACTATGATATTGCGCTTGGGCTGTAGGAGCCCCTTCGGAGTCTAAACCCCCACAATGAGCGCGGGTACCCAAATGGATTGGGCTGCGCGCCGCAATGGTCATGTGCATCTGAATTGCATTCATGCATTGATACTTATCCGTTCTATCTGTTAATACTTCTTGAGGTTACACTGTTAAATGTGTAGAAATACTGTTGTAGCTTTGCTTTGTCGTATATTGGGATTTCTTAACTTCAGTATCATTATACATATCTATTACCGCTGAGTTGGAAGTACTCACTGTATTCTTGCACTATGTGTGCAGATCCAGGTACTTTAGGGCATAGCTGAGTTTACTGTTGTTCTTCAGGGTTATCATTTGCAGTTGTCGACGTCCGCATGACCCGACTCCTCCTCTATTTCCTGTTATTTTGCTTTTCCGCGTACTTTAGACTATGTTGTATTACATTAATATTATGATATTCTGGTAGATGCTCTAGACTCATGACCTCCAGATCTTTGGGAGGTTACACTGTATTTGATGATATTGGGTTATTTTCTATCTATCTGCTATAATTTGGTTTTCTTTGGTGTTAATGATTTTTAAATAAAAGGTTTTGAGCTCTATGCTCGGGTTGAGAGTATAATTAGTCGGGTTTGCCTAGTAGTTGTGTTGGGCGCCATCACGATCGGGTTTGGGGTCGTGACAAGTTGGTATCAGAGCCAAGGTTACTAGGCCTTATGCGTCTTGAGCCGATTAGTAGAGTCTCGCGGATCGGTACAGAGACGTCCGTATTTATCCTCGAGAGGCTGCAGAACCTTTAGGAAACACTTCATTTTCTTGGAACATGTCGTGCAGCTTTATTGTTCCGAGAACTAAACGTTGTATTCTATTCTCTTGCAGATGGTGAGAACTCGTGCTACCGGACGTGGGGGACGACCACCATTGCCACCTGATAGAGGCCGTGGATGCGGTCGTGGTCGTGGTCGAGGTAGAGCATTAAGGGCGGTACCAGTTGCCCTTATTCAGGATCAGCACCCAGCTGTTGATGCTCCAGCAGCACCCGCTCAGGCACCGAAAGTGCCTATTGTGATTCCTGGTCTTCAGGAGGCATTAGCCCAGATCTTATCTGTCTGGACTGGTCTGGCTCAGGCAGTTTCAGCTTTTACTGCCGTAGCTACTTCTCAGACCGGGGGTTGTCATCAGACCCCCGCAGCTCGCACACCAGAGCAGGCAGTGCAGGGACTACAGACACCAGAGGTAGCCCCAGCTCAGCCAGTTGTACCCCCAGTTGTGCTAGTCGTACCAGCCCCAAGGTATGTTGTTCCAGTGATGCCAGACGACGAGCAGCGTCGGCTAGAGAGGTTTGGTAGACTTCAGCCTCCGATATTCAGCGGTACTAAGGGCGAGGATGCCCGGGATTTCTGGACAAATATGAGAGGATTCTTCATACAGTAGGGATTTTAGAGTCTAGTGGGATGTCTTTTACTACCTTCCAGTTCTCGGGGCCAGCATTCACATGGTGGGAGAAGTTTGAGATGCGTAGGCCTGCAGGAGCAGCACCCTTTACTTGGCAGCAGTTCTCCACTCTCTTTTTGGAGAAGTATGTGATGTAGTCTCGCAGAGAGGAGCTGCGCCAACAGTTTGATTGGTTGGTCCAGGGTTACATGACAGTGAACCAGTATGAGTTGAGGTATACTCAAATAGCTAGACATGCTGTGTGGATGATCCTGACAGATCGGGAGAGGATCAGGAGGTTCATAGAGAGCCTCACTATTCGATTCGTATTTTGATGACCATGGAGACGGTGGTAGCAGTTTCATTTGAGGAGGTAGTGGATATGGCTTGCAAGATTGAGACAGATCATCGCCGAGAGCGAGACGAGTAGGAGGCCAAGAGGCCTCGAGGTTCGTGTAGCTACAATGGTGCTCCATCTAGGGGCTCATTTCAACAGGGCAGAGGTCGTTCTTTTAGGCCTCATCAGATAGGTCGCCCAGAGTACAGTGAGGCTTCTTCCGACCGTGGCCGTCAGGGTTATCAGCACGGCCAATCTTCACTCAGTGCCCTTCCAGCTTAGAGTTCTACTCCTCCTTCTTCAGCCAAGGGCTCATCTGCGGCGAGGGGTTCCCTTCAGTCCCCTTCTCCAGCTCCGGGTAGTTATAATGAGTGTGGCGAGTTTGGCCACATGAGGAAACAGTTTCCTCGGCTTCGTAGTGGTCGGTCTCATCAGAGGGATCAGCCCTCCTCTTCTTCTCTATCTACTTCAGTACTATCCTAGTCTTGTAAGGGTTGGGTCAGTCAGCCAGGAGTATTGATCGATTGAGCAGTGGTCAGGCTCGATTCTATGTGCTTCAAGATAGGAGAGACGTTGTTACATCAGACGTAGTGATCATAGGTATTATATTAGTTTGCCACAGGGATGCAGCTATTTTATTTCATCCCGGGTCTACATATTCCTATGTGTCTTCATATTTTGCCCATCATTTGGGTACGACCCGTGGTTGTCTTGCCTTGCTTGTGGATGTATCCACCCCGGTAGGTGATACTATTATTGCATATCACGTATATCGATCCTATCTTGTTACTATTGGGGGTCTGGAGACCCGAGTTGATTTATTATTGTTGGGTATGGTAGACTTTGATGTGATTATGGGTATGAGTTGGTTATCTATGTACCATTCAATTTTGGACTGTCGTGCTAAGACAGTTACATTGCCCATTCTGGGTATCCCGAGGATTGAGTGGCGAGGTTCGACTGATTATGTCCCCAGCCGGGTAATTTCTTTCTTAAAGGCCCAACGGATGGTTGGGAAGGGATGTTTATCATATTTAGCATTTGTGAGAGATGCTGGAGTTGAGACTCCTAGTATTGATTTTGTGCTCGTTGTGAGGGACTTCCCAGTTGTGTTTCCATCAAACATGCCGGCACCGGAAAGGGATATTGACTTTGGTATTGATTTGGTGTTGGGCACTCAGCCCATCTCTATACCTCATTATCGTATGGCGCCAACTGAGTTAAAGGAATTGAAGGAGAAACTTCAGGAACTCCTAGATAAGGGGTTCATTCGCTCTAGTGTGTCACCGTGGAATGCACCGGTGTTGTTTGTCAAGAAGAAAGATGGCTCAATAAGGATGCGTATTGATTATAGGCAGTTGAACAAGGTAACAGCAAAGAACAAGTATCCTCTAACACGCATTGATGATTTGTTTGATCACCTCCAGAGAGTGAGGGTGTTCTTAAAGATTGATCTTCGTTCAGGCTATCACCAGCTGAATATTAGAGATTTGATATTATGAAGACAACCTTTAGGATAAGATATGGGCATTATGTGTTTCTAGTTATATCTTTTGGGCTGACTAATGCCCCAGCCGCGTTCATGCACTTGATGAACAATGTGTTCCAGTCTTATCTGGATTCCTTTGTTATTGTGTTTATTGATGACATCTTGGTGTACTCGCGTAGCCAGGAGGAGCATGCTCAGCATTTGAGAGTAGTATTGCATAGACTGAGGGAGGAGAATATTTATGCGAAGTTCTCTAAGTCTGAGTTCTAGCTTGGGTCTGTAGCTTTTGTGGGACATGTGGTGTCTAGTGATGGTATTCAGGTTGACCCAAAGAAGATAGAGGCGGTGCAGACTTGGCCTACACCATCTTTAGCTACGGAGATCTGGAGTTTTCATGGTCTAGTTCATTCTTGACCAGGTTGACATAGAAGGTTGCACAATTCGTATGGTTTGATGAGTGCGAGGAGAGCTTTCAGAAGCTTAAGACAGTTTTGACCACAGCTCCAGTGTTAGTCTTGCCATTAGCTTTGGGTTCTTATACCGTGTATTGTGATGCATTAAGAGTTGGGATAGGTTGTGTGTTGATGCAGGAGGGTAGAGTTATTGCTTATGCATCTCGTCGGTTGAAGCCACATGAGAAGAAATACCATGTTCATGATTTAGATTAGCTGCCATAGTTCATGCCTTGAAGATTTGAAGGCACTATTTGTATGGCGTGTCCTGTGAGGTGTATACCGATCATCGTAGTCTCCAGCACTTGTTTAAATAGAAGGATCTAAATTTGAGGTAGTGAAGGTGGCTTGAGTTGCTCAAGGATTATGACATCACCATTTTATATCATTTGGAGAAGTCCAATATAGTGGCCGATGCTTTGAATCGAAAGGCGGTTAGCATGGGCAGCCAAGCGTATATTCTAATTAGGGAGAGACTCTTTGCAGTTGATGTTCAAGCGTTGGCCAATCGGTTAGTGAAGTTAGATATTTCAGAGCCTAGAAAGGTGTTGGCGTGTGTTGTTTCTTGGTCTTCCTTATATGATCGCATTCGTGAGCGCCAGTATGATGATCCATACTTGCTTGTCCTTAAGGACAGAGTTCAGCACGATGATGCTAGGGATGTGTCTATTGATAGTGATGGTGTATTGAGGATGCAGGGCCGGATTTTTCCTAATGTCGATGGGCTTCGGGAGTTGATATTGGAGGAGCCCATAGCTCGTGGTATTCTATCCATCCAGGTGCCACTAAGATGTATCAGGATTTGAGACAGCATTACTGGTGGTGAAGAATGAAGAAGGATATTGTAAGTCATGTAGCTTGGTGCCTCAAATGTCAGCAAGTCAAGTATGAGCATCAAAGGACCGGTGGTGTGTTTCAGCGTATAGATATTCCCGAGTGGAAATGGGAGAGGATTACTATGGACTTTGTTAGCGGTCTCCCTTAGACAGCGAGGAAGTTTGATTCTGTTTGGGTGATTGTGGATAGGCTGACCAAATCCGCGCACTTCATTCATGTCTGTACTACCTACTCCTCGGAGCGGTTAGCAGAGATTTTGATCCGTGAGATCGTGAAATTGCATGGGGTCCCAGTTTCTATTATATCAGATAGAGGTACTCAGTTTACTTCTCAGTTTTGGAGGACTTTCCAGCGAGAGTTGGGTTCATAGGTAGAGTTGAGCACTGCATTTCATTCTTAGACGGACAGACAGTCCGATCGTACCACTTAGATATTGGAGGACATGTTGCGTGCCTGTGTTATTGACTTTGGAGGTTCTTGGGCTGATTATTTGCCTCTTGCAGAGTTTTCTTATAACAATAGCTACCAGTCCAACATTCATATGGCGCCATATGAGCCCTTATATGGGAGATGGTGTAGATCTCCAATTGGTTAGTTTGAGCCCGGCGAGGCTAGGTTGTTGGGGACAGAGTTGGTCCATGATGCTTGGGACAAGGTGAAGGTGATTCAGGAGAGACTTCGCACTGCCTAGTCGCGCCAGAGGAGTTATGTGGACCAGAATGTCCGAGATGTGTCTTATTTAGTGGGTGAGAAGGTCTTGCTGAAGGTTTTGCCTATGAAAGGCATCATGAGATTTGGAAACAAAGGGAAGCTGAGTCCGAGAGTCATTGGCCCTTTTGAGATACTTGGGAGAATTGGAGAGGTGGCCTATATGCTTCTTTTACACCCAGCATATCGAGAATTCATCCGGTATTCCACGTGTCTATGCTTCAGAAGTATGTTGGGGACCCATCACATGTGTTGGACTTCAGTACAGTTCAGTTGGATGATGACTTGACTTATGATGTGGAGCCTGTAGCTATTTTGGGTCGACATGTGTGGGGATTGAGATCTAAGGATATAGTATCAATGAAGGTACAGTGAAGAGGTTGGCTCGTGGAAGAGACCACTTGGGAGACCGAGCAGGAGATGAGAAGCAGATATCCTCACTAATTTGAGACTCCAGGTATGTTTCCTGCCCCGCTCGAGGACAAGCGTTTGTTTTAGTTGGGGAGGATGTGACGACCAGGGACGTCATCACGTGAGTAACCACCCCGTTTCCCCCTTATTATGTTGCTTCATGTTCCAATATCGGTATTAGAGTTGATCGGGTGTAATTGAATTGGTTTTGATTGAAAATAAGGCACATAACCTCTTAGAAGGAAGCTTGTTTTAGAAAATTCAACCGGAAGTTGACTATATGGTTAGAGAGCTCAGATGTGAATTCTGGTGGTTCAGTAATCTTCGGGGGATGATTTGTGACTTAGGAGTGCGATCAAAATTAAATTTGGAGGTCCGGTGTAGAAATAGGCTTGAATTGGCGAAGTTGGAATTTTGGCGAATTCCGGTTGATAGGTGATAGTTTGATCCGAGGGTCAGAATGGATTTTTGAGAGTTGCAGTGGCTTCGTTAGGCAATTTTGGGTATGTCTGCAAATCTTTAGGTCATTCAGACATTTTTTGGTTGAGTTTTTGATCGAATGTGAGATTCGAAAGTTTTAGTTAAACTTAGGCTTGATTGCATCGTGTTTTGATGATTTTTGTGTTAATGGACGTGTTTTGATGATTGGAACAAGTTCGTATAATTTTTTGGAGTAGGTTGGTGTTTTTCGTTGGGGTCCCGAAGGCCTTGGGGTGATTTCGGGTGTTCAAACGGACCCTTTTTGGTTTGCCAAGACATCAGATTTTCTGCTATTGGTGTTGCAGACATTTGTGCATCGCGTTCGCGTGGTTAGGAGCACGAACGTGTAGAATAATTTTTGTGAGCCTGGAATTTTGCCTTCGCGTTCGCTAAAGAGAGGCTGCGATCGCGTAGTTGTGGAACCTGGTGCTTCGCATTCGCGTTTGGTGTTCCGCGTTCGCGTAGAAAGATTGGAGTCGGTGGAATTTTGTTATACGCATTCGCGTGGGTTTGTGTCGTGTTCGCGTATAATATTTTTAATTTTTTAAATTGTTAGCCTTCATTTTCGCGTTACTAGGGTCGCGAACGCGATGAAGAAAGTGCTGGGCGGACAGAAGGGTTTTACAATATTTCCTCCGTGAGCTAAAGACATTTTTCACCATTGTTGAGCATATTTGGGAGCTTTTGATGAGAGATTAAGAGGATTTTGACTAGGATTTGATTGGAGGTAATTTTTATGAGGTAATTATGTGATTTTATTGAAGATTTGTCATTGAAATCTCTGAAAATTGGGTGAAAATTGGAGAAGTTAGGGCTTGGTTTTTTGTATTATAAAATTCAAATTTGAAGGGGCTATTGGCTTCCGATTTTGATAAACTTTATATGTACGAACTCGTGGTGTGACGAGAATTTCGTATTTTTTTGAGAAGTGGGCCCGGGCTCGGGTTTGCCAACTTCGTATTTTTTAGTATTTTTCCAGTTCTTTTGATTGGGTTATGTTCCATTAGCCTATTTTAATGTATTCCTTGTGGTTTTGATCAGATTTGGGACCCGAGGAGGTCGATCCAAGAGGGAAAGGCTTAGAGGACTAGTCTCGTGGCCGGTTCGAGGTGAGTAATAGATATGGATGATGACCTGAGGGTTTGAAACCCCGACATATCACATTGTGATACTATATTGAGACGAGACACGTACTCTACAGCGAGTGCGGGGTCGATTATAATTGGGGACTATGGCTTAGTCCACCCGAGTGATATTGTATTGTGTTGTTGGATATAAATAAGCTGGTAAACCTCGTACTTGGATATTTAAGGACATATTTGGGCTGCGTTCCGGTTATTGGATCCCGTAGGGATTGTTATCACTATTTTTATGATTTATATCATGTTTTCATGATATCAGTCCTGAGCTAAACACTGCCTAGGAATGATTGGCAAAATTATAAGGTTTGAACACCTAATTTTACAAGTACGGATAAACATAACTAAAATTGGTAAGTTCGACTGTGCATGTGTGGCTTGCATGCATATAGCTAGACTGATAGTGGATCAGGCTGCACACCGCAGCATATGTTACTATGATATTGCACTTGGGTTGTAGGAGCCCCTCCGGAGTTTAAACCCCCACAGTGAGTGCGGGTACCAAAATGGATCAGGATGCGCGTCGTAGTGGTCTTGTACATCTGCATTGCATTAATGCATTGATACTTATATGCTCTATTTGTTAATACTTCTTGAGGTTACACTGTTGAATGTGTAGAAATACTTTTGTAGCTTTACTTTGTCGTATATTGGGATTTCTTACCTTCAATGTCATTATACATGTCTATTACCGCTGAGTTGAAATTGCTCACTTTACACTCTACATCATGTGTGCAGATCCAGGTACTTCAGGGTGTAGCTGAGCTATCTGTTGTTCTTCAAGGTTATCATTTGGAGTTGTCGAGGTAGCTGCCTGACGTCCGCAGGACCCGACTCCTCCTCTATTTCCTGTTATTTGGCTTTTACGCGTACTTTAGACTATGTTGTATTACAGAATTATTATGATATTCTGGTAGAAGCTCTAGACTCATGAC
This sequence comes from Nicotiana noctiflora, assembly GCA_032618575.1. Classification (NCBI taxonomy): domain Eukaryota; kingdom Viridiplantae; phylum Streptophyta; class Magnoliopsida; order Solanales; family Solanaceae; genus Nicotiana; species Nicotiana noctiflora. The sequence goes on from JASVEL010013968.1 coordinate 25,103, forward strand.
CCCAGGTCTTTGGGAGGTTGCACTGTATTTGATGATATTGGGTTGTTTTCTATCTATCAGCCATAATTTGGTTTTCTTCCCTGTTAATGATTCTTAGATAAAAGGTTTTGAACTCTATGCTCGAGTTGAAAATATAATTGGTCAGACTTGCCTAACAGTTTTGTTCGGCGCCATCATGATCGAGATTGAGGTCGTGACACGTCCCTATTGTACTGTATCCATTTTTTAAGTACCTATAGTTTAACTAGTTTCGGGTATTTTTTCCTCCTCCTTAGTAGTACTAGTAGTAGTAGTAGTAGTAGTTAAATGTTGTTAAAGGCCTTAAGTGCATGAAAACGTTGATTGCACTTCAGACTTATTTGTTGTTAAGTGCATCTAAAGTGTAATTTTTACACTTTAGACTTATTGGCCTTAAGTGCATAAAATTATTGGTTGCACTTTAAACCTATTTGGCATTAAGTGTACCTAAAGTGTAATTTTTTCACTTTATACCTTCTGGCCTTAAGTCCATGAAATCATTGGTTGCACTTCAAACCTATTTGTCCTTAAGTGCATAATTTTTTAACTTCAGAATATTTGGTCTTAAGTGCATGAAATCGGGTTGTACTCCTAACCTATTTGGGCTTAAGTACAACTTTTGCATTTTAGACTTAATTGGATTAAGTGCATTGCACTTCAGATTAATTTGTTTCTTACTTTCAAACTAAATAAGTCTGAAATTGATCGTGTCACGACCGCAATTCTGGTCGTGATGGCGCCCAACACAATGCTAGGCAAGCCCGACCATTTCATACTCTCAACCCAAGTACGAAACTCATTACAAATTAATAGAGTTTAATTATCATTTAAAAATGATTCCAATCCGTGATAATAGATAAAGAATGGTGTGGAAAAATCATAACAAGTACCAATACAACTCCCAATAGATCTAGTGTCACGAGTCTAGAGCCTCTAATACAACTGAGTAGCAAATCTATACATATGAGAGTCTAGGATGTGGAAAGCAAAAGGGATAAGGGGAGAAATCGGGTCCTGCGGATGCTATGCAGCTTCTTCGATAACTCCGATGACAATCTGGATAGCAGCGGACAACTCTACTAAGCCTCCGGAATACCTGTATCTGCACACATTGTGCAGGGAGTAAAGTGAGTAATCCGACTCAGTGAGTAATAGCAATAAATAACGACTGAAGATAAGAAAACTCGTAGAAACACTACACAGTTCTATATCAAAATAGTAAGGGTAGTAAAGAATAGTTAAATGAAGAAGAATAGGTGAATATCCCTCAAACCAGTTCACAATTCATTTATTCCTCTCGATTTCTGGTAATTTACCCGTACTGCTGTGGCGTGCAGCCCGACCCATATATAATATATATACTGTTGCGGCGTGCAGCACTATCCAATAATAATAGTAGAATGCGCTCACTGGGGTGTGCAGACTCGGAGGGGCTCCTACAGCCCAAGCGCTATAATTACTGCGGCGTACAGTCTGAACCATATAATATATATCAATACGGTGTGCAGTTCGATCCATATAATATATATATATCACTGCGGTGTGCAGTTCGATCCACAAATATATATTTATATACTGCTGCGGCGTGCAGCCCGATCTGATATATATCAAATACCCTCACTATGGGGTCCTTGACCCCTCTTAGTCAATATAGACTTGGTCACTCGGGCTCACTCAGCTAAGACAGGGTTTCCAACCCCAGGTATTTCTCATTTGGATTGCCAATTTCTAAAGCTGATTTATATTATGTTTAATTGTTAAGAACATGACTGAGAGTATGATTTCAACAAGTAAAGTAAGGACAACTAGTAAAACATACCCCCTTAGGTTTCTACAGGTCTACACAAGGTCCCAAACATGGCAACTAGCCCAAGATATAGTAATAATAATATGTCTCAGTAAAAAATACAGTAGAGTCATCAATCGGGATGGATCAAGTCCAAATCCCCAGCAGTAACAAACCCCAAGCTCATCATATGGCGTGTGTCTCATCTCAACCTAGCACCACGTAGTGCAAATCCGGGGTTACAAACCCTTAGAGAATCATTTATAATCATTACTCACCTTAAGCCGGCCGAAATCCTAGCTCGCCTTGCTCTTTCCTCGCAAATCAACCCCCTTGTGAATAGGATATAGTCAAAACCACAAGGAATACATCACAATAGGTTAAGGGAACATAACCCAATCGAGAAGACTAGAAAATTATCAAAAATCACGAAGTTGGCAAAACCCGAGCCCTGGGCCCACTTCTCAAAAAATTAGAAAATTCACATCACCGGATTCTTTGTCTCGCCACGATTTTCTACATATCAAATTTATCAAAATCGAAGGTCAAATGCCCCCTCAAATCGCAAATTTTTATTTCAAAAGTCAAGTCGTAGTTCTTCCAATTTTACCCGAATTTCCATGAATTTACAAATTGATTCTTCAATAAAATGATATTTCTTGGCCATAAGACTCACCTCCAATCAAGTTCCGTCGAAACCTTCTTCAATTTCTACCAAAAAGCTATCAAGGTGCTCAATAATGGAGGAAAATGGACCAAGCTTCGTGGACGAAATAATATAAAACCCTTCTGCCTAGGTGAAATTTTACCATGTGGGAACACGGCCAACTCCCCCGCGTTCGTGATGAATAAAAAATGCTGACTCAAAATTAACCCTACACGAACGCAGTGCCCAACCTGCGGATGCATACCTTCAGAAGCTGTAATTACGCGAACGCGTCCACTGGTCGCGATCGCAAAGAACAAATTCACCAGGCCTTAACTTCCTTCTACGCGATCGCGGAAATACCATCGTGATCACAATGCTTTGAACCCCAGAACTACGCGAACATGACCCTCTTCCAAGCGAATGCGAAGACCAAATATCCTTGACCTCAAATTACCTCTACGCGTTCGCTAGCCACCCATGCGAACATGAAGAGCAAATCTTCTACATCACCAACAGCTAAAAACCTACAGCTTTTAAGTCCAAAAATGGTCTGGTTGACCATCCAAAATCATTCCGAGTCCCCCGGGACCACAACCAAAGGTACCAACACATCTCAAAACATTATGCAAACTTGTTCCAATCTTCAAAACACATCAAACAATGCTAAAACCATTAAATCACATCAGATTCAAGCCAAAGTTTCTTAAAAACTTCTGAAATACGCATTTGATCATAAACCCGACCAAAATACCTCTGAATAACTTGAAATTTTGCACACACATCCAAAATCACCGAACGAAATTACTGCAACTCTTGGACTTCCATTCCTAGCTTCGCCAATTCAAGACTTATTCTACATCAGACCTCCAAAATCAATTCTGATCGCACTCCTAGGTCATAAATCATCCCCCGAAACTAACAGAATTAGCGAAAATCACATCTGAGCCCTAACTAAATAGTCAAAATCCGGTTGACATTTCCAATACAAGACTTCCTCTAAGAGATTAAATGTCTCATTTCCATCTAAAACTAATCCAATTCGACACGATCACATCAAATACCGATAATGAAGCATAGAGAAACATAAGATGAAGGAAGTGGGGTGGTAACTCAAGTGACGACGGGCCAAGTCATCACATCCTCCCTAACTAAAACAAACGCTCATCCTCAAGCGGGTCAATAAACATACCTGGAGCCTCAAACAAGTGAGGATATCTGCTCTGTGTCTCTTGCTTGGTCTCCCAAGTAGCCTCCTCCACGAGTCGACCTCACCACTGCACCTTCACTGAAGCTATATCCTTTGATCTCAACTTTCGAACCTGACGACCCAAAATAGCCACTGGCTCCACATTATAGGTCAAATCATCATCCAACTGAACAATGCTGAAATCCAATACATGAGATGGATCCCCAATATACTTTTGAAGCATAGATATATGAAATACCGGATGCACGCTCGACAAGATGGGTGGAAGAGCAAGCTCATAAGCTACCTCCCCAATCCTCTTAAGTACCTCAAAAGGCTCAACAAACTGTGGACTCAGCTTCCCTTTCTTCCCAAACTGCATAACACCCTTCATGGGTGAAACCTTCAGCAAGACCTTCTCACCTACCATATAGGACATATCCCGAACCTTCCGGACCGCATAACTCTTCTGACGCGACTGTGTTGTATGAAGCCTCTCCTGAATCAGCTTCACCTTCTCTAAGGCATCCTGAACCATCTCTGTCCCCAACAACCTAGCTTCATTGGGCTCGAACCATCCAACTGGTGATCTACATCGCCTCCTATACAATGCCTCATACGGAGCCATCTAAATGCTCGACTAATAACAATTGTTGTAGGAAAACTCTGCAAGCGGCAAACACTCATCCCATGAACCCCCAAAATCAATAACGTAGGCATGAAACATGTCCTTCAATATCTGAATAGTGCGCTCGAACTGCCCATCCATCTGAGAATGGAATGTTTTGCTCAACTCTACCTGCGTACCCAACTCCCGATGAAATGTCCTCCAGAACTGAGAAGTGAACTGAGTTCCCCTATATGAGATGATAGACACTAGAACCCCATGCAATCGGAAAATCTCCTAGATAAAGATCCTTGCCAGCCGCTCCAAAGAATAAGTAGTACATACTAGAATGAAGTGCGCGGACTTTGTCAGCCGATACACAATAACCCAAATTGAATCAAACTTTCTTAAAGTCAAAGGGAGACCACTCACAAAATCCATAGTAATCCTCTCCCACTTCCACTCGGGAATAATCATTTGCTGAAGTACACCACCCGGGATCTGGTGTTCGTACTTGACCTAGTGACGGTTAAGAAACCGAGTTTCAAATCCCACTATATCCTTATTCATCCTCCTCCACTTGTAGTTTTGTCTCAAATTTTGATACATCTTCGCGGAACCTGGATGGATGGAATATCACGAGCTGTGGGCCTCCTCCAATATCAAATCCCGGAGTCTATCCAGATTGGGCACACAAATCCAACCCTGCATCCTCAACACGCCATCACTATCAATGGTCACATCCCTAGCATTATCATGCTAAACCTGATCTTTAAGGACAAGCAAATGTAGATCATCATACTGACGCTCTCTGATGCGGTCATACAAGGAAGACCAAGAAACCACGTAGACAACACCTAACTAGGCTCTGAAATGTCTAACCTCACCATCCGATTGGCCAAATCCTGGACATCCACTACAAAGGACCTCTCCCCAACTGGAATGTATGCCAAACTACCCATACTGACCGCCTTCCGGCTCGAAGCATCGGCCACCACATTGGCCTTCCCCGGGTGATACAAAATGGTAATATCATAGTCCTTGAGCAACTCTAGCCACCTGCGCTTCCTCAAATTAAGGTCTTTTTGCTTGAATAGATGTTGAAGACTGCGATGATCGGTGAATACCTCCCAAGATACTCCATACAAATAGTGCCTCCAAATCTTCAAAGCATGAACTATAGCAGCCAACTCCAAATCATGTACATGGTAGTTCTTCTCGTGGGGCTTCAACTGACAAGAAGCATATGCAATAACTCTACCCTCCTACATCAACACACATCCGATCCCAACTCTCAAAGAATCACAATACATAGTGTAAGAACTTGAAGCTGATGGCAACACCAACATTGGAGCCGTGGTCAAAGTTGTCTTGAGCTTCTGAAAGCTCTCCTCGCACTCATCCGACCACACAAATGGAGCACCCTTCTGATTCAACTTGGTCAAGGGCGATGCAATAGAGGAAAATCCCTGAATGAACCGGCGATAATACCCCGCCAACCCAAGGAAACTACGAATCTCTATGGATGATGTCGATCTAGGCCAACACTGCACGGCCTCTATCTTCTTTAGGTCAACCTGAATACCCTCGCTAGACACCACGTGTCCCAACAAAGCCACTGACCCAAGCCAAAACTCACACTTGGAGATCCTTGCATAAAGTTTCTCATCCCTCACTTTGTAGTACCACTCGCAAATGTTGAGCATACTCCTCCTGGTTAAGTGAGTACACCAATATATCATCAATAAAAATAATCACGAACGAATCTAGATATGGCCGAAATACATTGTTCATCAAGTGTATGAATGCGGCTGGGGCATTGGTCAGCTCAAAGGACATAACCAGAAACTCATAGTGCCCATATTTAGTCATGAAAGCAGTCTTCATAATATCTGAATCCTTGATCTTCAACTAGTGATAGCCTGAACGGAGATCAATCTTGGAGAATACCCTCACTCCCTTGATCTGGTCAAATAAATCATCAATACGAGGCAGGGGATACTTGTTCTTCACTGTCACTTTGTTCAATTGCCTGTAGTCAATGCACATTCTCATTGTGCCATCTTTCTTTTTCATAAATAAGACCGGTGCTCCCCATGGTGATACACTCGAATGGATGAACCCCTTATCTAGGAGTTCCCGAAGCTACTCCTTTAACACTTTCAACTCTGTTGGTGCCATCCGATATGGAGAAATAGAGATAGGCTGAGTATCCAACACCAAATCAAAACCAAAATCAATGTCCCTATTCGGTGGTATGCCCGACATGTTTGCAAAAAACACATAGGGATACTCCCTTACAATTGGGACTAAATCAATGCTAGGAGTATCAGCTCCAACATCCCTCACAAAAGCAAAATGATAAACAACCTTTCTCCATCATACGCTGGGCCTTCAGGAAACAAATCACCATGCTAGCCACATAGTCAATCATACTACGCCACTCAATCCTCGGAACACCAGGTATTGCTAATGTGACTGTCTAAGCATGATAGTCCAGGATAGCATGACACGAAAATAACCAATCCATGCTCAGAATAACATCAAAATCCATCATGCTCAATAGCAATAGGTAAATTGAGGTCTCTAGACCCTCAATAGTCACTAAACACGACCGATATACATGGTTTACAATAATAGTATCACCCACCGAGGTAGATACATAAATAGGTGAAGCATGACACCCGCATGTCATACCCAAATGATGAGCAAAATATAAAGACACATAGGAATAGGTGAAACAGGGATAAAAAAACTGAGGCATCCCTATGGCAGACAGAAATAATACATGTAATAACAGTATCCGAGGCAATAGCATCTGTCCTGCCTTGTAGAGCATAAAAATGAGCCTGACCACTGCCCCACCGACCTGCACCTTTGGGGCAGCCCCTGGCTGCCTGACCCTCACCCCTAGCTGGCAAGGCGGGTTTTGAAGAAACCGGGCCAAAAGATGAGGGTTGACCCCTCGATGAACTGGCAGCACGGCGAGGACACTCCCTCCGCATGTTCCCAAACTCGCCACATTCGTAGCAACTCCTGGGTGCTAGAAACTGGGGCTGAAAGGAACCCATCGCGCCAAAGTGGCTAGCTGATGTGTCACACCTCCTTTTGGCGCGCCCCCCACCCCGGAGGGTAGATGCGCGAGGGAGTTTTTCCAATTTAAGTGACAATGTTCAAAACGGGATTATTCTATTTATTTTAGAGTCGCCACTTGGAATAAATTATGGTGTCCCAAGTCACCGATTTATTTAAATCCCGAATCGAGGAAATTTACGACTTTCCAAGTGAAGTCTGCTAACCAGAGATTCTAAGTAAGGAATTCTATTGACCCGAGGGAAGGTGTTAGGCACCCCCGGATCCCGTGGTTCTAGCACGGTCACTTCAACTATTATATATGGCTAAAAATATCTGATTTTATACATGTTTATAAATTAATGCTCTGATTAAACTTTTAAAACCACTTTATTAATTTTGAAGAAAAGTATCTGACTTAAACAGTATTTAAACTATCGGTAAATAAATAATAAATAAAAATTATTTGCTCTAAATAAAATCAAAATTTTGTCCCCTTTCATTCCATTTAGTACCCTATATAAAATGAACACTTTAATTTCTAAATTTTACTTCTATTAACCCAATTCCGGCATATGTCTCTTAATAATTGAGTTAAACTACAAATGTCGTTCTTTTTGAAGAAAACTTGCTCAGCTTATTAGCGAAATCTGGGCTTGAAACCCAATACAAAGAAGAACGAAATCTAGGCTTGAAGCCCACACACATGCGCCAGCCTTCTCTATCGTGTGCCTTTTTAAGTAAAATTTCACAAATGCACAGTACATAGCCTGGGATTCAATTTTTATTGGTGGATTATTCTCTATATTCCTAACTTTTGGTTTATAAAGAAATCATATACTACTGCATATTGAAATAAATTGTTTGAAACTGTTTTTAGCTTTTCATGTAAGTTGTTTTTAACTTTTCATGTGTTTGAACACTCATAATTGTTTGAACACATATGAACACATATATTGAACACTCATAATATGTTTGAAATCATATAAGCTGTTTTTAGCTTTTCATGCTTGAACCAATATGTTTGAAACTAAACCAACAATTATGAATCGAATCGTCAAATGCAAGCGGCTAGGAATCTACACTAAAATACATAAGTAATAAAAAAAAAAACTAGAAATTCAGCTTCAAACAGGATCTTCATTCGAACAGAACTTCGTGTCTTTACATGCATCAGTAATTAAACTTCAACCATGAACTAAAGAAGTACCTGGCAGTGGAAGAAAAAGTAATCAGTGACAGCAGTAACAACAAGCAGAAACGAACAGCAACGCAATCAGCAGTAACCCAGGAGTGTATCATAGAATCCGGCAACTTCAGAAAACAATTCCATAGATGAAAAACACAACTTAACAGGCAATGACCCCTCAGACTGATCAAAACAAAACGGAATGCTTCAACTAACTTCACTGTAAGAAACAGAAGATGGAAGCTCTCAATTAAACTCTCAATCTCTATCCTCTTTTCTCTCTGTTTTCCAGTAAGTCTCTCTGTGTCAGTCTGTTCCCCCCCAGTCTGTCTCAATGTGAGTCTCAGCCCCTTTTATAGCCTCCAAATGACAACCTTCAGCTCTATTTTTAAGGGTTTTAAATACTGTCCAGCCATGTTGTTCCCCCCTTTTGCACTTTTCAGCTTGTGTTATTCCCTAGCCCATGTGTGTCCCTTTAGCTTTTAGTCATACCCCATGTGTTCTCTCATTTCCAGCTTGTGTTATTCCTTAGCCCATGTGCACTACACCCTTTCTTTAATTTTCTAAAACCTTAATCAGAATTGCAGCTATATCCAATCCAACATTTCCTAATCTAAGATAAACAAAGTCCAAAACTAATGCCTATCCTGCTGTAAAACAAACTCCACTGATTTTAAACCATGTGCATTGCACTTTGATCCCTAGCTGTTGGCTTCTAACTTTTAAACTGAAATCTAAAACAGCTATATCCAATCCATTCTAATTCAACAAACAAAATCAAACAAACAGCCTAATTCAAACTCAAGCAGTGAATTCGGATCAGATGAGCCAATGCCAGGCTTGTGCCCTAATGTTCTAACAAACGAACCTACGAATCTAATCGACGACATTCGTATAGTCGATTACAACAGCTATAATCAATAACACACAATCGACGAACAAGCTTTCAATCTTCAGCACTTAGGCCGAAAAAATGAAAGAAGCAAGAACATTATTCGACTTCAATAATCGAATCGAATACACACACTTAATAACAAACAACAATCAATCGATCAAACAGAACTAATAATTTTGACCGAATAAAAGGTCTTTGAAGAAGAACAGAAAACAGGGACGGCCAAAAGAACATTGAGAAGAATTCAATCAAGTTAAACTAAACAAATACACAAAACAAATTGAAATAAACAAGAAAATAACATTACCTAAAAAAAAATCAAAAATCAGCAACCTTGGAAAGAATTCTCGGTTTTGGACTCAAATTTGGACTTTGGGAATCAAATGGACTTTAATTGAAATGTTTTCAACTGAAAACATCTCAATTAAAGTCTATTCTAATCCCAATTTCTTTAAATCTAACCCGGCGGCCAAAATTTGGATTTTAGGGTTCTTTGTCACGACCCGGATTTTCCCCCAATATCGGGATCGTGATGGCGCCTACTCGTGGTAGCTAGGCAAGCCACTGTATTCATACTATCCTGTTTTTAACACAATTTTAATTAAATAAATGCGGAATACTTTATCGAAATGGAAATAACAAATCACAAGGTAAAAATCATACTGAAATCCTCTACCCAAGACTTGGAGTCACCAACTCACAAACTACTATGGAATACTACACATAAAAGTCTCAAGGAAATATAACATAATTCTGTTTGTCTCGGAACAAAGAGACTACAGCTAATAACATAAATAAAGAAAGAGACGACGGGCCTGCGGACGTCTGCAAGCTACCTCGGTCTCAAATATGATCAACTCCCACGCAATCTATTTACTGCTGCTGCTGCTCCTGATCGTAACCTGGACCTGTGCAAAAACGCACAGAAGTGTAGCATCAGCACAACCGACCCCATGTGCTGGTAAGTGCCCGGCCTATCCCGGCGAAGTAGTGACAAGCCTAGGACCAGACACTCACATAAACCTGTGCAATTCAATATATATATATATGTGTACCACAAAATAACAAGAAATAATCAAGTAATAACACAATAAGAAATATCTTAAAGAATTTAACAACTAACCACAGTTAATAATTTCACAAGGAAAAACAAAGTATAATGTAAACACAAGTAATATCACTTCAAGAAATAGCAAGCACTTGCACGGCATCACCCTTCGTGCTTTTACTCTCATCCTCACATCCATAGTACGGCATGATCCTTCGTACATGGTTCAATAACAGGGCACGGCATGATCCTTCGTGCATAATCAATAATAGGGCACGGCATGATCCTTCGTGCATAATCAATAATAAACATGGCACGGCATGATCCTTCGTGCATAATCAATAATAAACATGGCACGGCATGATCCTTCGTGCATAATCAATAATAAACATGGCACGGCATCACCCTTCGTGCATTATCTCTCTTCCTCACCCAAATAACAATCACAGATAAGGGCAAAGAAAGAAACAGTAATTCATAAACCGTCCCATCAAGGGCAATCAATAATTTTCTTCACAACAAGTCCCAACAAGGGAGAACAATAACAATTCATCTGTAATATATCTCAAATAATCATTTTTCCAACGACTCACGGTCATACTAGACGCCAGTGTATGGATGCTCGTCACCACAGCCCATACACCGCACTCGATCACATAACACATAACACATAACACATAATCCTATTCCCTCAAGCTAGGATAGAACAAACACTTACCTCGAAAGTTTACGAACGATTCAATCCGTAGCAATGCCTTTTCCTTTTGAATTTGACTCCAATCCAATCGTATCTATACACAATTGATTTAATATCATCAATTCTACTCAACAAACTAGTACATATTGCTAAATATGGTTTTTACAACATTCTGCCGGAATAGTAAAAACCGACCCCGAGCCCACATAATCGAAACTCAAGTTTCGAACCAAAATAAGTTCACCCAATCTTCCATGAGTTCAAATATACAATTTGTTCTTAAGTTCGACTCCAAAACGAGGTCTAAATCGCAAATTCTTTGAAAGCCCTAACTATACCCATTTCTCAAATTTTCAACCAATTTATACATGTTTAAGCCTAAGGATTTGATTGATGTTGATGAAAAATGAAGAAAAAGAGTTAAGAATCACTTACCCAAGAAGTTTTGATAAAATCGCCCAAGAATTGCCCCAATAAGCAGTTTGGAGAAGAGAGAGTTGAGAAAAATGGGATTTTATCCCGTCTGTTCTGTTTTTGCAGAACTTAAAATCACTGGGCAAATTTACTCTATGCGATCGCAGGGCCTGTGAAGCGATCGCATAGAAGAAAATAAGGGGACAGCAAAATTGCTCTATGCGATCGCGGAGTACTAATGCGATCGCATAGAAGGAAATGGATGAACTGAAATTACTCTATGCGATCGCAGGGAATGGTACGCGATCGCATAGGAGGAAATTCTGGGCCTCAGTCTTACTCTATGCGATCGCGAAGGATATTATGCGATCGCATAGGAGGAAAAGTGGAAGTTATGCGATCGCATGGGCTCTATTGCGATCGCACAGAAGGATTTTTGGGACCTCTGATCTTTGCTCTATGCGATCGCAGCTACAACTATGCGATCGCATAGAAGAAAATCTCTCTGCAAAAATTGCAGAGTTTCTGCTGAAATTTTCAAGTTCAAACCACCCCGTTACCTATCCGAAACTCACCCGAGCCCTCGAGGATTCAAACCAAGTATGTACACTGACTCAAAAACATCATACGAACTTGCTCGCGCGATCAAATCACCAAAATAACATCATTATCAAGGAATTTAGCCTTAAATCTCAAGAATTCTTTCAAAATTTCATAACTTCCAAACTTTCCAATTTAAGGCCGAAACACGTCAAACGACGTCCGTTTTGAACCAAACTTTACAGGAAGCGCTTAACCAATATATATGACCTGTACCGGGCGTCGAAACCAAAATACGAGCCCGATATCACAACTTTTCAATCAAATTTCAGTTTCATTTTCCTTAAATATTTTCAGAAAACAATTTAACATAAAAATTCTTTTACCGGGTTCTAGACCTCGGATTTCAATTCCGGGCATACGCCCAAGTTCCATATTTTTCTACGGATTTTCTGAGACAATCAAATCACGGATCCGGGTCCGTTTACCAAAAATGTTGACCAAAGTCAACCATATCAATATTAATATCAAAATTCTTCTACTTTTTCACATATTTCACATATTTCAACATAAATATTTTTCAGATTTGTGCCCGGACTGTGCACGCAAATCGAGGCAACATAGAATGAGGTTTTCAATGCCTCAGAAGCTCGAAATGATTAATTAAATAAGTGATGACCCTTTGGGTCGTCACAATCTCCACCTCTAAAACAACCGTTCGTCCTCGAACGGACAAAAGAAAGAAGTACCTGAGTCAGGAAACAAGTGTGGGTAACGGCTCCGCATAGCCGATCCACCTTCCAGGCAGTACTGATACTTTTGGCTTGGGTTTCAAGCCAACCATTACCGATATCTAGAGAGCTAAGAAATTGAAGAAGAAAGGCTGGTCCCTCCCCAAACCCGTCACGACCCGGATTTTCCCCCAATATCGGGATCGTGATGGCGCCTACTCGTGGTAGCTAGGCAAGCCACCGTATTCATACTATCCTATTTTTAACACAATTTTAATTGAATAAATGCGGAATACTTTATCGAAATGGAAATAATAAATCACAAGGTAAAAATCATACTGAAATTCTCTACCCAAGACTTGGAGTCACCAACTCACAAACTACTATGGAATACTACACATAAAAGTCTGAAGGAAATATAACATAATTCTGTTTGTCTCGGAACAAAGAGACTACAGCTATTAACATAAATAAAGAAAGAGACGCCGGGCCTACCTCGGTCTCAAATGTGATCAACTCCCACGCAATCTATTTACTGCTGCTGCTGCTTCTGATCGTAACCTGGACCTGTGCAAAAACGCACAGAAGTGTAGCATCAGCACAACCGACCCCATGTGCTGGTAAGTGCCTGGCCTATCCCGGCGAAGTAGTGACAAGCCTAGGACCAGACACCCACATAAACCCGTGCAATTCAATATATATATATGTACCACAAAATAACAAGAAATAATCAAGTATTAACACCATAAGGAATATCTTAAAGAATTCAACAATTAACCACCGTTAATAATTTCACAAGGAAAAACAAAGTGTAATGTAAACACAAGTAATATCAATTCAAGAAATAGCAAACAGTTGCACGGCATCACCCTTCGTGCTTTTACTCTCATCCTCACCAAACAAGCAAATAAAGTACACGGCATCACCCTTCGTGCTTTTACTCTCATCCTCACATCTATGGTACGGCATGATCCTTCGTACATGGTTCAATAATAGGGCACGACATGATCCTTCGTGCATAAATAAATAAATAAACATGGCACGACATCACCCTTCGTGCATTATCACTCTTCCTCACCCAAATAACAATCAAATAAGTTCACCAAGAAAACAAGGTATAATGGAAACACAAGTAATATCAAGTCAAGAAATGGCAAACAATTGCACGGCATCACCCAAATAAAATATAATGGAAAAACAAGTAATATCAAGTCAAGGAATAGCAAACAATTGCACGGCATCACCCTTCGTGCTTTTACTCTCATCCTCACCAAATGAACAAATAAAGTACACGGCATCACCCTTCGTGCTTTTACTCTCATCCTCACATCCATAGTACGGCATGATCCTTCGTACATGGTTCAATAACAGGGCACGGCATGATCCTTCGTGCATAATCAAAAATAAACATGGCACGGCATTAACCTTCGTGCATAAATAAATAAAACATGGCACGGCATCACCCTTCGTGCATTATCACTCTTCCTCACCCAAATAACAATCACAGTTAAGGGTAAAGAAAGAAACAGTAATTCATAATCCGTCCCATCAAGGGCAATCAATGTTTATCTTCACAACAAGTCCCAATAAGGGAGGACAATAACAATTCATCTGTAATATATCTCAAAATAATTATTTTCCAACGACTCACGGTCATACTAGACGCCAGTGTATGGATGCTCGTCACCACACCCCATACACCGCACTCGATCACATAACACATAACACATAATCCTATTCCCTCAAGCTAGGATAGAACAAACACTTACCTCGAATGCTTATGAACAATCCAATCCGTGGAAATGTCTTTTCTTTCAATTTGGCTCCAATCCAACCGTATCTATACACAATTGATTTAATATCATCAATTCTACTCCACAAACTAATTCTTAATACCAAATACAACTTTTACAACATTCTGCCATGAATAGTGAATTTCAACCCCGGGCCCACATGGTCGGAATTCGGGGTTAGGACCAAAATCCGGTTACCCATTCCCCCACGAGTTCATGTATATAATTTGTTTCAAAATCGGACCTCAATTCGAGGTCCAATTCCCCAATTTATGAAAAACCCTATTTTCTAACAAAAACAAGAATTTTACCATGAAAATCTTTGATTTCTTATGAAAAACATGTTTAATGATGTTAGGAATTGAAAGAATTAAGTAAAAAGTGACTTACAATCGTTTTGATGAAGAAGAAATCCTTGATGAATCGCAAATGGGTGTTTTGGTTTTGTAAAATGTGAAGAAATGACTGAAATTCGTGTTTTTCAGGTCTCTGTGTTCGCATTTGCGAACATGGGTTCGCAATTGCGAACCCCGACCAATTTCTGGAGTTTGAAAAATAAGCTAAGGGTGGGAAGTTCGCATTTGCGAACATTTGTTCGCATTTGCGAACAGCTCGCATTTGCGAACTAATGTTCGCATTTGCGAACACATGCTGTATAAGGAAGTGTTCGCATTTGCGAACAATGGTTCGCATTTGCGAACCAAGGCAGTATGGGGAATGTTCGCATTTGCGAACATAGGCAGGTTATGGGGACTTTCGCAAATGCGAACAAGGCTGGCATTTGCGAACAAGGCTGGGCCAAAGGGGGCTTCGCATTTGCGATGAATGTTCGCATTTGCGAGCCTGTCCCCCTTCGCAATTGCGAGAAAACTTCGCAATTGCGAAGCCAACAACTGGGTGAAAAACCAGCAGTTCAAAAATTCAGAGTTTCATCCAACGGCCTATCAAATCTTTACCCGAGCCCCCCCGGGCTCCAAACCAAACATGTACACAACCTCAAAAACACATTATGGACTTGTTCGTGCGATCATATCGCCAATATCACTTCGTTTTAATCAAATCGAGCCTCAAACTCATGATTTTCATACTTTTGATTTTCAAAACTTCATAACTTGGAACTCAAGGTCCAAAACATCTCAAACGACATCCAAATGTCACCAAACTTTACATAAATCATATATATAATATTTAAGACTTGTACCGGGCGTCGGAACCAAAATACGAGCCCGATACCAAGGTCAATTAATTTATTTCCTTTAATAATTGCATCAAAAACAATTTCACATAAAAATTCATAACTTGGGCTCTAGGCCTCGGAATTCGACTCCGGACACATGTCCAAGTCCCATATTTTCCTACGGACCTCTCGGGACCATCAAATCTCGGGTCCGGATCCGTTTACCAAAAATGTTGACCGAAGTCAACCATATCAATATTAATATCATTTTTATCCAATTCCTCATAGAATTCATATTTTCTATCACAAAAATCTTTCCGGCTACATGCTCGGATCGTGCACGTAAATCGAGGCAACATAGAATGAGGTTTTCAAGGCCTCGAAGCTCGAAATTATTAATAAAATAAGTGATGACCCTTTGGGTCGTCACAATCTCCACCTCTAAAACAACCGTTCGTCCTCGAACGGACAAAAGAAAGAAGTACTTGAGTCAGGAAACAAGTGTGGGTAACGGCTCCGCATATCAGACTCGGACTCCCAGGTCGATGCCTCAGGAGGCTGACCTCTCCACTGAACACGCACAGAAGGATAACTCTTCGACCTCAGCTGTCGAACCTGCCGGTCTAGAATAGCCACCGGCTCCTCCTCGTAAGATAGATCATTGTCCAATTGGACAATACTGAAGTCTAACACATGTGTGGGATCGCCGTGGTATCTCCGAAGCATAGATACGTGAAAAACCGGATGCACGGCTGATAAGCTAGGCGGCAAAGCTAATCTGTAAGCCACCCCTCCCACTCTGTCTAGAATCTCAAATGGGCCAATATACCTAGGGCCGAGCTTGCCCTTCTTCCCAAACCTCATCACGCCCTTCATAGGCGACACCCGAGCAATACTCGTTCACCAACCATGAAATCTACATCTCGAACCTTACGATCCGCATAAGTCTTTTGCCTAGACCGAGCTGAACGCAATCTCTCCTGAATAGTCTTGACCTTATCCAAGGCCTCCTGAACTAAGTCCGTACCTAACAACCGAGCCTCTCCCGGTTCAAACCACCCAACCGGTGATCGACATCGCCTACCATACAACGCCTCATACGGAGCCATCCGGATGCTAGATTGGTAACCGTTATTGTAGGCGAACTCGCTAACGGCAAAAATTGGTCCCACGAGCCTCCGAAATCAATAACACAGTGTAAGGCATATCCTCTAGAATCCGAATAGTCCTCTCCGACCGGCCATCCGTCCGAGGATGAAATGTTGTACTCAACCGAACCTTGGGTGCCTAACTCCCGCCGGACCGCTCTCCAGGAACCGCGAGGTAAACCGCGTTCCCCGATCATAGATAATAGATACCGGCACCCCACGGAGACGAACAATCTCCCTAATGTAAACCTCCGCTAACCTCTCCGACGAGTAGGAGACAGATACCGGAATAAAGTGTGCTGATTTGGTCAGCCTATCAACAATGACCCAAATAGCATCAAATTTCCTCCGAGTCAAAGGAAGTCCAGTAACGAAGTCCATAGTGATTCGCTCCCATTTCCACTCGGGAATTTCAATCCTCTGGAATACACCACCAGGTCTCTGGTGCTCATATTTCACCTGCCGACAATTTAGACACCGAGCGACATACGCAACGATATCTTTCTTCATTCTGCGCCACCAATAGTGCTGCCGTAAGTCCTGGTACATCTTCGCGGCGCCTGGGTGAATAGAATACCGCGAACTGTGGGCCTCTGTTAAGATCAACTCTCGAATTCCTTCGACATTGGGCATACAAACTCGACCCTGCAATTTCAATACCCCATCCTCATCTAGATTTACCTGTGTGGCACCTCCCCGCTGTACCGTATCTCTCAACTCACGCAAATGAGGATCATCAAATTGCCTCTCACGGATACGCTCTAATAATGAAGAACGAGCGACCGTGCAGGCTAACACTCTGCTAGGCTCAGAAATGTCTAATCTCACGAACCGGTTGGCTAAGGCCCTGGACATCTAGAGCTAATGGTCTCTGATTGACCGGAATATATGCAAGACTACCCATGCTGGTATACTTTCTACTCAATGCATCGGCCACCACATTGGCCTTACCTGGGTGATATAATATAGTAACATCATAGTCTTTTAGCAACTCTAACCATCTCCGCCGTCGTAGATTCAACTCCTTCTGTTTGAACAAGTACTGTAGGCTTTTGTGATCAGTGTACACCTCACATGTCACACCATATAGATAATGCCTCCGCTTGATCAAACAAACGAAAACAGTCAAGTGATGCAGATCTTTATCTCATGTATCTTTAACTGCCTCGAAGCATAATCGATAACCTTACCATCCTACATCAATACCGCTCCAAGCCCCGTACGAGATGCGTCACAATAAACTGTATAAGGCCCTGCACCCGTAGGTAGTACCAACACCGGTGCGGTGGTCAAGGCTGTCTCGAGCTTCGAAAGCTCGCCTCACACTCCTCTCGACCACCGAAACCGGGCACCCTTCCGGGTCAACCTAGTCATCGGGCCGCAATAGAAGAAAACCCCTCTACAAAACGACGGTAGTAACCTCGCTAATCCCAAGAAACTCCGTATCTCGGTCACTGAAGCTGGGTCGAGGCCAATTCTGGACCGCCTCAATCTTCTTTGGGTCTACCCGAATACCTTCCACAGATACAATGTGACATGTAATGCTACCGAACTCAACCGTAACTCACATTTAGAAAATTTGGCATATAGCCGATTATCTTTCAGAGTCTGAAGAACCACTCCGAGGTGCTGCTCGTGCTCTTCCTGGCCGCGGGAGTACACCAGGATGTCATCTATGAAGACTATCACGAACGGATCTAAGTAAGGCCTGAATACCCGATTCATCAACTCCATGAATGCTGCCGGGGCATTGGTCAACCCGAAGGACATGACCAAGAACTCATAATGCCCATATCTAGAGCGAAAGGCTCTGTCTTAGGAATGTCAGCCGCCCTGATCTTCAGCTGATGGTAGCCCGACCTCAAGTCTATCTTAGAGAATACCCTCGCTCCCTGGAGTTGGTCAAACAAATCATCAATCCTCAGCAGTGGATATTTATTTTTGATAGTCACTTTGTTTAACTGCCCGTAATCAATACACATCCGCATCGAGCCATCCTTCTTCTTTACAAATAATACGGGTGCTCCCTAGGGGGAAACACTGGGCCTGATAAAACCCTTCTCAAGAAGGTCCCGCAACTGATCTTTCAACTTCTTTAACTTCGGCGGGGCCATACGATAGGGTGGAATAGAGATGGGCCGAGTGCCCGTGCCAAATCAATACAGAAAATCAATATCCCCGTCGAGTGGCATGCCCGGCAGTTCTGAAGGAAAAACCTCAGGAAACTCCCGTGCAATAGGGACTGAATCAATGGAAGGAACTTCTGCGCCGGAATCACGAACATAAGCCAAATAAGCTAGACACCCCTTCTCGACCATACGTCGAGCCTTAACATAAGAAATAACAATGCGAACGGAGTGGCTTGAGGTACCCTTCCACTCTAATCGGGGTGATTCTGGCAAGGCTAAGGTGACAGTCTTAGCATGACAATCAAGAATCGCATGGTATGGGGACAACCAGTCCATCCCCAATATGACATCAAAATCTACCATATCCAAGAGCAACAGATCAACACGGGTCTCAAGACCCCCAAAAATAACTACGCACGAACGATGCACCCGATCGACTACAATGGAGTCACCCACTGGTGTAGCCACATAAACTGGGATATCCAGAGCATAGCTGGGCACAGCCAAATACGGTGCGAAGTAGGAAGACACATAGGAATATGTAGATCCAGGGTCAAATAATACTGAAGCACCTCTGCCACACACAAGAATAGTACCTGTAATCACGACATCTGATGCCTCTGCCTCTGGCCTGGCCGGTAAAGCATAGAAACGGGGATCTGCACCTCCCCTCTGAGCTGCGTCTCTAGGACGACCATCAACTGGCTGACCTCTACCTCTGGCTGGACGGTCTCTACCTCTACGGTCTCGACCTCCACCTCTAAAATCTCTACCCCCGCCTCTGGCTGGCTGGGCAGGCTGAGGGTCAGCTGGGGCCCGGATCATAGGACGAGGACCTCGCTGCTGAGAGTTGCCCGCTGCTATAGGGCAATTCCTGATAAAATGACCTGGGTCACCACAACTGTAGCAGCTCTTGGACTGATAGGGCTGCTGGCCCTGACGACCCGAATGGCCTCCACGAACACTCTGAAGAGGCCTGAGCATTAATAGGATACTGGTCTGAATAATGCCCCCGAGAACCACGATCACCCGATCCACCCTGTGAAGCCTGAAGGGCGGAATGAAAAGGCCTGGAGGACTGGCCTCTATCAAAGGATTCTCTGCTACCAGAGGAAGAAGCACCAAACCTACCCGAATGACGAGGCCTCTTATCCGAAGAATAACCGCCTCCTCTAGCGAGAGCCATCTCAACTCTGCGTGCTGCATTGGCTGCCTTCTGAAATGATATGTCACTCCCCACGCCCATAGCCATCTGGAGTCTAATCGGCTGATTAAGCCCATCTATAAATCTGCGAACCCTCTCCCGCTCCGTGGGAAGTATCACCACTGCATGACGAGCCAAGTCAATAAATCTCGTCTCATACTGTGTAACTGTCATAGTGCCCTGACGGAGGCGCTCAAACTGCCTCCGAAGTAAATCCCGCTGAGTAGCAGGGAGAAACTTCTCCATAAATAGTTCCGCAAACCGGTCCCATGATAGAGCTGGGGACCCTGCTGGTCGAGTCGAGCAATAATCTCTCCACCAAGTCTTGGCGGATCCTGAAGTCTGAAAGTACATAAATCAACTCCGTTTGTCTCCACGATCCCCATAGTCTTGAGAATCTCACGACAACTGAATAAGAAGTCCTGGGGATCCTCTGATGCGGCTCCACCGAATGTAGTGGTAAATAGCTTGGAGAACCGATCAAGCCTCCATAACGAATCGAAAGTCATGGCCGCTCCATCTCCGGCATGAGCCGTGGTACTCGACTGAGTGGCCACAGCTGGTCGAATTACCGGTGCTCGAGGCCGAGGAGCTACCGGCTCCGGAGTATGAGCAACAGGAGTCCGGGCCCCTCCTCCAGCCCGAGAAGTGGCCGGGGCAACCGATAATAAACCCGCTCCGGCAATGCTATCCATAAATCCCGCTATTCTCGACCAAAGCATCCCGAGATCCGGGGTATTCAAAGCCTCTCCCGGGACCCGAGCTGGGCCCACCGGAGCCGCCGGAACCGGAACCTCCTCTTCAATCTCAATATGAGGCTCCACCTCTCGGGTAGCCTGCCTGAGGCTGAGCTCTACCCCTACCACGGCCTCCGATACGGCCTTGGCCCCCGCCCCTCGCGGAGCCGTCCGGGGCTCGAGCCGCCGGTCGCCGGACGAAGACGTGCGTGTCCTTACCATCCGCGAAAGGACGTAATAGAAATTTATCAGCAATTGAGGATCAAGTCGCACGACAAGAAAGAACAAATGAGAGACTTTTTCCTAACTCAATAGACTCGGGAGGACAAGTACATACGTCTCCGTACCTACCTCCCAAACTCTACTAAGCTTGTTCGTGAGTGGTGAGACCTATGTAACCTAGAGCTTGATACCAACTTGTCACGACCCGGATTTTCCCCCAATATCGGGATCGTGATGGCGCCTACTCGTGGTAGCTAGGCAAGCCACCGTATTCATACTATCCTATTTTTAACACAATTTTAATTAAATAAATGCGGAATACTTTATCGAAATAGAAGTAACTAATTACAATATGAAAATCATACCGAAATCCTCTACCCAAGACGTGGAGTCACCAACTCACAAACTACTATGGAATACTACACATAAAAGTCTCAAGGAAATATAACATAATTCTGTTTGTCTCGGAACAAAGAGACTACAGCTAATAACATAAATAAAGAAAGAGACGACGGGCCTGCGGACGTCTGCAAGCTATCAACTCCCACGCAATCTATTTACTGCTGCTGCTGCTCCTGATCGTAACCTGGACCTGTGCAAAAACGCACAGAAGTGTAGCATCAGCACAACCGACCCCATGTGCCGGTAAGTGCCTGGCCTATCCCGGCGAAGTAGTGACAAGCCTAGGACCAGACACTCACATAAACCTGTGCAATTCAATATATATATATATGTACCACAAAATAACAAGAAATAATCAAGTATTAACACCATGAGGAATATCTTAAAGAATTCAACAATTAACCACAGTTTATAATTTCACAAGGAAAAACAAAGTGTAATGTAAACACAAGTAATATCAATTCAAGAATAGCAAACAGTTGCACGGCATCACCCTTCGTGCTTTTACTCTCATCCTCACCAAACAAGCAAATAAAGTACACGGCATCACCCTTCGTGCTTTTACTCTCATCCTCACATCCATGGTACGGCATGATCCTTCGTACATGGTTCAATAATAGGGCACGGCATGATCCTTCGTGCATAAATAAATAAATAAACATGGCACGGCATCACCCTTCGTGCATTATCACTCTTCCTCACCCAAATAACAATCAAATAAGTTCACCAGGAAAACAAGGTATAATGGAAACACAAGTAATATCAAGTCAAGAAATGGCAAACAATTGCACGGCATCACCCAAATAAAATATAATGGAAAAACAAGTAATATCAAGTCAAGGAATAGCAAACAATTGCACGGCATCACCATTCGTGCTTTTACTCTCATCCTCACCAAATGAACAAATAAAGTACACGGCATCACCCTTCGTGCTTTTACTCTCATCCTCACATCCATAGTACGGCATGATCCTTCGTACATGGTTCAATAACAGGGCACGGCATGATCCTTCGTGCATAATCAAAAATAAACATGGCACGGCATTAACCTTCGTGCATAAATAAATAAAACATGGCACGGCATCACCCTTCGTGCATTATCACTCTTCCTCTCCCAAATAACAATCACAGTTAAGGGTAAAGAAAGAAACAGTAATTCATAGTCCGTCCCATCAAGGGCAATCAATAATAATCTTCACAACAAGTCCCAACAAGGGAGAACAATAACAATTCATCTCTAATATATCTCAAAATAATTATTTTCCAACGACTCACGGTCATACTAGACGCCAGTGTATGGATGCTCGTCACCACAGCTCATACACCGCACTCGATCACATAACACATAACACATAATCCTATTCCCTCAAGCTAGGATAGAACAAACACTTACCTCGAATGCTTATGAACAATCCAATCCGTGGAAATGTCTTTTCTTTCAATTTGGCTCCAATCCAACCGTATCTATACACAATTGATTTAATATCATCAATTCTACTCCACAAACTAATTCTTAATACCAAATACAACTTTTACAACATTCTCCATGAATAGTGAATTTCAACCCCGGGCCCACATGGTCGGAATTCGGGGTTAGGACCAAAATCCGGTTACCCATTCCCCCACGAGTTCATGTATATAATTTGTTTCAAAATCGGACCTCAATTCGAGGTCCAATTCCCCAATTTATGAAAAACCCTATTTTCTAACAAAAACAAGAATTTTGCCATGAAAATCTTTGATTTCTTATAAAAAACATGTTTAATGATGTTAGGAATTGAAAGAATTAAGTAAAAAGTGACTTACAATCATTTTGATGAAGAAGAAATCCTTGAAGAATCGCAAATGGGTGTTTTGGTTTTGTAAAATGTGAAGAAATGACTGAAATTCGTGTTTTTCAGGTCTCCGTGTTCGCATTTGCGAACATGGGTTCGCAATTGCGAACCCCGACCAATTTCTGGAGTTTGAAAAATAAGCTAAGGGTGGGAAGTTCGCATTTGCGAACATTTGTTCGCATTTGCGAACAATTCGCATTTGCGAACTAATGTTCGCATTTGCGAACACATGCTGTATAGGCAGTGTTCGCATTTGCGAACAATGGTTCGCATTTGCGAACCAAGGCAGTGTTGGGGAACGTTCGCATTTGCGAACAATGTTCGCATTTGCGAACATAGGCTAGCACTGGGGACCTTCGCAAATGCGAACAATTGTTCGCATTTGCGAACAAGGCTGGGCCAATGGGGACCTTCGCATTTGCGATGAATGTTCGCATTTGCGAGCCCGTCCCCCTTCGCAATTGCGAGAAAACTTCGCAATTGCGAAGCCAACAGCTGGGTGAAAAACCAGCAGTTCAAAAATTCAGAGTTTCATCCAACGGCCTATCAAATCTTTACCCGAGCCCCCCGGCTCCAAACCAAACATGTACACAACCTCAAAAACACATTATGGACTTGTTCGTGCGATCATATCGCCAATATCACTTCGTTTTAATCAAATCGAGCCTCAAACTCATGATTTTCATACTTTTGATTTTCAAAACTTCATAACTTGGAACTCAAGGTCCAAAACATCTCAAACGACATCCAAATGTCACCAAACTTTACAGAAATCACATATATAATATTTAAGACTTGTACCGGGCGTCGGAACCAAAATACGAGCCCGATACCAAGGTCAATTAATTTATTTCCTTTAATAATTGCATCAAAAACAATTTCACATAAAAATTCATAACTTGGGCTCTAGGCCTCGGAATTCGACTCCGGACGCATGTCCAAGTCCCATATTTTCCTACGGACCTCTCGGGACCATCAAATCTCGGTCCGGATCCGTTTACCAAAAATGTTGACCGAAGTCAACCATATCAATATTAATATCATTTTTATCCAATTCCTCATAGAATTCATATTTTCTATCACAAAAATCTTTCCGGCTACATGCTCGGATCGTGCACGTAAATCGAGGCAACATAGAATGAGGTTTTCAAGGCCTCAGAAGCTCGAAATTATTAATAAAATAAGTGGCTACCGGCTCCTCCTCGTAAGATAGATCATTGTCCAATTGGACAGTACTGAAGTCTAACACATGTGTGGGATCGCCGTGGTATCTCCGAAGCATAGATACATGAAAAACTAGATGCACGGCTGATAAGCTAGGCGGCAAAGCTAATCTGTAAGCCACCCCTCCCACTCTGTCTAGAATCTCAAATGGACCAATATACCTAGGGCCGAGCTTGCCCTTCTTCCCAAACCTCATCACGCCCTTCATAGGCGACACCCGGAGCAATACTCGTTCACCAACCATGAAATCTACATCTCGAACCTTATGATCCGCATAAGTCTTTTGACTAGACTGAGCTGAACGCAATCTCTCATGAATAGTCTTGACCTTATCTAAGGCCTCCTGAACTAAGTCTGTACCCAACAACCGAGCCTCTCCCGGTTCAAACCATCCTACTGGTGATCGACATCGCCTACCATACAACGCCTCATACGGAGCTATCTGGATGCTAGATTGGTAACTGTTATTGTAGGCGAACTCTGCCAATGGTAGAAACTGATCCCACGAGCCTCCAAAATCAATAACACAGGCTCGAAGCATGTCCTCAAGAATCTGAATAGTCCTCTCGGACTGGCCATCCGTCTGAGGATGAAATGCTGTACTCAACTGAACCTGGGTGCCTAACTCCTGCTGGACCGCTCTCCAGAACCGCGAGGTAAACCGCGTTCCCCGATCAGAGATAATAGATACTGGCACCCCATGGAGACGAACAATCTCCCTAATGTAAACCTCCGCTAACCTCTCCGACGAGTAGGAGACAGATACTGGAATAAAGTGTGCTGATTTGGTCAACCTATCAACAATGACCCAAATAGCATCAAATTTCCTCCGAGTCAAAGGAAGTCCAATAACGAAGTCCATAGTGATTCGCTCCCATTTCCACTCGGTAATTTCAATCCTCTGGAATACACCACCAGGTCTCTGGTGCTCATATTTCACCTGTTGACAATTTAGACACCGAGCGACATACGCAACGATATCTTTCTTCGTTCTGCGCCACCAATAGTGTTGCCGTAAGTCCTGGTACATCTTCGTGGCGCCCGGGTGAATAGAATACCGCGAACCGTGGGCCTCTTGCTAAGATCAACTCTCGAATTCCTTCGACATCGGGCACACAAACTCGACCCCGCAATTTCAATACCCCATCATCATCTAGATTTACCCGTGTGGCACCTCCCCGCTGTACTGTATCTCTCAACTCACGCAAATGAGGATCATCAAATTGCCTCTCACGGATACGCTCTAATAAGGAAGAACGAGCGACCGTGCAGGCTAACACTCTGCTAGGCTCAGAAATGTCTAATCTCACGAACCGGTTGGCTAAGGCCTGAACATCTAGAGCTAATGGTCTCTGATTGACCGGAATATATGCAAGACTACCCATGCCGGCATACTTTCTACTCAATGCATCGGCCACCACATTGGCCTTACCTGGGTGATATAATATAGTAACATCATAGTCTTTTAGCAACTCTAACCATCTCCGCCGTCGTAGATTCAACTCCTTCTGTTTGAACAAGTACTGTAGGCTTTTGTGATCAGTGTACACCTCACACATCACACCATATAGATAATGCCTCCGGATCTTTAAGGCATGAACCACCGCTGCTAACTTAAGATCATGAACTAGATAATTCTTCTCATGTATTTTTAACTGCCTCGAAGCATAAGCGATAACCTTACCATTCTGCATCAATACCGCTCCAAGCCCTGTACGAGAGGCGTCACAATAAACTGTATAAGGCCCTGTACCCGTAGGTAGTATCAACACCGGTGCGGTGGTCAAGGCTGTCTTGAGCTTCTGAAAGCTCGCCTCACACTCCTCTGACCACTGAAACTGGACACCCTTCTGGGTCAACCTGGTCATCGGGGCTGCAATAGAAGAAAACCCCTCTACAAAACGACGGTAGTAACCTGCTAATCCCAAGAAACTCCGTATCTCGGTCACTGAAGCTGGTCGAGGCCAATTCTGGACTGCCTCAATCTTCTTTGGATCTACCCGAATACCTTCCACTGATACAATGTGACCCAGAAATGCTACCGAACTCAGCCAGAACTCACATTTAGAAAATTTGTATAGCTGATTATCTTTCAGAGTCTGAAGAACCACTCTGAGGTGCTGCTCGTGCTCTTCCTGGCTGCGGGAGTATACCAGGATGTCATCTATGAATACTATCACGAACAGATCTAAGTAAGGCCTAAATACCCGATTCATCAACTCCATGAATGCTGCTGGGGCATTGGTCAACCCAAAGGACATGACCAAGAACTCATAATGCCCATATCTAGAGCGAAAGGCTGTCTTAGGAATGTCAGCCGCCCTGATCTTCAGCTGATGGTAGCCTGACCTCAAGTCTATCTTAGAGAATACCCTCGCTCCCTGGAGCTGGTCAAACAAATCATCAATCCTCGACAGTGGATATTTATTTTTGATAGTCACCTTGTTTAACTGCCCGGTAATCAATACACATCCGCATCGAGCCATCCTTCTTCTTTACAAATAACACAGGTGCTCCCCGGGGGAAACACTGGGCCTGATAAAGCCCTTCTCAAGAAGGTCCTGCAACTGATCTTTCAACTCTTTTAGTTCCGGTGGGGCCATACGATAGGGTGGAATAGAGATGGGCTGAGTGCCCGGTGCCAGATCAATACAGAAATCAATATCCCTGTCGGGTGGCATGCCCGGCAGGTCTGAAGGAAAAACCTTCAGAAACTCCCGTGCAATAGGGACCGACTCAATGGAAGGAACTTCTACGCTGGAATCACGAACATAAGCCAAATAAGCTAGACACCCCTTCTCGACCATACGTCGAGCCTTAACATAAGAAATAACAGTGCGAACGGAGTGGCTTGAGGTACCCTTCCACTCTAATCGGGGTGATTCTGGCAAGGCTAAGGTCACAGTCTTAGCATGGCAATCAAGAATAGCATGGTATGGGGACAACCAGTCCATTCCCAATATGACATCAAAATCTACCATATCCAAGAGCAACAGATCAACACGGGTCTCAAGACCCCCAAATATAACTACGCACGAACGATGCACCCGATCGACTACAATAGAGTCACCCACTCGCGTAGCCACATAAACTGGAATATCCAGAGCATAGCTGGGCACAGCCAAATACGGTGCGAAGTAGGAAGACACATAGGAATATGTAGATCCAGGGTCAAATAATACCGAAGCACCTCTGCCACACACAAGAATAGTACCTGTAATCACAGCATCTGATGCCTCTGCCTCTGGCCTGGCTAGTAAAGCATAGAATCGGGGATCCGCACCTCCCTTCTGAGCTGCGTCTCTAGGACGACCATCAACTGGCTGACCTCTACCTCTCGTTGGACGGTCTCCATCTCTACGGCCTCGACCTCCACCTCTATAATCTCTACCCCCACCTCTGGCTGGCTGGGTAGGTTGAGGGTCAGCTGGGGCCTGAATCATAGGACGAGGACCTCGCTGCTGAGAGTTGCCCGCTGCTATAGGGCAATTCCTAATAAAATGACCTGGGTCGCCACAACCGTAGCAACTCCTAGGCTGATAGGGCTGCTGGCCCTGACGACCTGAATGGCCTCCACGAACACTCTGAAGAGGCTGAGCATTAATAGGAGACTGGTCTGAATAATGCCCCCGAGAACCACGATCACCTGATCCACCCTGTGAAGCCTGAAGGGCGGAATGAAAAGGCCTGGAAGACTGGCCCCTATCAAAAGAATCCCTGCCTCCAGAAGAAGAACCACTAAATCTGCCGGAATGACGAGGCCTCTTGTCTGAAGGATAACCACCTCCCCGATCAAGAGCCATCTCAACTCTATGAGCTGCATTAGCTGACTCCTGAAAAGATATATCACTCCCAACTCCCATAGTCATCTGAAGTCTAATCGGCTGATTTAGCCCATCATAAACCTGCGAACCCTCTCCCGCTCTGTGAGGAGTATCACCACCGCATGATGTGCCAGATCAACAAATCTCGTCTCATACTGAGTGACAGTCATAGTACCCTACTGGAGGCGCTCAAACTGCCTCCGAAGTGCATCTCACTGAGTAACAGGGAGAAACTTCTCCAGAAATAACTCTACAAACTAATCCCATGATAAAGCCGGGGACCCTGCCGGTCGAGTCAAACAATAATCTCTCCACCAAGTCTTGGCGGATCCTGAAAGCTTGAATGTGCAGAAGTCAACTCCATTGGATTCCACTATCCCCATAGTCTTGAGAATCTCGTGGCAACTGAATAAGAAATCTTGAGGATCCTCTGATGTGGCACCGCTAAAAGTAGTGGTGAACAACTTGGAGAACCGATCAAGTCTCCATAGAGAATCAGATGTCATGGCTGCTCCATCTCCGGCCTGAGTTGTGTTACCTGACTGAGTGGCCACAGCTGGCTGAACCACTGGTGCTTGAGGCTGGGGAGCTACTGGCTCCAGAGTACGTGCAACAGGAGTCTGGGCCCCTCCTCCAGCCTGCGAAGCGGCTAGTGCAACTGGTAATAAACCCGCTCCGGCAATGTCGTCCATGAATCCCGCTATTCTCATCAAAGCATCCCGAGATCCGGGGTAATTAAAGCCTCTCTTGGGACCTGAGCTGGGCCCACTGGAGCTGCTGGAACTCGAACCTCCTCGTCAATCTCAATATGGGGCTCCACCTCTCGGGTAGCTGCCTGGGGCTGAGCTCTACCCCTACCACGGCCTCCGATACGGCCTCGGCCCCTGCCCCTCACGGGAGCTGCCTGGGGCTCGGGCTGCTGGTCAGCGGACGAAGAGCGCGTGTCCTCACCATCTGCAAAAGGACAGAATAG
The DNA here is from genome assembly GCA_032618575.1 of Nicotiana noctiflora. Classification (NCBI taxonomy): domain Eukaryota; kingdom Viridiplantae; phylum Streptophyta; class Magnoliopsida; order Solanales; family Solanaceae; genus Nicotiana; species Nicotiana noctiflora. The sequence goes on from JASVEL010013968.1 coordinate 54,603, forward strand.
AAATTCAATCAGCAATTGAGGAACAAGTCGCACGACAAGAAAGAACAAATGAGAGACTCTTTCCTAACTCAATAGACTTTGGAGGACAAGTACAGACGTCTCCGTACCTACCTCTCAAACTCTACTAAGCTTGTTCGTGAGTGGTGAGACCTATGTAACCTAGAGCTTTGATACCAACTTGTCACGACCCGGATTTTCCCCCAATATCGGGATCGTGATGGCGCCTACTCGTGGTAGCTAGGCAAGCCACCGTATTCATACTATCCTATTTTTAACACAATTTTAATTAAATAAATGCGGAATACTTTATCGAAATGGAAATAACAAATCACAAGGTAAAAATCATACTGAAATCCTCTACCCAAGACGTGGAGTCACCAACTCACAAACTACTATGGAATACTACACATAAAAGTCTGAAGGAAATATAACATAATTCTGTTTGTCTCGGAACAACGAGACTACAGCTATTAACATAAATAGAGAAAGAGACGCCGGGCCTGCGGACGTCCGCAAGCTACCTCGGTCTCAAATGTGATCAACTCCCACGCAATCTATTTACTGCTGCTGCTGCTCCTGATCGTAACCTGGACCTGTGCAAAAACGCACAGAAGTGTAGCATCAGGCACAACCGACCCCATGTGCTGGTAAGTGCCTGGCCTATCCCGGCGAAGTAGTGACAAGCCTAGGACAGACACTCACATAAACCTGTGCAATTCAATATATATATATATGTGTACCACAAAATAACAAGAAATAATCAAGTATTAACAAAATAAGGAATACCTTAAAGAATTCAACAATTAATCACAGTTAATAATTTCACAAGGAAAAACAAAGTATAATGTAAACACAAGTAATATCACTTCAAGAAATAGCAAGCAGTTGCACGGCATCACCCTTCGTGCTTTTACTCTCATCCTCACATCCATAGTACGGCATGATCCTTCATACATGGTTCAATAACAGGGCACGGCATGATCCTTCGTGCATAATCAATAATAGGGCACGGCATGATCCTTCGTGCATAATCAATAATAAACATGGCACGGCATGATCCTTCGTGCATAATCAATAATAAACATGGCACGGCATGATCCTTCGTGCATAATCAATAATAAACATGGCACGGCATCACCCTTCGTGCATTATCTCTCTTCCTCACCCAAATAACAATCACAGTTAAGGGCAAAGAAAGAAACAGTAATTCATAAACCTTCCCATCAAGGGAAATCAATAATTTTCTTCACAACAAGTCCCAACAAGGGAGAACAATAACAATTCATCTGTAATATATCTCAAATAATCATTTTTCCAACGACTCACGGTCATACTAGACGCCAGTGTATGGATGCTCGTCACCACAGCCCATACACCGCACTTGATCACATAACACATAACACATAATCCTATTCCCTCAAGCTAGGATAGAACAAACACTTACCTCGAAAGTTTACGAACGATTCAATCCGTAGCAATGCCTTTTCCTTTTGAATTTGACTCCAATCCAATCGTATCTATACACAATTGATTTAATATCATCAATTCTACTCAACAAACTAGTTCATATTGCTAAATATGGTTTTTACAACATTCTGCCCCGGAATAGTAAAAACCGACCCCGAGCCCACATAATCGAAACTCAAGTTTCGAACCAAAATAAGTTCACCCAATCTTCCATGAGTTCAAATATACAATTTGTTCTTAAGTTCGACTCCAAAACGAGGTCTAAATCGCAAATTCTTTGAAATCCCTAACTATACCCATTTCTCAAATTTTCAACCAATTTATACATGTTTAAGCCTAAGGATTTGATTGATGTTGATGAAAAATGAAGAAAAAGAGTTAAGAATCACTTACCCAAGAAGTTTTGATGAAAATCGCCCAAGAATCGCCCCAATAAGCTGTTTGGAGAAGAGAGAGTTGAGAGAAATGGGATTTTATCCCGTCTGTTCTGTTTTTGCAGAACTTAAAATCACTGGGCAAATTTACTCTATGCGATCGCAGGGCCTGTGAAGCGATCGCATAGAAGAAAATAAGGGGACAGCAAAATTGCTCTATGCGATCGCGGAGTACTAATTCGATCGCATAGAAGGAAATGGATGAACTGAAATTACTCTATGCGATCGCAGGGAATGGTACGCGATCGCATAGGAGGAAATTCTGGGCCTCAGTCTTACTCTATGCGATCGCGAAGGATATTATGCGATCGCATAGGAGGAAAAGTGGAAGTTATGCGATCGCATGGGCTCTATTGCGATCGCACAGAAGGATTTTTGGGACCTCTGATCTTTGCTCTATGCGATCGCAGCTACAACTATGCGATCGCATAGAAGAAAATCTCTCTGCAAAAATTGCAGAGTTTCTGCTGAAATTTTCAAGTTCAAACCACCCCGTTACCTATCCGAAACTCACCCGAGCCCTCGGGGATTCAAACCAAGTATGTACACTGACTCAAAAACATCATACGAACTTGCTCGCGCGATCAAATCACCAAAATAACATCATTATCAAGGAATTTAGCCTTAAATCTCAAGAATTCTTACAAAATTTCATAACTTCCAAACTTTCCAATTTAAGGCCGAAACACGTCAAACGACGTCCGTTTTCAACCAAACTTTACAGGAAGCGCTTAACCAATATATATGACCCGTACCGGGCGTCGAAACCAAAATACGAGCCCGATACTAGTACTTTTTAATAAAAATCAGTTTCATTTTCCTTAAACATTTTCATAAAACAATTTAACAGAAAAATTCTTTTACCGGGGTTCTAGACCTTGGATTTCAATTCCGGACATATGCCCAAGTTCCATATTTTTCTACGGATTTTCTGAAATAGTCAAATCACGGATCCGGTCCGTTTACCAAAAATGTTGACCAAAGTCAACCATATCAATATTAATATCAAAATTCTTCTACTTTTTCACATATTTCACATATTTCAACATAAATATTTTTCAACTTTGTGCCCGGACTGTGCACGCAAATCGAGGCAACATAGAATGAGGTTTTCAAGGCCTCAGAAGCTCGAAATGATTAATTAAATAAGTGATGACCCTTTGGGTCGTCACATTATTGAAGTCTCGATTTGGGGCTTAATGGTTTCCGGTTAGATTCGAGCAAAAAGGGCCTTGGATTCACGGAGGGGATAGTCCGGTGGTGGTGTGGTGTTAATTTGTAGAGGTTTGGGGTGAATCTCAATTTCCGGCGAACTTTCGATCTAATATTCGAAGAGTTCGACAACGATTCGAGTAAGATGGGTAAAGGATTCGTGTAGAGGGGGAGAAGGGGAAGCTATGGTGTTAATTTGGGGGTGATTGGCCTACCGGAACCACCGTGAGGCAATTTCCGGCAAGCGGCGGACGGTGGCTCGACGGCGGCTAGGGCTTGGGGTGTCTCTAAGGTTAAGAGAGGAGGATAAGGGTTTGTTTGGTGAATGAGGGACTGAAACCGATTTTTGGGGTTTAAAATTATCCTTTTAATCTTGATCGTTAGATCATAAAAATCCAACGGTCTAGATCAGTTAATGTGGGGGGAAGGCGGTTTGGGCCGGGTAAGGTCAAGGTGTTGGGCGGGTTTGGTGTTTGGTTGGCCTCAAATGGCCCAAATCCGATTTTGCTTCAATTTCTTTTGTTTTCTTCATTTAAAATCCCAAATAATTAAAAACAAAAAAGATCTAAACTAATTAATTCCTAATTGTAAAATTGAGTCCTAATATTTTTTTGTGTTTTTTTTTTTTTTTTTTAATTAATTCAACAATGACACGCATAGACAAAGGATACAAATAAGTAATTAAGACATGGCACAAAATTTACGGAAAATCCCACGCAATGCAAAAACTATTTTATTTTTGAATTTGGGAGTAATTCTCACGTAGGGCAAAAATCACGTGCTCACATGATGCACTCGGCCTGGATGAACCCTGAACTGATGGGGCCTGAGACAAACTCTATGCTAGAAGATCACTAAGAGATGGCTGACTCTGTTGAGAGCCCCGATAACCCCGACCAGAAGATCCACCACGATACTCAGATCTAGATGACTGTGCGGGCATGAAAGAACGTTCCTAGCCCTACTAAAACTGGCCCATCGAAGGAGCGCCACTATGACTACCAGAACCTCAATGCCTCTTGGCCTCCCTCTCCTCACGATCCAGGCAGAAAATTAACTCAATATCTCGTGCTATATCCACCACCTCCTAAAAAGTAGCACCCATCACTCGCTCTTTAGTCATAAGAATACAAAGAGGGTAGTGGAGACCATCAACAAACCTCCAGATACACTCACGGTTCATCAGTACCAACCAAGCTCCATGTTAAGATAACTTAGAAAATGTCATCTCATATTGCTTCACTGACATCTTTCCCTGCTTTAGTCTTTCAAACTGTCTACGTAGCTCCTCTCTGCGGGACTACGGTACATACTTCTCCAGAAAGAGAGTGAGAAATGCTGCCAAGTCAAAGGTGTTGCACCAACCGGCCTACGCCGCTCATATGCCTCCCACTATGTGAAGGCCGCTCCAGTAAACTGAAATGTCATAAAAGACACACCGTTGGTCTCAAGATCCCTGTTGTGCGGAGCATCCACTGACATCTATCAAGAAACCCTGCACATCCTTGCCCTTAGCTCTACTAAACATCGGAGGATGGAGTCTACCAAACCTCTCGAGGTGATGCTGCTCGTCCTCGGGCATAGCTGGAACTCTATACTCCTGAACTGGTACCACTGGCTGAGTTGGAGTGCCTCTGGAGTCTGTAACCCTTCTAATCCCTGCTCAGGTGTGCGAGCAGCGGGGGTCTGATTGCCTCACCTGCCTGTGAAGTATATGCTGCTGCTGTGGTGGCTGAGACAACCTAATCCAAACCCATAAAAATGGTCAATATCTGGGCCAATGTCTCCTGGAGACCCCGTATCACTATAAGCACAGCTGGTACCTGAAATGGTGCTACTGGAGCCTGATCCTGAGCTGGGGCAACTAAAGGATCCACAGGTGCTGCCCCTGCTGCTCTGCCTTTACCACAACTACGACCACGACTGCGTCCACGGCCTCTAGTAGCCTCAGTAGGTGGCACTGGTGGTCGTCCGGCATGTCCGATAGCTCGTGTTCTCACCATCTGTGAGAGAATAGAATAAAGAGAAGTTTAGTATTCGGATCAACAAGTTTGCACAACAAGAATTTCAAGAATGTGGAATTTTTCTAAAGGTTCTACAGCCTCCTAAAGATAAGTACAGACGTCTCTGTACTTATCCGCGAGACTCTACTAAACCAGCTCATGACTCATGAGACCTAGTAACCTAGGGACTGATACCAACTTGTCACGACCCCAATCCCGATCGGGATGGAATCCAACACAATGCAAGGAAAGCCCGACCATTTCACACTCTCAACCCAAATATGAAACTCATTACCAATTAATAGAGTTAAATTATTAGTTAAACATGATTCCAATCCGTGATAATAGATAAAAATGGTGCGTAAAAACCATAACAAGTACCAATACAACTCCCAACAGATCTGGTGTCATGAGTCTAGAGTCTCTAATACAACTGAGTAGAAAATCTATACATATGAGAGTCTATGATTCGGAAATCAAAAAGGGATAAGGGGAGAAATCGGGTCCTATGAATGTCGTGCAGCTACCTCGATAACTTCGATGACAATCTGGACAGCAGCAAACAACTCTACTAAGCCTCCGGGATACATGTATCTGCACACATGGTGCATGGAGCAAAGTGAGTACTTCGACTCGGTGAGTAATAACAATATATAACGGCTGAGGATAAGAAAACTCGTAAAAATACTACACAGTTCTATATCAAAATAGTAAGTGTAGTAAACAACAGTTAAATGAAGAAGAATAGGTGAATATCGCTCAAACCAATACACAATTCATTTATTCCTCTCGATGTCTAGTAATTTACCCGTTCTGCTGCGGCGTGCAGCCCGATCCGTACAGTATACAGCTGCGGCATGCAGCGCGATCCAATAATAATAGTCGACTGCGCTCACTGAGGGTGTGCAGACTCCGGAAGGGCTCCTACAACCCAACTGCTATAATTACTGTGGCGTGCAGTCCGATCCATATATTATATATCACTGTGGCGTGCAGTCCGATCCATATAATATATATATCATTGCAGCGTATAGTCCGATCCATACATGTATATGTATATACTACTACGGCGTGCAGCCCGATTCGGTATATATCAAATACCCTCACTATGGGGTCCATGACCCCTCATAGTCAATATAGACTTGGTCACTCGGGCTCACTCAGCTAAGACAGGGTTTTCAATACCAGGTATTTCTTATTTGGTTGCCAATTTCTAAAGCCAGTTTATATTATGTTTAACAGTTAAGAACATGACTCTGAGTATGATTTCAACAAATAAAGTGAGGTCAACTAGCACAACATACCCCCTTAGGGTTTTACAAGTCGGTACAAGGCCCCAAACTTGGCAACTAGCCCAAAATATACTAATAATAATTGAGTCTCAGTCAAAAATACAGTAGAGTCATCAATCCAAATGGACCGAGTCTGAATCCCCGCAATAACAAACCTCACGCTCATCATACGACACGTGTCTCATCTCAAGATAGCACCACGTAGTGCAAATTCGGGGTTTCAAACCCTCAGAGCATCATTCATAACCATTACTCACCTCAAGCCGGCCGAAATCCTAGCTCGCTTTGCTCTTTCCCCGCAAATCAACCTCCTCGTACATATGATCTGGTCAAAACCACAAGGAATACATCATAATAGGCTAAGGGAACATAACCCAATCGAAAAGACTTGAAAATTATCAAAAATCACGAAGTTGGCAAAACTCGAGCCCCGGTCACACTTCTAAAAAATTTACAAAATTTAGATCACAAGATTCTTTGTCTCGCCATGAGTTCATACATATCAAATTTACCAAAATCGGAGCTCAAATGCCCCCTCAAATCCCAAATTTGTATTTCAAAAGTCAAGCCCTAGTTCTTCCAATTTTACTTAAATTTCCATGAATTTACAGGTTGATTCTTCATTAAAAATGATGTTTTAGGCCATATGATTCACATCTAATCAATTCCCATTGAAACCCTCTTCAATTTCTACTAAAAATCTCTCAAGTTGCTCACAATGAAGGAAAATGGACCAAGCTTCGCGGATGAAATAATATAAAACCCTTTTGCGCAGGTGAAATTTTACCTTATGCGAACGCGGTCAACACCCCCGCGTTCGTGATGAACAGAAAATGCTGCCAAGAATTCATCCTACGCGAACGCGGTGCCCAACCCTTAAATGCGTACCTTCATAAGATCTAACTACTCTAACACGTTCACCTGGTCATGATCGCAATAAACAAATTCACCAGGCCTTAACTTCCTTTTACGTGATCGCGGAAATACCATCGCGATCGCGATGCTTCCAACACCAGAACTACATGAACGTGACCCTCTTCCATGCGAACACGAAGATCAAATATTCCTGACTCAAACTACCTCTACGCGTTCGTGAGCCACCCATGCGAACGCGGAGAGCAAATCTTTTGCATCATCAACAGCTGAAAACCTGCAACTTTCAAGTCAAAAAATGGTATGTTTGACCATCCGAAATCATTCCGAGGCCTCTGGGACCTCAACCAAAGGTACCAATACATCTTAAAACATTATTCAAACTTGATCCAATCTTCAAAATACGTCAAACAACGCTAAAACTATTAAATCATATCGGATTCAAGCCTAAGTTTCTTAAAAACTTCCGAAATACGCATTTGATCAAAAGCCCGACCAAACCACCTCCGAATGACCTGAAATTTTGCACAAACATCCAAAATCACGTAACGGAACTACTGCAACTCTCGAAATACCATCCAACCTCCGGATCAAAATCTCACATCCCAACCGGGGAATTCACCAAAATACTACGCCAATTCAAATCTATTTTTACACCGGACGTCCAAAATCAATTCCATTTGCACTCCTAAGTCACAAATTATTCCTCAAAGCTAATAGAATCACCAAAAATCACATTCGATCCCTTTAACTAAATAGTCAATATCTGGTTGACTTTTCCAAAACAAGCCTTCTTTAAAGAGACTAAGTGTCTCATTTCCATCTAAAATCAATCCAATTCGACACGATCACCTCAAATACCGATAATGAAGCATAAAGAAACATAAGAGGAGGAAAACGGGACGGTAACTCATGTGACGACGGGTCGGATCGTCACAATCGTAAAGTGAGTATACCTTTAATTGTGACCCCAAAATCGGATATAGATGCAAAAGCCCCGAAAATAAGTAACAATTGTATAAGATGATGAGACAATAGTGAGTTGCTAAAATGGTAAATACCCTTCACTTTTAACTAATAGGTGTTGGGTTTGAGTCATTACAAAAGTAATATGAAGAGCTTTTGGTGGTGGGAAACAAAACAAATAGTAAAAGATGATGTAGAGGCAAAGGAGACGAAGTAAAATATCCGTTGGGACACTTTTTCTTGGGCCTAGGCAATTTGGTTCCATTGGGCCCATCTTCATGCATTTATCCAGTAGGTCGTGGAAATCCAAAATAATACGCGGATGGAGCTGCTTTTAGCAGAATCTCTCCGTTTTGGATTGATAATCAAAAATAGTAAACATTTGTAAAGTTATCAAAAAATAGCTATTATGTTATTGCAATAAGAAAAATTTCAGTATAGTATATTAAAGATTAGTATATATGTATATAAATTTTCAGCATATCATGTTGGAACTCCAACACGCGGAAAGTTCCATCTTTATATACTAGAGATTGGAACACTTGTGTATGAACTTCCAACATATTATGCTAGACCGATATATTATATATTGGAAGTCCAGTATATTATACTGAATTTTTTTTTGAATTCTAAATAATATTTTCGTTTATCTTTATCTTTACTTAAAAATTGGTTAAATTTTGATTACTTTTGAAACTGTAATATTTTTTCAATGACGACTTTTTTATAAAATTGATTAAATTTTAATTACTTTTGAAACTATAATATTTTTTCCACGATGACTTTTTTATCTTGACTATATTTGAATTTCTCCCGTAATACATGTGTCACGTGGGATTGTTCATGATTGACAATGACATAATGTGTCGTTCAACTTTGTTCAACAAAGTGTTCCGTGGAAATCTTTGTTTCCTGTATGGTATCCAAATTAAGTTATATCGATTATTTCATAAAAGATGATGATATTTGCATTAATTCATATGTCTCTCGATTATTTTATTAGGTACTTAATATTTTATGTCATTCCAAATATTTTTTATGCATCAAAATTTAGATACTTAAATTACCTAGCTCTTTTTGTAGGCTAGAATCAAGTTGCAAGAGGTATCCAAATTCTTCCCCAGAGTATGAATTCTTTTCCTATCTCAAAAAGTAAAATAAGAAGCCAGGGAACTCGTATTACCCGTTGTGTGAATTGTGGCAATATTATAAATTTTTGTTAACTAATGTCTTGAACAAGACCGTGTGGGAACTGTTCCAGAAGCCATTAGAAAAATAGAAAAATGTATTTGTAAAGTGGCTAAATGTATTAGCCATTTTTTGCCATGCACAACAAGTATTCATGCAAACGAGGTTATAAATAGCTATTACCAATTACTCCTTTCTCATCAATTATCATTAGCAAGACAAAGAAATCTTTCTACTACTTTCCTTCTAATTTTTGTCTTCATAAGCTTTCCTTTGTTGATTCTTGTATTCTCTATCTAATTAGAGATATGCTTGTTTAATCCTGGTAAAATATTTCACATTGCTGAAATAGTTTCTTAGGACAGTGCCCAGCACGACTCAAGTCAGTTGGTGTATTTCCGCACAGAAAAATATTATTACAGTATTATTATTATCGTTACTTTTCGTTGTCATTTCCCTACAATCTAAGAAACTATGGCAAATAAAACTGATGCTGAAAATACTACTGATACCGCCAATATTGGTATTATGTTCACTGCTCCAGCCCCAGTTGCACTACCATATGCCAGGCCATTTCCAGATGTGTCAAATATTAAAATTTTCGCCAATAAAAATTTCAAGTGTTGGCAAGAATGTATTTTCTCGCTACTTGATGTCCATCGTGTAGCACATGCACTACAAGAAAACGTGGTTATTACGGCGGTTATTTTAGCATATAACAGCGGTTTCAAACTGTCGTATACATATTGACGGCGGCTTTTGAAAGCGCCACAATCCCGCACGCCAAAATTATATAATGGCATTTCTGGTTAAACCGCCGTAATTACTGTTAAAACCGCTGATTTTAACAGTTTTAATTTGGCTTTTATTTTTGCATATTAAGGCAGCTTCAAAACCGCCGTAATGTTTTTTTTCTTCTTCAGCCTATTCACAATCCTATTTTCATATTTAAAGTCCTATTTATTGAATGCTATGCTTTGAAATTTCTGTAGCACTTCATAATCAATTAAACCCAATACAGAAGATTAAATAAGAAAAATATTCATTATATAAAACACAAGTGTACCAAAATTACATCATCCAAATATTGATGCTTCAAAGTGTATTTCAACAGTAATATCCAAAAGATGCAAAGTTGATCCAACAAAATAATTACAAATTCGTACTTACACAAGTATACCAAAATTACATCATCCAAAAATTAATGCTTAAAAGTGTATTTCCAGAGTAATATGCAAAAGATCCATAGTTCATCCTATAAAATAATCGCTAATTCACACTTGGATGATCGTCATTGTTACTTTCATCTAAAGATCTTCGTGGTTCAACTGGTGCATCACTTCCTAAATCTGGTACCTGAAAAAAAGGAAGAAAAAATATAGTCAATAAGCAAATAACTAAAATTTAATAGGTAAGCTAAAGTAGTAGGATTGGATATACATAAATCACATTGAAATCAATGAGGTTAATCGCCAAAAAGGCAACTACACGAATTAGAACATTTTATGTTAAAAAAGAACCATAAGAAAAATAAGTAACTAAAATTTTACTATAGCAAAAGAACGTATACATGTGGAGGAGTGAAAAATAAGTGAGCAAACTCCTTAGGGATATTCCCTATATTCCTTTCATTTAAGCTAATTAGTGCATTTAGTTTTGATTTCACATGTGTCATCTCTTGCTGCCATGCCGGAGTTGGAGCGGTAATGCTAGATGAACCCATATAACCACGACGGTATCTCGTAGATGTCTGTTGAATACTACAGTTGGAACTACACCCAAGCCTAAACCTCGAACACGGCCGGGGTGCTCGGGACCGAATACTATGCCAAGTGCATCATTTGGTGAAGGTTCATCAAGACTTTCTGCTCTTTCACTTCGAATTTCTTCAATTCTTTCCTACAAAAATTGAAGAAGCATAAACTGAACAATATGAAGGTTCTTGGAGCTTGGAAATGACAAAAATTGTACTGCTAGCTAAAACATGAATCAAACCATCAATAGATCCATAACAGCACATCCCAAAATGAAATGCATATCATGCAACAACATAGTTCAAAGAAAACAGAGAACTTGCAGTTTCTGCTTCAGTTCGTTTCATTTCAGCATAAGGCATTCATCTCCCAATTCTCAATTTGTACATAGAAAAATGATTCTCATATGACATATCAACCATCTATAGAATGGATTTTCCTGCCCCTGATGCCATGGCCTGACACTGGACTACAGTACACAAGCGACACACACGCATCACATATATCAGTTCAATTTATTGACTAAAAATACAGTTTAGTGAATGAGAAATTTTCTCATAGCAGCAGCAGAGGTATTACCTCAGGGACAGTGGAGATATTGTCTATGGAAACTCTCATGTTGTACTCTTATGCTAAACTGTTAGACTTTGTTATTTTTCAAGCGTCGATGCAGCCACAGGAATTGGAGGCAATAGAGAGACTGGAGGAATTTAGTGAATTGATCAACTTGGCTATTGATTATTGCCAAGATTGACTTGATAACTAGAATGCATGGGCATTTTATCAAAAGTTAACAAGAATGACAGTCTGTAAGGAAATTTTAAGCTACTTGATTAGGCTAGCTATAGATCATCTTGTTGAACATTATAACCAAGGGGATGTAGTAATTCAGGGTTTATAAGTAACAACCTGAAGACCTTAGGTTTGAAACTTTTAAATCCAACGACAACACTCAATGGAGCCGTCCACCCATCATTGTTAGGGAAGGCTGACCAGAGTGCTGGTTGGCTGCTGCAGGCTAACCGATGAATTAATGGAGGTGTTTGCCCAGTAGTCCTAGTATTAGTCTACTTTTAGATGTTGGCACTGCATCCCTCAACCTAATTATGGTCAATGAGAAGCTCACCGTGCTTTTTCTTACCTCTTAACAAGGAAGAGAATGCTATACAAAACTGGTATGTACTTATAGCTAGGTTTATGAAGATGGAATCCAGCTAAGCTCAGTTAGTCATTTGCTTGTAGAGCCCTCCATCTATTACAACTGTGATTCTTCTCACTTCTTTCAGTTGGCACTCATGTTTAATTGAGTATGCATTTTCATTTGGAAAAATTTCAAGTCTTTTTAGGAGATATATTGTGCTAAAAATGTTTCTTACCCCAATTACCCTAGCCTCATCAGTTACATGACTCTCATCTTTCCTTTTATGAGTCTTAGTCCACATTTTGCCTCGCCTTCTGAAATTTTTAAAATGAATAATGTTAGTAATTAATTGAGAACATATATCTTATCTAAGTTATGTGCTTACACAACCATTGCAGCCCTTCTTCTAGCCAAACTCACACCACCACAAGTATGAGGAGGTTGATTTTTTCGAATCTCTGCATTCTTCCTGCAATGCTCCTACAAATTAAATAGGTGAAATTCTATTATATAAGACCAAAATAAGCAAAAGCAGAAGCAAAAGAATTAGAAGAAAAGAAGCAGAAACAGAAGAAGCAACTGAAGTAGATACAGTAGCAGAAGAAGATGCTAACAGAAGTAGATACAGTAGCAGAAGTAGTAGAGAAGAAGAAGCAGAAACAGAAGATGCAACAGAAGTAAAATCTCAATGTGTCAAGAATCCACCAACTTTCAACTCAGCTTCTGGATCTAGGAATATACCAAGATATTGGAGGTCTCAACAGCTATGTTACTGGACCTCTTGACTCTAAGCTTGCCATTCTTCTCATTTCTGATGTATTTGGTAAACATCAACTTTTTCTCGATATAGTATATGGTTACTACTAGTGTTTACTGTTTCTTTTCCCTAATTAGATAATATTAGTTGATTGAATCCTCTCCAATAGCTATAAAGAAATATTGGAGCCTTTACCTATTAGTGGAGAAGCATTCTAAGCAAGCTTGTTTATATCTTTTCAAAAAATAAAGATGGTAACTTGTTGGTTTATTTAGCTATTAATTCTTATATGTGTAATTGGTTTTGTAGGATACGAAGCTCCACTTCTGAGGTAAATACTAGCTGAGATTTATACTTACCATGTATTTTATGTTACAAATCAATGCAATTTGCTTTTAAATGACCTGATTGCGTATTGTTACACCGTGAGTGAGTTTAAGTCATTTAGAAATGCTTACATAACCAATGAGGGATAAGTGTTGTAATATCTAGTTAGAGTAACAATCATAAGGATAAATAAACCTTTTGACTTCCGTAAATCGGATGATATCTCAATATTCTGCTTTTGTTTGAGTAATTTAGGAAGCTAGCAGATAAAGTTGCAGTTGCAGGGTACTTGGTCCTTGTTCCTGATTTCTTCTATGGTGAACCTCTAGACAGCGAGAAACATGACATACAGACATGGTTGAAAGATCATGGCGCGGTTAGTCTCATTCTATGTGAACTTCTTTATTTCAAAGAACATGAGGATGTAGAAGTAGCAATAGCAAAAGAACAACAGCAGAAGAAGAAGCTGAGCATGACCATATATTTCCTTAAAAAAATAACAGAAACAGAAGAAGAAGCAGAAGTAGCAATAGCAAAAGAAAGTACCTTTGTCTCCTATTTCATGCGATAAGTAACATAAGTGCCCATTGGTCCATCGGTATGCCATCCGGAAAATTCTAGGTGATATCTTCTTTACTTAATAATGGATTGTCAGCCTCCTTCCATAGTTTTAGCCTCTACTCCCTCCACTTTTTGTTAATGGAACTGTTAAGCCATGCCTTTGCCTTTTGTTGATCAATCTTAAAAAAAATATCGAGGCTTCACAAATATAAAGTCAGTTAATTACTGTAGTTTTACATACAAAACTAAAAGATACAAACTAAACAAAAGAATTTAGATTGAATTACCACTATTATATCATTAAAAATACGGTCCACATAAGATTTAGGCATGGATTGCCATTTCTCGAATCCAATAGGAACATACATAGAATTTGTTGCTAGCTGCCCTAAAACTCCAGCAATTAGGCCAGCTGATTTCCCAATTGCTGCATGATATTAATCAATTTCTGAGCCGAGGGTCGGCCGGAAACAGCCTCTCTACCCTTTCGGGTAGGGGTAAGGCCTGTGTACGTATTACCCTTCCCAGACACCACTTTGTGGGAACATACTGGGTAGTTGTTGTTGTTGTTGTTGTTGCATGATATTAATCAAATTCTGCAATTATACGCAATCCTTTATCCAAGTTATGGACACCCTTAACCTTTAATCTAATCGTTTTTATTACTTGACGTTCATCTACAAAAAAGTAAAATCAAGTTAAAACATCATAGCAGGAAAACAAAAAGAATACTCAATCACTTGAAATTCATATGTACCTATAACATCGACAAACCAATGAGGCTCTTCATTGCTAGTACTATGTCCAGTTTGTCGTGAAGAGGCTGCACGAGATGATGAAGATGGAACGGCGGGCTGAGAAGTATACTCCATCAGATGATGAAGATGATACAACATGCTGCGAAGAGACTCCATCAGATGATGATGGAACACCGTGTTGCGAAGAGACTCCATCAATTGAAATAACATGATCTGTAGGTTGTGTAGGCAATATAGAATGTAAAGAGACTCGATAACATGTTGAAGATGAAGCTTGAGCATGTGATGGCCGCCTCGGAACAAGTGAAGATCTCTCTTTGACTGATTTGAATTTATTTTTAACCCTTTTTTGCTTCAGCATCTCTACATACATAAAGGTATATAAAGCAAAACAAGAAAACCTTGATACCAAAACAATTTAAAATTCAAGACAAAAATAAATAACTTGAGCTTAATTAATGAAAGAAAGCAACTAGATGCAACAACATAAAGCAAGTCAAGAACAAAAAGGGCATAGTTATAATCTGAACTAATTTGAAATGAAAATAAACTAAGATGCTTCGTTCAAAAATGCGAAAAGGGCTAGCAATGACTCTTCAATACTGTTCATCTTCTCCAATCTCATTTTCAATATCGTGATCACTTAATATTTCATCATTTTCATCCTCTCTACACAAAAGTAGATCATTAACATCCCCAAAGTATTGATCTAAGTCTTGCACCGGGAATGGCCCATTCTCAGGAAATTCATTATCTTCTTCTCCTCCCATATCATACAAATCTCTTGGCTGTAAGTGAACAATAGTACTCCAACCTTTATTCACCTCATCATCCACATAATATACCATTTGAGCTTGTGAAGCTTCAATGTATGGATCATGCTCTTCACGATCGCCAGTATGAATCAATCGTGAAAAATTAACAGAAGAAAAACCCCATACATCTGTTCTAAACCCCTATAGTAAGTTGTGTCAGCCCATTTACACTTGAATAGTGTAACCCGAAATTGACCATAGTAGTTAAGTTCAATGATGTCTTCTAATTTTCCATAATATGGCCAATTTGCTTGCCTCGGGTTTCTATCAGCACCACTAGCAACACAAGATGTGGACGAAGTCAAACATATACCATTGTTTTGAGTTGTCAATCCATTCTCTCGCTCTAAAGTCCGAAATTTGAACCCGTTGATATTAAATGATGTAAACCTTATAGCATGTGGTGCTGGACCATTTGCTAAAATCTTTAGGTCATCGGATACAGTATTCGAAATGTCTGGGTTCACAATCTGAAATAAGAATTAAAAAATATGTTAGGCATAGTTTTAAATTTGTAAAATTCTAATACATTGTAATAAACCTTTCGAGGAAACCAATCAATGAAGTCTTTATTAACTATCTTCTCAATCTCCGTACTACTAGGCTTTTGACCCTTCCAGCGCCTCCGTACATGATCTTTAAATTCACTACAAGAAATGATGATACAAATGTTAATCATTATACATATTTAATATAAGTTTTATTTATATTTTCATTAAATACTCACTCAATAAACGACATGACTTGTGGACAATTTAGTACCACATATCGATGTGCTTGACATTTCACTATAGGTGACAACTCAAATGTTTATGTTGCTATTTCTTTACCAACTGCTGGAAAAATGCTAGATGGATGCGTCAAGCCTCTATCCTCCGGATAATCATCAAAATGATGAGGCCTATTAATTCTTGTCTCAATCCCTTCAAAATACTGAGAACAGAAAGTGAGAGCCTCTTCAGCCAGATATCCTTCGGCTATAGAACCTTCTGGTTGTGACATGTTTCATACATAGGACTTAAAATGTCCCAAATACATAAACAAAAGATCAATGGTTAGTTAATGGTTACAATTTAACATATTTGTCTTAAAGAATAAAATACAATTAAGCAATGCTAAATCTCTTACCTCTCCACAGGATACATCCATCGACATTGTTGCGGTCCGCCAAGTTTTGCTTCACCAGCTAGATGACAAGTTAAATGAACCATGACGGTAAAGAAAGCTGGAGGGAATAGCATTTCCAAGTGATTCATAGTGAGAAAATGTCGAGATTGAAGCATATCAAGGTCTATTGGACTTAAGCTTTTGGCAAAGAGTTGTCGGAAGAATGAACTCAACTCTACTAGCACTGTAGTCACTTTGTCAGGTAAAATATTTCGTATGGCAATTGGTAACAAGTGCTACATGAGAATGTGAAAATCATGACTCTTCATATTAAAGATCTTCCGTTGTTTCAAGTCGATACGTCTCGAAATGTTGCTCGCATATCTATCGGGCATTTTGACATTCTTTATGGTCCGTAAAAATATATCTTTCTTGAATCCACCTTTCTTTGTATTTAAAATAGTAAACAAAGATGGACGATAGCTTCCGTTCTCATCCGCCCAAAGTTCTTTCCTTATACCCATTTCTCTAAGATCATTCCTAGCTTTAATATTGTCTTTTGATTTTTCAGAATCATTGAGTAAAGTGTATATCACATTCTCACACACATTCTTTTCAATGTGCATAAGGTCTAGATTATGACGTAACAAGTTCATTTCCCAGCAAGGAAGATAAAAAAATATGATTCTCTTTATCCACTGTCTGGATCTATCTTCATTAATGGTTTGTCTTCGAGCTCTTTTACCTTTATCATTCAAAACATGTGTTTTCCCAAAATTGACATTAATGCCATCCACTTGCTTCAAGATGTCTGACCCTAATAATGCAATTGGTGGCTCCCGTTGCTCTACTTTCCCGTTAAAATGAACACGTTGCAATCTAAACCGATGACCTCTTTCAAGAAAGCGACGATGACCCATAAAATACCATTTTCTACTATGCTTCAATCTGCAAGAGTCTGTATCAAAGTTACACGTGGGGCAAGCGAACTGAGTGTATGTATTCCATCCAGATAATGTACCAAGCCCTGGAAAATCACTAATTATCCACATCAATGCTCCTCGCATTTTAAATATTTCATTCTTTGAAGAATCTAATGTCTGCACTCCATCGTACCACAATTCCCTCAACTCTTGGATGAGAAGCTGTAAATACACATCTATGTCATTGCCCAGCATTTGTTTCCCTGGAATGATCATTAAGAGGATGAATGAAGTTTGTTTCATGCACTCCCAAGGAGGACGGTTGTATGGAATAAGTACCACTGGCCAGATACTATAGTTAGTTTCCATTTCTCCAAAAGGATTGAAACCGTCACTAGCTAGGCATAGCCGTACATTTCGAGGATCTGTAGGAAATTCAGGATGAAGCAAGTCAAAAGTTTTCCAAGCCTGAGAATCTCTGGGATGCCTCATCAGTCCATCTTGGCTACCCTCTACAGAATGCCATCTGCAGTTTTAGAGCACATGAATAATCTTTGCAGCCTTGGCTTTAGCGGAAAGTAGCGTAATATCTTTGCAGGCTTCTTCTTCTAATTATCCTTCCACCTAGATGACTTGCATCTTTTGCATTCTTGCAAGCATTCATCTTCGCCAAAATATAACATACAATCATTTGGACAGGCATGTATCTTGATATAATTAAGACCAAGTTTGTTAATGGTTTTCGTGGCCTCATAAAAAGAATCAGGAATCTTGGCATCAAAGGCATCTTTTAACAATTCTAATATCATACTCATTGCCTTGTCAGTCATTCGACAAAGACACTTTATATGATATATTTTGATTATAAATGACAATTTGCAATACTTCGTACACCCTTCATATAATGGTTGATTTCCATCTTTGACCAATTCATAGAACTTTGTATAATCTTTATTATGCCCATCAACATGCCCTTCATCAAATATTTCTTCTATATTTATATGATTAGAAGATGCACCAGGCTCGTTGACATTATTTCGGGTGAACCCAAACGCATCATTAATCATAATTTCTATTGGATCTTGGGGTTGTAAATTATCTTCTATGATATGGGTACTCTGAGAAGTCTGTTGCATAGTTGCATTTGATTCTTCACCATGCCAATACCAACATTTGTAGTTTTTTTGGAAAGGTTTAAGAATTAGGTGCTCCTCAACTACATATCTTCTTTGCCATTTGTTAAAACCACATTTTGGACACGGACACTTAATTACGCGCCCATCAACTGATCCATGCTCAAAAGCAAAATCCAAAAATTGTCTTAGACCATCTGCATATTCCGATGTGTTTCGTGGTTTGTTAATCCAAGATTTATCAATTGGCATGGCTAGAAAGGAAGACATAAGGTAACATCATCATATTAAAATTAAAAAGATAGTTTAAAAGCTTCTATGTGACAAACATAACCTCTGAATATACCTTTTAATAAAAAGAAATATTAATCAAATGTTCAACGTCATAGACTTCAAAGTCAGAATAATAACTTTTGAATTTAGCTGGATAACTCAAAAGCTAACAAAGACATAATAACATAAGTGTGTATATCTCAAATCATAGACTTCAAAGGCACATTACATGTGGTTTATTATGTGTATACAAAATTTTGTTACTTTTATCTACCTATAACATAGTGTGTAGTGGTAAGTTCATTATCTGCAAAGGTAGACAAGCTAAGCCATTCTTCAGCAAGCTACATAAGGTGTGAAAATATATCTTAAGAGGTCAATATAAGTTTTAAGCTTAACAAATTTGCCTTTTTAACTTAAGTTTTAGAATTAGGAAGTAAGGTAATCACTTCAATCGCTATAGTTCTGTAACATCTAAAATAATATAATGGCTTATTGGTTCATAGATCTTTACCATAATATTGTTCGGAAGCTTTCTCTTATCAGGGGATAGATCTCAAGTATTAAAACGCAAGCGACAAACGAAATAATCAATCTACCTTTTAATAAAAAGAAATTTGCTCAAATGAAAGGACAAAATTGAACTGATACCTCTCAAATATTCTACTACCGACGTCGATCCCAGTAGCTACATATCAAGATACCAAACAAAGCAGCAAACGTTTAAAGAAGTACTAAACTAATTGAACAACAAAATAACAAAAAATTGACTTAAAAACCCGAAACCATTAGAATATTAATGTCTTTCTAGTAAAAGATAACTATTCTGGATGTTATATATTTGATTGATTGATTGAATGAATCATTTATTATATGAGGGAAAAAATTAGCGCAAAATTGGGGAAAATCGCTACATGCATCAATCTACAAAGAGAAAAAGAAGTTTTGGTACTAAACATGAACCCTAATCGCTACATTAGCTGAGATTATTGAAGTTGCTAAATGAATTTCATGGCTTCGAACAAAAAGATAGAAAACCAAAATAGTTTCTCCAGGCTAAAACCTAGGGAGAATTCAAACAAACTTCAACTACAGACATAGGGTAAGTTGTCTTCAAAATTTCATTGGATCTTAGCCTTCAAGCTTGTACGCAATAAAACTGATGCACTGGAGGGGAACTAATTACCTCGGCTGCAATTGTTTGGAGATTGTGAGTTGTACATTCCAACAGCCTTCAACAAGATTGAATCGGGGAAAAATTGAGGGAAATAGAAATTGGGAGAAACAGACCTATGGAGGGAATGGGAAATTCTGGAGGGAGTCTCAAAATAGTGGGGAAACACTAAAACTTATCGATGGAACAGTTAAAATATTTTGAGTAAAATATTATGGCATTTTTAAACCGCCACAATAGGTAATAATCGCCGCAATAAAAAATATTTAGTCTGGCGACTGAAAAAATGCCATTTTTAATTATGTTTTGTGGCGGTTATCCGGAACAACAGTAATATAATCGCCACAATAATTTTAATTTTTTGTAGTGATGCACGCGCTGTTGCCTCTACAACCTAGTGCAAATGCTGATAATAAAATAATGAAATCATGGCAATATGCCAACATGGAATGTCGTCATACAATATTGCAACCTATTTCTAACGAATTGTGTGATGTGCATTGTAGTTATAAAAAAGCAAAATCTATATGGAAAGCTTTAATTAAAAAATTCACTACCGAAGATGCTACAAAACAAAAATTTATACTAGGAAAATTTTATCTGTGGCAGATGAGAGATGATAAAGAGATGAACATACAAATCAACGAATTTCAAAAATTGTTAGAAGATGTGAAGGTCGAGGGAATGTCTTTACCAGGAAAGTTTATTGCTGAAGTGCTAATTGAGAAGCTGCATGACTCGTGGAGTGATTACAAAAATAACTTAAAGCACAAACAGAAAAATCTCACCATTGAGGAAATTGTGACCCACATCCTAATTGAAGATTCCAATAGAAAAGAATCTGCCAAAGCTAGGATGACAGTTCTCAAAGCAAACTTAGTGCAAAGCAACAACAACAACTGCAGAGGTACGGGAATAAGTCTCAAGGTTACAAGGCTAAAAATCCTAACCTTAGAAGGAAAAAGGACTCTTGTTTTGTTTGTAGAAAACCAGGCCGTCATGCCTCGCAGAGCAAGTACAGAGCAAAAAATGACAAAGAAAAAACTAATACTCCGAAGGCTAACTTAGCTGAAGGATGTGATAGTATTGCAGCTGTCATTTCTCAAGTAAATATTGTAGCATATGCAAAAGAATGAGTGATAGACTCTGGGGCTACTCGGCACATTTGTGCAAATCGGGAAATATTTTCCTCTTATACTCTTGTAGAGGATGATAGAGAAGAAGTCTACCTTGGAGATTCAAGTACTACCAAAGTCTTGGGTAAGGGTAAAGTTCTCATGAAACTCACTTCAGGGAAAACTTTAGCCCTTGTTGATATACTGCATGTTCCTACTATGAGGGCAACCTTGATCTCTATATCCTTGTTGGGAAGAGCCAGAGTGAAAGTGTCATTTGAATCTGATAAGATCATAATAACCAAAAATTGTGTGTTTGTGATAAAGGGCTATTGTAACCAAGGACTCTTTGTACTTACTATTTCTGATGTTATCAATGGAAATGTATATGTTTCTGCTTATATTATTGAGTCTATTTCTCTATGACATGCTAGACTAGGAAATGTTAATGTCACATATATAAAGAAAATGCAGTCACTAGGATTAATACCAGGTTTAGACTCAAATAGTATTAACAAGTGTGAAATATATGTTAAAGCTAAAAGTACTAGAAAGACATGTTTTTCCGTAAATAGAGAAACTGGATTGTTATCTTTAATTCACACTGATTTAGGCAACTTGAAGCAGACTATAACTAAAGGTGTTAAAATATATTATGTGACTTTTATTGATGATTTTTCTAGACATACTAAGTTGTATTTGCTTAGAAATAAAGATGATGCATTTAATGCTTTTATTTCTTATAAAACTGAGGTTGAAAATCAACTTAATAGAAAAATCAAGAGAATTTGATCAGATAGAGGTGGAGAATATTTATCCTTAAATAAATTTTTTGGAAATAATAGAATTATTCATGAAGTAACTCTGCCTTATTCACTTGAGTCATATGGAGTAGCTGAAAGAAAAAATAGAACATTGAAACGAGATGATGAACTCTATGTTAGTTAGTTCTAATGCTCCTGATAACTTGTGGGATGAAGCTATTTTATCTACATGTCACTTACAAAATAAAATACCACATCGAAAAACTGGCAAATCTCCGTATGAATTGTGGAGGGGCTATAAACCTAACTTGAAATATTTAGAAGTGTGGGGGTGCCTTGCTAAAGTTCTTTTACCTGAACCTAAAAAGAAAAAAATAGGTTCTAAAACTAGTGATTGCATGCTAATAGGATATGTGAACATAGTGTTGCATACAAATTTCTTGTTTTAAAAAGTGATGTGCTTGATTGTAATACTATAATTGAGATAAAGAATGTTGAGTTCTTTGAATATATTTATCCACTATCTGATAAAATTTTGCATACACCTGTTGAAAGAAATAATAAAAATTACCTCTAATAAGAAACTGAGAAGGAGCAAAAGGCCCAGGAAAGAATATTTTTCTTATGGAAATAATTTTCAAACTTTTCTTGTGGATAATAAGCCATCAAATTATTTTGAAGTTATATCTTTGTCACGACCCGGGTTTCTCACCATCGGAATCGTGATGGCGCCTGCTCGTGGTAGCTAGGCAAGCCAACTTAATTACCTTTCTCATACCAAACAATTATTTTAAAAGTTTCTAGCATCAATAAAGAACATGAAATATAATAAGAAAAATAGCATAAGTGTATCTTATAAATACGAATCAAAACGCGGAACAACCAATAATAGCCTCTACCCAAGATTTGGTGTCACATTACTCACGAACTTCTATGAATAAACTAAATACAAAGGTCTGAAAGAAACATAACAGCTGTTTGTCTCGAAACAATGCGACAACAGCCAAATAAGAAAACATAAAGAAGAGACGTCGAGCCTATGGACACCTGCAAGGCTACTTCAGTCTCGTGATAATGAAATCATGTTCCCGTACTACTGCTATTGCTTCTCCTGAAAACCTGGACCAATGCAAAAATACACAAAAGTGTAGCATCAGCACAACCGACCCCATGTGCTAGTAAGTGTCTAGCCTAATCCCGGCGAAGTAGTGACGAGGCTAGACTGGACACCAGATAAACCTGTGCAGTTATAAATATACAACAAAAATGAAATACCAAACATCTAACATCATGGGAGGGGAAACATGCTATGAGAGATACAATATCACATTAATCCAGAGTAACACGCTAAAGCAGTTATATTAATAGAAAAATAAACAAGGTACCAACACTCGTTATCATCACATAATATCATCAAATATACTGCGGCGTGCAACTTGGTCCACAATTATCACTATTGCGGCGTGTAACCCGACCCATATTATTTATTATGATTCATTGTTGCGGCACACAACTCGATACTCAATATCACTGTTGCGGCGTGCAACCCGATCCTCAATATCATTGTTGCGGTGTGCAAGCCGCTCCTTAATGTCATTTAACATATTGATTTTCCAAAGAACAATCACAATTAAGAGACATAATTATAAGCAAATATCTGACAAACATACCGGCAAGGGAAAGAACCCAACAAGTTCAACCAAATGTCCTGGCAAGGGAATAATTAGCAACGCTTTATTACTTTTTCTCACCTCATAATTAACTCTCCTATTTTTGAGCCAACGCTCCAATTAATCAAGTCGATTCGTGTACCTTCAATATTCGTGTCCCAATTCGAGCCAATGCTCCCAAGAATCAATTAATCATTTTACCGTTCACATGTTATTCACAATATTTAGAAATCTTCCCATAAACACGGAGTTCACAGCCAAGTCATGATAATCACATTATAAGGACTTACGGTCATGCTAGACACCGATGTATAGATACTCGTCATCATGCCTATACATCATACTCGATCACATAACAATTAGCACCAAGACTCAACTCTTATTCCCTCAAGCTAGGGTTAAACCAAACATTTACCTCAAGCCTTGAAATCCACTTAATCCTTAACTATTATTTTACCTCATGATTCCACCTCCAATACAGTTATATCTAGGCATAATTAATTCAACAATATCAATAAAGACTCAATGGCAGCATCCCATAGCCTAGATATAAATTTTCTAGCATTACTCCAAAAATACCAAAATTAGACACCGGAACCACATGGTCCAAACTCGAGGCTCAGACAAAAACTCAATCACCCATAACCCCACGAGTCCAAATATGTAATTTGTTTTAAGATTCGACCCCAAATTGAAATTGAATCACCCAAATTCTCAAAATCCTAACTCTACCCAAAGCCCATAATTTCTACCTTGAACTTCATGATTTAGGGCTAGGATTTCAGTAATTAATAAAGGAAATTGAAGGAAACAAGTTAAACAATGCTTACCCAAGAGATTTTGATGAAAGGGAGCATCAATGGACACCTAAGTTCTTGGAGAAGAAAGGGGTTCGTGTATTTTTATTAAAAATCCCGAGCTATTGTTCTGTTTTTAACTTAAAAATTTGCTGGACAAAATTTCCCTTCGTGTTCGCGGGAAAGGGGTCGCGTTCGTGAAGGGTTAAATCAACAGACCATCGTGTTCGCGATGAGAAGGCTGCGAACGCGAAGAGGAAGACTGGGGGGTCCAGGGAATGCTCTACGCGAACGCGTGGAATGACTCACGAACGCGGTGAGGGAGGGACTATAACTACGTTAACGCGTCAATTAGTTCGCGAATGCAAAGAATGTGAAAATGAAGCTACGCGAACGCAGGAATAGGTACGCAAACGCATAGAAGGTGACCCGGCCAGCATCGTGATCGCTTAAGGGCGACCGCGAATGCGAAGAACAAACCTGGCCTGCAACAGCTGAAGGAAAACCTGCTATATTTCTAGGTGTTAAACCACCCCGAACCACCTCCAGTTCACTCCCTAGCCATCGGGGAACCTAACCAATCACACACACTAACTCAATAACATCCTACAAACTTACTCTAGTGATCAAATTCCCAAAATAACATCAAAATTATTTGATCAAGTCTCAAAACCATCATTTTTATTTCAAAACTTCATAAACTTCCAACTTTAGATATTTAGGTCCGAAACACGTCAAAAACGTCCGATTTCAACCAAACTTTACAGAAAGCGCTTAAACAATATATAAGACTTGTACCGGGCATCGAAACAAAAATACGAGCTTGATACCATTGTCTTTTATTAACTTTTCTTTTCCATTTTCCTTAACAATTTCAGAAAAACAATTTAACAGAAAAATTATTTTACTCATGTTCTAGACCTCAGATTTTGACTCCTGGCACATGCCCGAGTTCCATATTTTTCTACAGACCTTTCGGGAACGTCCAATATCGGGACCGGGTCCATTTACCAAAAATGTTGACTAAAGTTAACTTTAATCATATTAATATCAAAATTCTTCAAGTTTTCATATATTTCAACATAAAACCTTTCTAGCTACGCGCCCGAACTGCACATGCAAATCGAGGCAATAAAAAATAAGGTTTTTAGTGCCTCGGAAGCATGGAACGGATGAGGAAATAGGTGGTGACCCCTTGGGTCGTCACATCCTCCACCTCTAAAACAATTGTTCATCCTCGAACAGACAAAAGAAAGAAGTACCTGAGTCGGGAAACAGATGTGGATAACGGCTCCGCATATCACACTCGGACTCCCAGGTCGAGGCCTTAGGGGGCTAACCTCTCCACTGAACACTAACAAAGGGAAAACTCCTAGATCTCAACTAACAAACCTTCTGGTCTAGAATAGCTATCGTCTCCTCCTCGTAAGATAAATCCGTGTCCAACTGGACAGTGCTGAAGTCTAACACATGTGTAGGATCATCGTAATACCTCTGAAGCATAGATACATGAAAGACTAGATGCACGGTTGATAAGTTAGGTGGCAATGCAAGTCTATAAGCCACCTCTCCTACTCTATCAAGTATCTCAAACGAACCAATGTACCTAGGGCTAAGATTTCCCTTCTTTCCGAACCTCATCACGCCCTTTATAGGAGACACCCGGAGCAATAACTGCTCACCAACCATAAAATCTATATCTCAGATCGTACGGTCTACATAACTCTTCTGCCTAGACTGAGCTAAACGCAGCCTCTCCTGAATGATCTTAACCTTATCTAAGGCCTCCTGAATTAAGTCTGTACCCAACAACCGAGCCTCTCCCTGCTCAAACCATCCTACTGGAGACCGACATCGCCTACCATACAGAGCCTCATATGGAGCCATCTGAATGTTGGACTAGTAGCTATTGTTGTAGGCGAACTCTACTAAAGGAAAAATTGGTCCCATGAGCCTCCAAACTCAATGACACAAGCTCGGAGCGTATCCTCTAAAATCTGAATAGTTCATCCAAAGTCGATGACACAAGCACGGAGCATATCCTCCAAAATTTGAATAGTTCGCTCGGACTGACCGTCCGTCTGAGGATGGAACGTTGTGCTTAACTGAACCCGGGGTGCCTAACTCTTGCTGAACCGCTCTCCAAAAGTGTGAGGTAAACTACATACCCCGATCTAAAATGATGGATACCGGCACCCCATGAAGGCGAACAAATATCCCGATATAAATCTCAGCTAATCTCTTGGATGAATAGGAGATTTCCACTGGAATAAAATGTGCTGACTTGGTTAGCCTATCTGCAATGACCCAAATAGAATTAAACTTCTTTCGAGTCAACGGAAGTCCAGTACTGCAATCCATGGTAATCCTCTCCACTTCCACTCAGGAAGCTCAATCATTTGAAACAAACCACCGGGCCTCTGATGCTTATACTTGACTTACTAACAGTTCAAACACCGAGCGACATGCGCAACAATATCCTTCTTCATCTACGCCACCAATAATGTTGTCGCAAGTCCTGATACATCTTCGCGGCGCCCGAATGAATAGAATACTGAGAACTATGGGCCTCTACTAAGATCAAACTCTCGAATCCCATCAACATTAGGCACACAAACTTACCCCTGCAATCTCAAAACACCATTATCAGCTATGGTCACATTCGTGGAACCTCCACGCTGCACCATGTCTCTCAGGACACACAAATAGAGATCATCAAACTACTAATCACGGATATGCTCTAATAGAGAATAAAGAGCGACCGTGCAAGCAAATACTCTGCTAGGCTTAGAAATATCTTATCTTACAAATTGATTGGCCAAGGCCTGAACATCTAAAGCAAGCGATCTCTAGCCAACCGGTATATAAGCAAGACTACCCAAACTGGCAGACTTCTTACTCAATGCATCGGCCTCCACATTGGCCTTTCCCGGATGATATAAGATAGTAACATGATAATATTTCAACAACTCTAACCACCTCCTCTACCTCACATTCAGCTCCTTCTGCTTGAACAAGTAATGAAGACTCTTGTGATCCGTGTACACCTCACACGTCACACCATATAGATAATGCCTCCAAATCTTAAAATCATGAACAACCACTGCCAACTCTAGGTCATGAACCGGATAATTCTTACTCATGCATTTTTAATGGTCTCGAAGCATAGGCAATAACGTTTCCATCCTGCATCAATACTGCTCTAAGCCTAATACAGGAAGCATCACAATAGACTGTGTAAGGCCCTGAACCTGTGGGCAAAACCAACATCGTTGCCACGGTCAGAGCTGTCTTGAGCTTTTGAAAGCTCGCCTCACACTCATCTAACCATCTGAACTGGGCACCCTTCTGGGTCAATCTGGTCATTGGGGTTGCAATAGATGAAAATCCCTCTACGAACCAACGGTAATAACCTGCTAACCCCAAGAAACTCTAAATCTCAGTTATTGAAGTTGGTCAAGGCCAATTCTTAACTGCCTCAATCTTCTTTGGGTCCACTTAAATTCCCTATGCTGCTACAATATGACCCATAAATGCAACCGAACTCAATCAAAACTCATACTTCAAAAACTTAGCATATAACTAATTATCCTTCAAAGTCTGGAGAACCACTCTGAGGTGTTTCTCGTGCTCTTCCTGGTTACGGGAGTACACTAGAATATCATCTATGAAGACTATCACGAACAAGTCTAGATAAGGCCTGAACACTCAGTTCATCAACTCCATAAATATTGATGGGTCATTGGTCAACCCAAATGACAAGACTAAAAACTCGTAGTGCCCATACCGAGTGTGGAATGCTGTCTTTGGGACATCAGATGCCCAAATCCTCAGCTGATGGTAGCTAGATCTCAAGTCTATCTTTGAGAATACCCTTACTCCCTGAAGCTGGTCAAACAAATCATCAATCCTCGATACTGGATATTTGTTCTTTATCGTCACCTTGTTCAACTGCCGGTAATAAATACACATTTATATCGATCCATCCTTCTTTTTCACAAATAACACCAGCACACCCCAAGGAGAAACACTAGGCCTGATAAGCCCCTTCTCTAGTAAATCCTACAACTGGTCATTTAAATCTTTTAACTCTGGCAGGGCCATGCGATACACCGAAATAGAAATGGTCTGCGTGCCCGGGACCAGATCAATACAGAAATCAATATCCCTGTCGGGCGGCATACCCGGCAGGTCTGAAGGGAAAACCTTAGGAAACTCTCGAATAATGGAAACAGAGTCAATAGAAGGAAACTCTGCACTGGAGTCGCGAACATACGCCAGATAAGCTAAACATCCCTTCTCAACCATGCATCGAGCCTTAACATAGGAAATAACACTGCGAGTGGCATGATACGAGGTCCCTCTCCAATCTAGTCGGGGCAATTCAGGCAAGGCCAAGGTCACCGTCTTGGTATGGCAATCCAAGATGGCATGATATGGGGACAACCAATCCATCCCCAACATAACATCAAAATCCACCATGTCTAATAGCAGTAAATCAACATGGGTCTCAAGACCCTTAAACACAACCACACAGGAATGATGCACCCGATCGACTACTATGGAGTCACCCACCGATGTGGACACATAAACAGGAATGTCCAAAGCATAACTAGACATAGCCAGACATGGTGCAAAATAGGAAGATACATATGTATATGTAGACCTAGGGTCAAATAGAACTGATGCATATATATCACAAACCAGAATAGTATATGTAATAACATCATCTGACGCCTCTACCTCTGTCCTGGCTTGAAAAGCATAAAACTAGGGCTCAGCCCCACCTCCCTGAACCATGTCTCTAAGACGATCGGCAACCGGCTGGCCCCTACCTCTGGCGGTACAGCCTCCGCCTCTACTGTATCGACCTCCACCTCTATGATCCCTACCTCTGCCCCTGACTGGCTGGGCAGGCTGTTGGTCAACTGGTGCCTGAATCATGGGGCGAGGACCTTGCTGTTGTGATTGTGTACCCCTCAATCTTGGGCAAACTCTCCTGATGTGACCATACTCACCACACTTATAACATCCCTATGTACGATGAGACTAGCCCTGACGGCCTGAATGACCTCCACGAACACTCTGAAGAGGTTGTGTATTGATAGGCTATTGATCAAAATATTGCCCACGAAAACCATGATCACCTGAGACACCTTGTGAAGCCTGGAGGGTTGACTGAAAGGGCCTGGAAGACTGGCCCTTATCATAAGAATCCCTGCCTCTAGATGAGGCACCACCGAATTGACCTGAGTGATGGGGTTTCATGTCTGCCCTATAACCACCCCCTGTGGTAGAACCATCTCGATCCTCCGTGCCACATTGTCCACCTCCTAAAAAATAATGTCACTATCTGCCTCCCTGGACATCTGAAGATGAATAGGCTGGATCAAACCATCAATAAATCTCCTTACCCTCTCCCTCTCAGTGAGGAGTATAACGAGGGCATGGAAAGCTAGATCAATAAACTAGGTCTCATACTGGGTGACCGTCATAGACCCCTGCGGGAATTGCTCATACTACCTCCAATGAGCATCCCTCTGAGTAATGGGAAGGAACTTTTCTAAACATAACCCCGAGAACTGATCCCATGTCAAAGGTGGCGACCTTGCTGGTCTGGCTAAACAGTAATCCCTCCACCAAGTCTTGGCAGATACATATAGACGAAATGCCACAAAATCAACTCCATTGGACTCCACAATGCCCATGTTCCAAAGAACCTCGTGACAGCTATATAAGAAATCCTGGGGGTCCTCAGAAGAAGCTCTGCTTAATATAGTATTTAAGAGCTTGGTGAATCTATCCCACCTTCATAAAGCATCTGCGGACATAGCCGCTCCATCACCTATCTGTGCAGCTACCCCCGACTGAACAGCCTACTACTTGTTGAACCACTAGAACACGAGTCCGGGAAGCTACCTACTCAAGAGTACGTGTAGTAGGAGTCTGAACCCCTCCCACAGCCTGAGATGTGGATGGCGCTACTGGAAGCAAACTCGCTCGGGTGACACTCTCCATGAGGCCAACCAACCGGACCAAGGCGTCCTGAAGAATTGGGGTAGCAATAAACCCCTCTGGGACCTGAGGTAGGCCTACTAGAACTTTTTGGGGTGGGGCCGGAACCTCCTCGTCAAGGCCAACCTGAGGGTCTGCCACTGGTGTTGCTTCTAGTTACTAGGCTCTGCCCCTACCCCAGCCTCTAGCCTGGCCTAGTCCTCTACCCCTAGCAGGATCTACCTGGGGCTCAGACCGCTAATCAGTGGTTGAGAAAGCGCGTGTTCTCTCCATATACAAAAGAACAGAGTAGAAATTCAATCAGCATTTGAGAAACCAAATTGCACGACAAAAAAGAACAAATGAGAGATTTTTCCTAACTCAATAGACTCTGGGGAACAAGTACAGACGTCTCTGTACCTACCCCCCAAACTCTACTAAGTTTGTCCGTGAGTTGTGAGACCTATGTAACCTAGTGCTCTAATACCAACTTGTCATAACCCGAATTTCGCACCATCGGGATCGTGATGACGCCGACTCGTGGTAGCTAGGCAATCCAACTTAATTAACTTTCTTATCACCAAACAATTATTTTAACAGTTTCTAGTATCAATAAAGAACATGAAATCTAATAATAATAATAGTGGAAGTCTATCTTAAAAATATGAATCAAAACGTGGAACAGCCAATAATAGCCTCTACCCAAGATTTGGTCTCACATTACTCACGAACTTCTATGAATAAACCAAATACAAAGATCTTAAAGAAACATACCAGCTGTCAGTCTCGAAACAATGATGCAACAATCAAATAAGAAAACATAAAGAAGAGACGCCAGACCTACGGATGCCTGCAAGACTACCTCGGTCTCGTGATAATGAAATCCTGCTCCCGTACTACTATTGTTGCTGCTCCTCAAAACCTAGACCTGCGCAAAAATGCACAGAAGTGTAGCATCAGAATAAGCGACCCCATGTGCTGGTAAGTGTCTAGCCTAACCTCATCGAAGTTGTGACGAAGCTAGAGTGGACACCACATAAATATGTGCATTATAAATATACAACCGAAATGAAATACCATAACATCATGGGAGGGAAACGTTCTATGAGGGATACAATATTAAATTAATCCAGACTAATATGCTAAAGCACTTATATTCACAGAAAAATAAACAAGGTACCAACACTCATTATCATCATATAATATCATCAACTGTTGTCGCGTGCAACCCGCACCACAATTATCACTGTTGCGGCGTGTAACCCGACCTATATCATTTATTATGATTCATTGTTGCAGCGCACAACCCAATCCTCAATATCACTGTTGCGACGTGCAACCCGCTCCTCAATATCATTGTTGCAGCGTGCAACCCGCTCCTCAATATCATTTAACAGATTGATTTCCCAAATAACAGTCACAATTAAGTGACATAACAATAAGCAAATATCTGACAAACATCCCGACAAGGAAAGAATCCAACAAGTTCAACCAAATGTCCCGGCAAGAATAATTAGCAACGCTTTCTTACTTTTTCTCATCTCATAATTCACTCTCCTATTTTTGAGCCAACGCTCCAATTAATCAAGTCAATTCGTATACCTTCAATATTCGTATCCCAATTCGAGCTAATGCTCCCAAGAATCCATTATTCATTTTACTGTTCACATGTTATTCATAATATTTAGAAATCCTTCTATAAACACAGAGTTCACAGCCAAGTCATGATAATCACATTATAAGGACTCACGGTCATGCTAGACACTGATGTATAGATACTCGTCACCATGCCAATACATCGTACTCGATCACATATCAATTAGAAACAATACTCAACTCATATTCCATGAAGCTAGGGTTAAACCAAACACTTACCTCAAGCCTTAAAATCCACTCAATCCTCAATTATTGTTTTACCTCGTGATTCTACCTCCAATACACTGATATCTAGGCATAATTAATTCAATAATATCAATATAGACTCAATGGCAACATCCTATAGCCTAGATATGAATTTTCTAGCACTATTTCAAAAATACCAAAATTAGACACCGGGCCTACATAGTCCAAACTCGAGGCTCGGACCAAAACTCAATCAACCATAATCTCACGAGTCCAAATATATAATTTATTTTAAGATTCGACCCCAAATTGAGGTTTAATCACCAAAATACTCAAAATACTAACTCTACCCAAAACCCATATCTACCTTGAACTTCATGATTTAGGGCTAACCAGTAATTAATGAAGGAAATTGAAGGAAACAAGTTGAAGATTGCTTACCCAAGAAGCTTTGATGAAAGGGAGCTTCAATGGACGCCTAAGTGCTTGGAGAAGAAAGGGGTTCATGTATTTTTATTAAAAACCCCAAGCTACTATTTTGTTTTTAACTTAAAAATTCGCAGAGCGAAATTGCCCTTCGCGTTCGCGGGGAAGGGGTCGCATTCGTGAAGGGTTAAACCATCAAACCATCGCATTCATGATGAGGAGGCTACGAACACGAATAGGAAGAATGGTGGGGGGGTCAAGGGAAATGCTCTACGCAAACGCGTGGAGCGACTCGCGAACGCGGTGAGGGAGGGACTATAACTACGCTAACACGCGAATTAGTTTGCGAATGCAAAGAAGGTGGAACTGAGGCTACTCGAATGTAGGAATAGGTTCACGAATGCGTAGAAGGGGACCCGGCCAGCATCGCGATCACGTAAGGGCGACCGCAAACGCGAAGAACAAACCTGGCCTGCAACAGCTGAAGGAAAACCTGCTATATTTCAAGGTGGAAAACAACCCCGAACGACCTCCAGTTCACTCCCGAGCCCTCGGGGCTCCTAATAAATCACACACACTAACTCAATAACATCCTACGAACTTAATCTAGCGATCAAATCGCAAAAATAATATCAAAATCATTGAATCAAGTCTCAAAATCATAATTTTTATTTCAAACTTCATACACTTCCAACTTTAGATATGTATGTCCGAAATATGTCAAACGACGTCCGAGTTCAACCAAACTTTACAGGAAGCACTTAAACAATATATAAGACTTGTACCGGGTGTCGGAACCATAATACGAGCCCGATACTACAGTCTTTTAATAAATTTTCATTCCCATTTTTCTTAACAATTTCAGAAAAATTCTTTTACTCAGTTCTAGACCTCGAATTTTGACTCCGGGCACATGCTCGAGTCCCATATTTTTCTACAGACCTTCTGGGACCGTCCAATCTTAGGTCTGGGTCCATTTACCAAAAATATTGACCGAAGTCAACTTTAATCATATTAGTATCAAAATTCTTCAAAGTTTTCACAGATTTTATATATTTCAACATAAAAGCTTTCCAGCTATGTGCCCGAACTGCGCACACAAATCGAGGTGATAGAAATGAGGTTTTCAAGGCCTTAGAAGCACGGAACGGATGAGAAAATAGGTGATGACCCTTTGGATCATCACAATATTCTTTATGTGCTAATATTTGAAAGAGACAATAAAAGTTGAAATTGATTCTATTAAAAAAAATAATACATGATTTTTAAGTTATTTACCTCCTGGTGCAAAGTCTATTGATTGTAAATAGATTTTCAAAAGGAAATTTAATCCTATGGATCTTTATATAAATATAAAGCTTGGTTAGTCTCAAAAATAAAATATAGATTATTTTGATATATTTGCACCAGTGGCTAGGATTTTTTCTATTCGAATTTTAATTGTCTTAGCTTCAATCCCTAAGCTTTTTATCTGCCAAATAGATGCAAAACTGCTTTTCTAAATGATGATTTAGAAGAAGAGATTTATATGGGTCAACCTGAAGGTTGTGTCATTCTTGGACAAGAAAATAAAGTTTGTAAATTAATTAAATCACTTTATGGCCTTAAACAAGCTCCTAAGCAATGGTATGAGAAATTTGAACAAGTTTTACTGACAGGTGGTTTTTCTTCAGTGGAGGTCGATAAATGTATTTATACTAAAGTGGTAGACAATGATTATGTGATAGTATATATGTATGTGGATGACATGCTTATTTCGGTAAAAGTTTAAATATTGTGCAAAGTACTAAATTATTTTTGTCTGCTATGAAATATCTGATTGGAGTAAATATGATATTGGGAGTCAAAGTTATAAGGAGTGAAGATGGCATAATATTGTCACAAGAACATTATGTTGAGAGACTTCTTAAGAAGTTTGAATATTTTAATGTCACATCTGTGTGCACTCCTTTTGATACTAACTCTCAGTTGAAAAATAATAATGACCAGTTACTCAGTCTAAATATGCTTAGATTATTGGGAGTCTGATGCATTTAATAAATTTTACAAGGTCTGATATAGCCTATGTTGTGTGTAGACTGAGTAGATATACTCATAATCCCAACAGAGAGCATTGGTCTGCATTAGATAGACTAATGAAATATCCGAGAGGAACCGTGAAATATGGTATCCTATATAGTGGATTTCTTATACTTTAGAAGGGTACAGTGATGCAAACTGGATCTCTGATTCAGATGAGACAAAATCCA
Source organism: Nicotiana noctiflora (assembly GCA_032618575.1). NCBI lineage: Eukaryota > Viridiplantae > Streptophyta > Magnoliopsida > Solanales > Solanaceae > Nicotiana > Nicotiana noctiflora. The sequence goes on from JASVEL010013968.1 coordinate 89,618, forward strand.
CTAGTGGTTGTGTATTCACACTTGGTGGTGGTGCAATATCGTGGAAATCAGCTAAACAAACGATCATTGTTAAATCGAATATGGAATAAGAGTTTGTAGCTCTAGAGTTAGCTGGTGTAGACAATAAATTTTCGGACGGAAAAATAAAATTAAGACTGAAAATATCGTAATAATCGTAGTATTTTATTTTGAATATATGAGTGTACAATCTCTATGATTCCTCTGATTCTACTTTTCTAGTATAAATTCAAGGGCTTTTGAGCTTGATCTTTAATTTGAATTTGATTTATTCGTCGCGAACACTTTAATTGTTGCCACAAATTTTATCACGAACAAGTAGCCTTGATCTTGAACGCCTTGTGTTTGATTAGACTTCGTTCTTGATCTTGAATACTTGAATCGTTCTTCGTTCATTAGCTTGAACACTTGATTTGTTCTTCGTTCTTGAAATTGAACTTGATTTCTTGAACTTGAACTTGATTGCTTGAAGCTTGAAACTTGTGGAGGAATTTGCAGTATTTGATCCAAGAGCTCTTTCTTGCTTCTCATTATAACTTTTGGTTCCTTTCGTGAGTTATGAAGGCCCCTATTTATAATTGTGGATGGGAAGGGTTGTGATAAGAACAAACTCTTTCCAACCAATCAAATTGAAGTATGACATGGCCGTATTTAATTGGCCAAAACATGTCACTTGTACACATGGCGTGATTTATTGGCCTTTTAGTGTGACTGGGCATACCTTGTCATTTTGACACGTGGCATGGTCCTATTGGTTCTTCCGTTTGACTTGGCGCGCCACGTCATTGACACGTTGCACCAAACTGGGCCTCTACGAAGATGTTATCTTGGGCTTAATGAAGTGGGTTCATCACTTTAGCTCAATTAAATGGGCTAGCCCAATGAATTAAGACTTATTTATTTAATCCATTTATATTGGACTTATATAATTAATTCAATTATATTAACCAGTAATATTTATTTGGACGAATATATCTTGAATTTTTAAAATATAATCCAAATTCTTTTGTGGATTTAATTTTAGTAAAATTTACATGCCTACAAATACCCTCACTTCAAGACTTGTCAAGGTTGAGACTTGAAGTCTGTAAAAGACAATTGATTGAATTCTTACAATTGCCCAGTTGATCTCCACGTGTACTTGTTCTATAATGTAACTTGAGAAGAATGGGGAGTTTAAAAGAAAGTGACCCTTTCAGTTAAATTTCACGTCATTTATACATTAATGAATCTTGGTGTAAGCCTTGTTTAGTCAGTTGTTCAGGATTCAGTTTATGTTTTAATGAAAACAATCAAGACAAGCCTCCAATTCATAATGTCGGTTCTTTGGTTTTACTTGGATTCCTCATGAATCCTATTACAATCAAACTGCTTTGTGGATAATAGCTTTTTGTCCAACTTCAAATAGATTTGGAAAACTTTGCACCGCTTTTACCAAGTTGATTCACGTCAGGAGTTCGGCTATTGCAGTTGTCCCACATCGATATTATACTGTTGCAGGTCATCTACAGAGATCTATATAAACCCATGCGTCGTATTTGGTTAGCATCAATTCGCAATATTTACCTGCCATATTGAGTCTAGTTTTGCGGATTCGAAAGCATTGACGCGAAAGTTATTCTTCTTATTTTGTGCTTTTCTTCTTGTGTCAATTTTTTGTGTAGGTCAAGCGAGAAAAATATTTTCTTGTTCAACAAGATGATCCATGTGTGAAGAAGACAATTTTGGAATGTGAAGGGATGAGTGCTCATCCTTGTCTGATTATTGGAGAGATTATTCTCAATGTGGCTCGACTATCGGAGAGGCCAATTTAAGGTGCAAAGAGACTTATATGTCCACCTTATGATTGAAAAGTTATAGTTTCTTTCAAGGACAAACCTACGAAGAGGTCAACTTAAGGTGTAAAGGTACTTATATGTCCACTCTAAGATTGGAAAGTTATAAAGCTTCAACTTGAAGACGACATCGACTTGAACACTTGGAAAACTTCGACTTGAACACTTGGAAAATTTTGAAGATTTGGAAAACTTGAATACTTCAACTTTGAGACTTAGAGGGCCCAAATATTTCAACTTGAAGATCGACGAATGTGAAGACTTCAACTTGAAGACTGACGGGCTTGAAGATTTCAACTTTGAGACTTGAAGGGCCTAAATATTTTAACTTGACGATTGGCAAATTTGAAGACTTTATAGACCAATGTGTTATACCCCATTTTAACACGCGTCAAACTAGAGTATAACATATTGGCAATTTCGAGGGTTCAATTAATTAAAGGAGAGTCGTCACCTAATTATTTTAACGGTGAATTAGGACACCAATTTTTAGCTAAATAGTGCTTAAAGTTAACTCTATTTTTATAGTATGATTAACTTAAGATTATGAGTAAGAGTTCTAATTAATCCTATAGGGAAGGTTATGAAGGCACCCCATATGATCTGTTAATAACAGTTAACCGGCTAACTTAAGTAATTAAGACTTCGTTAAGGCAAAATATAAGTTGTATTTGAGTAGTGATTAACACAAACTACTTAGAGGCATTAAGTGATGAAATTTATCACAAAAAACTATATTAGCTAAATTGCTACTGTGAAATTGGTGACGCACTAATTGTTGAAAACCCAACCTGGATAGCATTTAGTTTTAAACTAAAAGAGATAAAAAATTTCAAAGAGTTAAGCTTTTTGGGAATTAAACCTTTGTCGAAAACAAGACTTATGAAGAAAAATATATTGACTCAAAAGGATACCCAACGCCCATAGAATTTTATCACGGTCGGACTTGAATTTTTGACAAAATCTAACATGAAAATCTTTTTAGTTGTTAGCTGAAGTAAAGCAACTATGGAATTAAAAAAAAAGAACGTAAGACTAAATCAAGATTGTTAGTCACAATAGCAGGTAAGCAAAGTAAGTGAAATAGAGTCCACATAAGAAAAATAGAGTTAAAAGATCAGAAACCACGCTCAGGTCTCACTAAAGATTTTTTTTTCTTCTATCTTTTGCTGTTTAGATGATGTAGAAGCTAGAAAGGGCGAGGACATGCAGGCTCCGTGTGATGGCAGCATTGTCGGGTCTCAAAGCAGGACCCTTCGTGGCGATAAGAGTCTTTGATGATGACTTTAATTTTCTCCCAATGTGTACATGAAAAATAAAGGGAAATAAGAAGAAAGAAGTAGAAGGATGTCTGATTCTTTATTAAGTAAAGATGAGAATAAAGAGGACAACAAGAATGTCAATTATGCCACGTCTATAATATAAGAAGAGTTGACACAATAATAGATTCACATCCTTGTATCTAGACATAAAATATTCAAACAGAAATTCCCCATCTCTCATTTTAATCATTGGGATTAACGACTGCTAGTTAGATACAGTATACTTAAGGCATGATTCTCTCAAGTGAAAGTAGACAAAAAAATCAACCACTTCAAAACATATCCAAGTTCTAGTGTATAAAATAAAGCTTAAGTTATACTCATAACCTGCAAAACTGTTCAGCTACAAGAAATAAATATTAAACTTATGAGAATGATATCTAAACTCTAAAATAAATTCTTGAAAGAATGGCTTCTAATTTTATGGTAACTTTATCTTCCAAATATGATTAGAAAAGAAGTTATAGTAAAGCTACTGTCTCGAAGAATATATAGCACCATATTTTAACTTCATAGAGATTCCATTAGGCGTTTGATCGGTGCTCAAACAATTAATCACAAAGCTTCGCTCCTAATTCTAGTTGTTGATTAGTGTATAATAAAATGGTTCTAGTTTAGTGCTTAAGCTTAACAGAGGCTTTACAGTATTAGATCATTTATAAAGAAACATTCTTATAGCCGTATTCCTTGTAGTTAACAAATTAATGAGCCAAACTTCATTATTTTTAGCACAAAAATCTAAAACTACATAAAAATCATTCAAGCCTGGATATAGAGAGAGTCATCTACAAGATCTCTACACAAGGTCTAACAGCAAAACTTCATGGTTTAGATTGACATTTGGACTTATCAAGATCATCAATAGATAAAAGAGACAACACTTTAGCATGGCAGATTCCTATATTCATGGTAATTATACAAAGAACAATCCTTAAAAATTTATTACCAACTAAAGGGATCAATCAACTAAATATATAATTGGTTAAACTTAAAGTTAGTTTTTTTTTATAAGTAACAGTCTTTTTTTCTTCTAATTATTCAAAGTAAAAGTTGAAAAAAAACAAGTAATTAACTATGCTCATTAGCTAACATTTTATGCGACAATGTTTTAAAAAAAATAATCCAGGTTGTTTCTACTCAAATCATGTAATAGAGAATCAACTAAATATTCTATAGGCCTGATCTCTAAAACTTTACATAAACTCAGTTCTTAAAATGCATGTAAATACATTATTGGTATGAAATCTTAAAGAAAAACAAACAAAACATTTATTTTTAATAACCAAAAACATTATGCTCTATATGGTACCTAGTCGTAAGTCTTATTTGAACAGACAAAGAAGAGTCCTACACATTAGGATCCGGCACATGACTTCCTAATGTGTGAAAACGGCTAGATTTTGAGTTTATTAAATATATTGAGATAACAAATTGACGGAAGCCAACAAGTGGCATACTGCATTTAACGAGAAGCTAAAATTATTTCACAACACACATAGAGTATGAATACATTTAAAATTCTGAATGATAAAGAAAAGAGAAATTGCGGACCTGCTTAAGAGCAGCGAACTGAGGCGCGCCTAGCAGGTCTCGGGTCAGCAGATTAGCTTCAACTTCGGTGAGCAAAAACCAAAAGATTTCTATTCCTTTATGCCTCAAGGCAGAACAGAAACAAAAAGATTCCAAGAAAGCTTGATTTTCTAGTAAAGAGTTTGAGATTCGTAGTATTTGAGGGAAAGGAGACAGCTGCGAGGCGATGAGCGGAGACTAAGAGTTTGGTTCCGAAAGGTGCAGGCGGCTGAAGCTTAAACTTATAGGGGATTCAATCTTCGTTCTTAGAGGGGATATAGGGGCGACTCAGAGCTTCTCCCATTTTCGGCTACAACCCTAAGGGAGTATTTATAGATGGAACTTAGGGTTCAAATTTTGAGCGGGATTTCAATATCAAATCCACTATTTGAAAATTTGAATGTTAGGAGAACTTTATGAGCTGGTGTTTTGACTCCAAAGACCCGTTGGAACACTAAAAATTCTGCCATAGAGAATCAAAAAATCTAAAAGTTCATTGGAATCTTATATTGACCAAATATAGTTGCAGATGAGAGAGGTAAAGATTTACCCAAAATTAGTATAACAAGTTTTGTTGTGTATTGATGGAGATGGAAAATTTCATTGAAATGGGAACGGAGAAGAAGAGGACAAAATGGGCGCATGTGAGAGAGGAAGAAATCAGAAGACCTATTTTGCCTTCTAGGGCTGTCAAATAATGCTAATGGGCTGTTGGCCTTGGTTTTCTTTTGGCCAAAATGGTCTAAAATTAGGTTCAAGATTAGGCCCGTATGAATGGAGTTTTGTGGACTTTTCCTTTCTTTCATTTAATTTATTAGCTTCTAAATAGCACATCATTTTTTATAAGTTAATTAAGTATTTAAAAGCCTTAACAAAACTATAATTTATAGCAACTTAATAAAATAGTTATGGAATACTACAAAATAACTATGGCATGAAATGTCATAATTTATAAAGTATGGGATGAAACAAATATTATTATTTCTTCTAATATATTTTCGCGAAAAATGGCAATAATAATTATACGTAGAAAAATAATAATAACGACGATGGTGATAGTGATAACAATAACAATATAAAGAATAGTAGTGTAGATGCGTAATTTTGCCCCTACCCGAGATTTTTTATATTTTTAGCGTAAAATATTTAGTTTAGTTTTAATATAGCTATTTTATCTAAATTTGACTCTTTTACTTTATTTTTACCTTAAAATGAAAAATAACAAAAAATATAGTTTTATTAATGTTTCGTAGTCATTTTAAACTTGAAAAATACAAAAATAGTACTTTATATTTTTATCTTTTTATAAAAACGAAAATAATAAAAAAATAGTTTCATTAATATTTTGTAGTTATTTTAAACTTGAAAAATATAAAAAAAAATAGTTTTATTTTAATTACGAGTATTATAGTTATTTTGATTACCTAGGATTAATTAAATAACACCATTCTCGGTTCCGGGCGAAGAATAATATTCGGGTTCAAACTACCCGGTTTTATAATTTTCGGACCTAGCTCGTAATAATCCGAGTCCACCACACGGGGAACATGGACAAAAATAACCCATACAACACACATGACACACACTACACTAAGGGGGACAATACATAATGGGATGGGGGAATAAGAAGAAAAAGACAAGAAGAAAAAGACAAGGGAAAAAGACAAAGGGATAAAAACAAAAAGAAAAAGACAAAAAAAAGGCATGGAGCCTATTTTTAAAAAAAGAAAAAAAAAAGGTAAAGGGGGGGGGGAGTCACGTGAAAGGGGAGAACAAAAAACAAATCAAAAGAAAGAGGACAAAAAAAATAGAAAAAATTAAAAAAAAACGGAAAAGAGAGCTAAAAAAGGCAACAGCCATTTCGTTGAAAAGGAAGGCTTCTTCTTCCACATTAAGAGAGCTAAAAAAGAACGAACAACAACCAGAGAAGAAGGCTCTACTTCATCGAGCAGCTTCAGCCGTCCTTCACGTCAAAAACGGTCACCCTTTTCACGCCCTTCTTCCGCTTCTTCTAGCCATTTCCATCAGAAAACAACCAGAACACCCCACTCAAAAATAAAAACAGTAAACTACCCCTTGAATCTCTGTTTCCAGTTCGAAATAGACCAAGAGTAGTCGATGTGAGCTGGAAAATCAGAAGTTTCGTTAGAGGCCGTCATCGAGGTTCCGCTCGTCGTTCTCTGTTCATTTTCAGATCTGTTCGTTTCCGACGGAGCCAACTTGCTAGGCGCTGTTTCAATTGGTTCGCTGCTTCGAGTGGCTGGCTGAGAACTGTTTGAGTTTTGAAATCGAGTCGAGGTGTTCGTTCATAAAGGTTCGAAGCTCTGTCCGTTTGTTCCGATTGGATTTTTTGAGTTCTGCGTGATTCTGTTTGAAAGCTTTCATTGCCGATTCATCTTAATTATCGTGTACATTGCTGCTGCTTTACTCTTAAATTACTATCAAGCTTCGATATTTAAGGTGCAATCCCTTTCGTTCCTTACTGTTTCAATTACTTGGTTAACTTTATGTTTGTTTAAGTATATGAACGTTTCCCCTATGTTGTTGATTTAACTATATTGGGCCAATTGATTATTTGAAATGTTTAATGTTTCTTTGATTAATATTGCCTTACTGTTCTTTTGATAAAGAAATTTTCGTATGAGATTGCAGTAATTGTTATCCATGAAATGTTTTCTTTGAGCTTAGGTTAGATTTTGTTTGTTGGGGTTTTTTTTTTTTTTTTTTTATATTTCAATACTTCATGTTATATGTCGACTGGGTAATATTTTGGACTGTCAAATTTGATGTGAGCAGGTTTTAATGACGATTGTGTTGGTTACTAGGTTGGTTTTTATATTTTGGTGTTGATATTTTCATGTCATGTCGGTTCTTTTACCATTATTCAAAATCGATGCCAACACTGGCAAGAGAAGTGTTGTGACTAATCAAATTGATAAGGAAGAGTTGAATATGGATAGATGTTATTTACGATGACTTTCAGATGCATAGAAAAAATGAATCATCTTTGAAATTGAGGTGTGCCATATTACATAAAACAAATAGTCTATAGCCCTAAGAACTTTAGTTCGAATACTCTTTAATATAATAATGAGACGAGTCTCACCACACTAAAGCATACAATTGCGGAGCCCTCAATCAATTGTTATAAAAGTTCTAGATTCGGAAGGACCGTTTAGCGAATTTCACGGTCTTTTCCAAAGTTAACAAGACGAAGCTACTTTAGGCGCGATTAATAATGTACATTCTCAGATACGGGTGTGCATTTATGTGACCCAAATCCTATTCTCAACGAAGTCGAAATGTGTTAAAAGCCACGGGCGTACTGGTACGGCGTGGTCCGAGATACATTTTCATGACGTTACAATTCTTTTAAAAATTAAAAAGCGGAACATTAAAGCACATAATTAAAATATATAAAGAAATCAGATAAAAACAAAAAATAACTGTTGAGCGACCGTGCTAAAACCAATGAATCCGGGAGTGCCTAACACCTTCTCCCGGGTTAACAGAATTCCTTATCCAGGTTTCTAGTTTCGCAGACTGTAATACATAGTCATAAATTTCCTCGGTTCGAGATTAAAACCGGTGACTTGGGACACCATTATTTTCTCAAGTGGCGACTCTGAAAAATTAAATAAATTGATCCCGTTCCGACTGTCCTTTAAGTGGAAAAACTCCTTCCCTGATTATTATTATATCCCTTCTCGGGGTGTAATATTAAATAGTGGCACCATTACGTTTTTACGTATCTGTGCGGCAAAAAGGAGGTGTGACAGCTCTGGCGACTCTACTGGGGAGGATACCAGAACTTCGGTTCAAGGTTTAAGAATTCGAGCTTAGTTAAATTGTTGTTTTTGTCTATATCGGATTTTATTATATGTATAATTAATGTGCTATATGTCTACCGCTTTGATGCTAGTTGCATTGTATATACAAATTGCTATATGTTTACCGCTTTGATACTATCTGAACTGTATATACAAACTGCGCCGAGTCCTTTCTTTCTCTCACCCCCGGGGATGTGCTCACTGGTTGAGACTCCCTATTATGTTAGTGTCATACCCCGAAATACTAAAGAGGCTCGGAAAGTTTCTAAGCCGGTTGGCCTTTTGGTTCACGGAAAGGAGCTCCTTCCTCAGCCCGAGTTGTCCACTTGGGTACACAGTCTAGATCACATACCGAGGTTCCGAGCTTAGAATAACATGACTTCATGCCGGATCCCTAGTAGGAAACGCTTATTTGCATCACGTTGCATTTGACTTAGGGGACTCAACACAGGGGTTGGGTCCGTCTAGGACAGGTGACCCGATAATCAAAGACCGAGCATATTATATGTTGCATTTATTTATCATGTATTATTATGATGAGTGGTTAAATTCCTGAAAACAAAAAAAAATAGAATTTTGGAATAGAAAAATATCAAAAATATTGACGAAATGCTGTCGAAAATTTGAAAATTTGAAAAATAGGAAGAGCAATTTTGTTGAAATAATTGGTCATAAAATAATCTGACCGAACTACGCAGGTTTGATTCTCCCCATTAGGTGGGATACGTAGGCAACCCTCATCGGGTCCAACCACCCCTTCAAAAAATAAAAAAATGTGTCGAAGTTTTAGTTTTCAATAAAATCAAAGTAACGCTGTTTTTAAAAATAGCCGAATGTTCCGAAAGGACACCGGAAGGCCGTTTTTGCAAAAATGGCCACTTTGAAATCTTTTCTTTTTCTTTTTGAATAATAGCCTTGAAATATTCCATGTGGAAATGTTGAAAGGTCGTAGCCTCAAAATAAAGTTTGGGTTACCACCCCTTTTAAAAAAAACAATAAAAAAATGTGTGTTTAATTTTGTCGATAAAATCAAAGTGATGCCGTTTTTGAAAATAGCCGAATGTTCCGAAAGGACGTCGGAAGGCTGTTTTTGCAAAAATAGCCGCTTTGAGTCATTTTGGATAATTTACGAGCATAGCCTTGAAATATTCCTTGTGGAAATGTTGCAAGGCCATAGCCGCAAAATCAAGTTCGGGTTCACACCCCTTTTGCAAAAATAACCAAAAAATAATGTGTCAAATTTTTTGATTTTATTATAAATAAATCGGGTGATGCTATTCTTGTTTAAAAATAAGCCGAATGTTCCCCAAAAGGACGCCAGAAAGAATAGCCACTTTGAGTCTTTGTAAATAATTTTTAGGCACAGCCTTGAAATATTCCCTCGTGGAAATATTGAAAGGCCGTATCCGCAAAATTAAGTTTGAGTCATCACTCAACTTTGCAAAAAAATAAAAAGAAAAAAAAACATATGGTTTTGCTGAAATGGCCACATTTGGCATTTAAACTTTCTCAGTCTTGTGTTGGCCTGTGCCGGTGCTGAACGATGCCCCATGGGCCCTAAGATGAAAAATTTTGAATTTGTAGTCTCTTAAATAAAATTTTGCAAAAATAGCCGCTTTGTCAAATAAGTCATTACATGGGCAATTTTGTAAAAATAGTCAATTGACATTAGAAATTTCTCAGTCTTGTGTTGGCTTATGGCGATGCCGAACGATGCCCCCATGAGCCACAGGAGGAAATTGTTTTTCAAGTTTATCTTTTTTTTCATTAAATAAATTTTGCAAAAATAGCCATTTTTGCCAAATAAGCCATTACATGGTTAGTAGAAATAGTCATAATTGGCGCTAAAAATATTTTTATTCTTGTAGAAATCTCCGGCACAAGGTGTGAAAGTTTTTCATCAGAGTTTGTAGTTGGAGTCGGCTCTTACAATTTTTTCAAAAAAAAAAAAATCAAAATCGAATATTCATCTCTTTATTTCTTGCATTAATTTGCAAGAACTACGCTCGGTCTGATTCATGCGGGGTTATGATACGTAGGCAATCCACATAGGATTCGACCATATCCATAACCAAAAAGAAAAAAAAAGAGAAGAGAAAAAGAGAAAAATAGAAAAATAACAAAAACAATTTAGAAAATAAAGGAAAGTTGGGAAAGCACATATATGAGAAGCTGGAATGACGCATGAAACCGAAGCAAATGCATGATAGAAAGGTTTAACTGCCTAGGTTCATTGCATCCCTAATGTGCGTTTACCTACCTGTCAAATGGCCTAACGCTAACATGATGACTTCGCTTTTTTGTGTCCATTTCCTGAAAGGTGGTTGGTTGTGGTTCTAAAATAACTCTTCCCTGTAACACAAAGTCAGAGGACAATGGCAGATAATCTCAAGACTGAGTGGGTTGATACCGATACCCGACAAAAGCTGGTTGAACGGAACCACGGGTTAGTAGAAGAAGTCAAGATATTGAGACAACATGTGGCTGATATGTATCGGGCGTGGATGGATGGAAAAGCACCACCCCCGCCACCACCTAGCTTCCGGGACTCTATACTTACTTGGACACTAAACCCAAGGCCAGATGGTCACCCACATCCTCCATATATACCCACCTATCATAGCTTTTCCAGCCACTCGAGTAGCTCAATTACTCGTCCCCCAGCTATGTTTTCACAACGCTACTCCCGTCCCCAACACCACTACTCTCCCCGGGACACCCAAAATCGTACTTCACCTTCCAGGTACTCAGCTCCACAAAAAGCCTACCAACCCCCACGAACATACCGGAAACCCCCTGGGTCAGGTTTCAGGCCAAATAAGGCGTTTAGGGAGGAGAGGTTGCTGAAGCGAGAAAAGGCTCTTACCCCTATCGGAGAATCCTATGCAAGTCTGTTTGAAAGGTTAAAGCATGTCGGCCTGATTACACCGCTCCCCGAATATACTCCCGATCCACGTGCAAGAACCTTCGATCCTATTGCACGATGTGCATACCATTCCAATGTCAGAGGGCACGATATTGAGAGTTGTCGTACCTTGAAAAAGGAAATAGAAAGAATGATTCAAAAAGGATGGTTGATTGTGATCAATGACGATGAAAGGGAGCACACGAATCCTCTGGGTGGTGTATTGACTGAAGCTAAAAATGTTGAAGCAGATGGCAGCCTCGGCAATATTGATGCGGAACTTAGTGGCTAAAATGTTGTGCTTGGTAATTGGGAAGACACTCCATCTTTTGGTCAGCTAGATGGAGCTTTGGTGGTTCGTTTTTGTTGTCATTTCTGTTGTCCGAGTTATTTTCAGGGTTTTCTTGTGGTCAAACCCTTTTGTCCTAGCAGTTTGCTTTGGTCTTGCCCAGTTTTGTTTCAGGGCTGTACTCTAGTTTGTTTTGCTTGTTTTGTCATTGAACCATTTCGTCATTAGCTTAATGAAGCTTTCGGTCTTTTGTTACTTCCGGTCATTTTATTTGTTTAGTTCTTTTTACCCTTTAGATTTGTCTTGTGCTCAAACGCTGAATCTAGTGACACGACATGCGCACACATAATTGTGGCTTAATTCTAAAAGTTAATCATGAAGCAATTGGAAGATGATCGGGTCATCTAAAGGAAATAAAAACAATTTGAGACTATTTGGATCCTGAGTCATGTGAAACCGGGGCAAGTAAAAAGGAAACAGTCAAAGGCAAGCTGGCCAAAATCGACATGGGGTCGTTCATAAGGAGAGTGTTGCCCAACAATGCTTTAAAGATATGACGAATATTAATTGTGTTGTTTACACTTGGCATGTTTTGAAGATTGGAATGACGAAGGCATTTTGTTCCGCTATCCAAACACTTTATCCATCGTCAACCCTTTGAGGCTTATTTTAAATTCTTTCATACCCCTCCTTCGGAATTAGTTGCAAAGACTAGAAACACAAGTTTGAAAGGCAAAAGAAGAAAGTGATAAAGAAAAAGTAAAGAAAAAGAAAACAACAAAAAGAGATAAAGAAAAGAAAAAGAAAAATGTATGAAAAAAAAACTTGAAAAAGAGGAATTGGGAACTATGTTTGACCCGATTCCTCAAAGAGGATACGTAGGCGCTTCACAGCTCGGTCATAGTGTAAATAAAAACCAAAAAAAATCCCTAAGCAAGAAACAGGGGCAGTAAAAAAAAAAGTGTTTATGTAAGGAAAATATAGGATTCCGAAGGTTGTAATTTTGAACCCAATTTGTTTTATTTTGAGCCTTTAATACCCTTTCTTTCTAGCCCTGTCCAAACCCACATTACGGTCCAAAGAAAGACCTTTTGACCAATTTTCAAAAGAGGCTGAGTTAGGCAAATGAGAGAAGTTTCATCGGGACATAACACTCTGATTCCCGGCAGAAAGACTCCGATCTCCAGCAGAAAATAGGAGAGTCTTAGCAGTAACACCACCAATCCCCAGCGAAAAAGTAACACAAATGAGAGAGTCTTAGCGGTGAAAACCTTCACAGGCACCATAAGGCGATGAAAGATGAGAGAAAAACCGAAATGAGAGAGGCTTGGTAGTGAAAACCCCTCGGGCACTACAAGTCGAACGGAGATTGGAAATCAGATGGGAAAGCCCCAAGCGAAGATTACAAAAGGCGGTTTAACGATGGAGGATAGGCTATATGTGCATGTCATGTCCATTAGAGTTGGTATCCACGTTTGATAGGTTTACTTTATAATTTTTCTTTTTAGAGAGTCATCTTCCTTTTTGTCTTTTATTCTGTTTCCTTTTATCTTTCTTCTTTTTATCGAAAATTCCCCAATAGAGTCTGTTTGCAAGAAATGATTGCAAAATTTTCCATCAGCTTTCCAATTACGCAAGACGGGATTCTAATTGGTACACCTAAGTGGTATAAGTCAGGAGGGAACAAGCGCAATGCCAATGTCCAGAAGGATGTTCCCCAACAAGAGGAAGTTGACAAAGGGGTAGACCAACATCATAAAAGATACCTCCATAAAAAGTAAAGGTTAATGACCTCAAGGCCAAGGCCAGTGAGACTCAAAGGTCGGAGAACGCCATAGAAGAAGGGAGGATATCCCCAGCAGAAGAGGTATTTTTAGTGACAAGGGTGAACAAAGAAAATGGTTCGCCAGTAAAACATGCAAGGTCTTCACGAAGGGTCACTATCATAGGAATTCGGGTGGTCGGTGGAAAACCACGTGGAAAGGTTCGCGAATAAAGAGTCGTCAAGGAAGGCGGGGAAGCAAGAAAGGAGAAAGCTATCCCCAGCATGAATATCATCAAATAATAATATCCCCAGCAAGGTCTGACAATGAAACGCAGAGCAGGGAAAGAGGAGGAGAACCATCCCCAGCGGGAGCACCACAACCAGCCACCACATTTTAAAACTAACCAATTTTTCTTTGATTTGAAACAGGAAGAAGAGCGGTTGTTGGCAGAAAAGCATGCCACGAAGAAGATTCTCAAACTGGGCAGAAAATTTTCTCCCGTTGCGAAAATTTTCTCGAAACCAAATACCCGGTTGGGGAAAGAAGCCAGATAACGCAAGGAAATGATCTTTGAACCCGATTATCCCCAGCAGCTTTGAAAAAAAAAAAAGAAAACAACAAGTTGTGATAGAGAAAATTATACCCCCAGCAGACAAGACAAAACGAGGAAGCTTGCGTTCAGAAAGGCAAGAAGTCGGTATCATCCCCAGCAGTTCTCGGAAAAATGAAACACCGATTTCGAGATTTCTCCGGCAGCATTATATCCTACAAGTTTTTCAAGGGAGCCAAGCGTGAGTCCCGAATGAGGTTTGGAAAGAGGAAAAAGGAAAAGGGATCCCCCGACAGTGTAATCCCCAGCTGATGACATTTCAATCCCCAGCGATCCCGGGAAAGAATAAAGGTTTTGAAGGAAGTAGAAAAAGAGTAAATAAAGAAGATTTCCCCAACAGCATTACCCCAGCAGGTAAGTAATTAGTTCCAAAGATATCCCCAGCAGTCAAGAGAAAAATAACACGACCCAGGAGGAAAACAATTCCAAAACAAGGTAATTCAGAAGAAAGGATGGCCCAAGAAGCGATGCAGGAAGAAGAAAGTGGTGCGGGAAGCAAAGGAAGGCGACATGGATGGGATGGAGTTAGTGAGTTGATGTTGAAGTCAGGAGCCCGCCTGAAGAATGGAGTGGCGATTTATTTTCAAAAGATGTTGTTGAAGTCAGGAGCCCGCCTGAAGAATGGAATGGCGATTTATTTTCAAAGGATGTTGTTGAAGTCAGGAGCCCGCCTGAAGAATGGAGTGGCGATTTATTTTCAAAGGATGTTGTTGAAGTCAGGAGCCCGCTTGAAGAATGGAGTGGCAATTTATTTTCAAAGGATGTTGTTGAAGTCAGGAGCCCGCCTGAAGAATGGAGTGGCGATTTATTTTCAAAAGATGTTGTTGAGGTCAGGAGCCCGCCTGAAGAATGGAGTGGCGATTTATTTTCAAAGGATGTTGTTGAAGTCAGGAGCCCGCCTGAAGAGAGGAATGGCGATTTATTTTCAAAAGTTGATGTTGAAGTCAGGAGCCCGCCTGAAGAGAGGAATGGCGATTTATTTTCAAAAGATGTTGTTGAAGTCGGGAGCCCGCCTGAAGAGAGGAATGGCGATTTATTTTCAAAAGATGTTGTTGAAGTCAGGAGCCCGCCTGAAGAATGGAGTGGCGATTTATTTTCAAAAGATGTTGTTGAAGTCAAGAGCCCGCCTGAAGAATGGAGTGGCGATTTATTTTCAAAGGATGTTGTTGAAGTCAGGAGCCCGCCTGAAGAATGGAGTGGCGATTTATTTTCAAAGGATGTTGTTGAAGTCGGGAGCCCGCCTGAAGAATGGAGTGGCGATTTATTTTCAAAAGATGTTGTTGAAGTCAGGAGCCCGCCTGAAGAATGGAGTGGCGATTTATTTTCAAAGGATGTTGTTGAAGTCGGGAGCCCGCCTGAAGAGAGGAATGGCGATTTATTTTCAAAAGTTGATGTTGAAGTCAGGAGCCCGCCTGAAGAGAGGAATGGCGTTTATTTTCAAAAGATGTTGTTGAAGTCGGGAGCCCGCCCGAAGAGAGGAATGGCGATTTATTTTCAAAAGTTGATGATTGAAGTCAGGAGCCCGCCTGAAGAGAGGAATGGCGATTTATTTTCAAAGGATGTTATTGAAGTCAGGGAGCCCGCCTGAAGAATGGAATGGCGATTTATGATTAGAGTTTGTCGTTAAAGTCGGAAGCCCGCCAGAAAAGCAGAACGGCGTCTCAGTTTCCAAGATTTGATAAGCATAGTGAACAATCGAAAAGTGACAGAGTGTAACGAAAATCCCCAGCATGAATCAGAAGGAAGGCAACAAGGATCAGAAAAGATAGATTCAGACGTCGAAGGAGAATAGCTCGAAGATCACAAGTAAGGGAATTCACTTCGGAGTGCAATGCAAGTAAGCAACAAAAGAAGCTTGCAACCAGAATGCGAGTCAACAGTCCGAGATGATCAACAGAAGTTAGTCACAATGAAAAAAGGCAAGGAGTTAATCCAAGTGCAGAAGTTGATGAAAGATGTGGTGTGCCCAAGACATGGCCGAGGTCACAAGCACTGTATACCTGGTCTTGATCCGAAAAGCAGCACCCGCAACTAGCAAGTATCAAGGTTCAAATTTAGAGTCCGCATGAAGCACCAACCAATACTCAAGATCAAGCTTCGGAAGACTTATAGATAGGAATCTTGTAACTAGTAGTTGATAGGCTTAGTTAGTCTTCCTCATGTTTTGATTTTCGATGTAATAGCAGGACCACGGACCGGAACTTCGATGGAACGGAACCTCGGCGGAACGGCACCTCGACTGGCTCTCCACTTCGGTTACTCCATATTCTTACTCACTTTCGAACTACACGTGGCTTGATTCCTTTATAGCCAAGGATATGTAGGCAGCTCAGATACAAGGGCTCGGTCACATCCTTTTCTTTTAGTTTAGTCTCTCCGAATAAGGGTCGGGTCAAAACACTTGTCTAGTCGTTCTTTGTCTGAAAACTCTTTGTGTTTTCAGTCAAAGAGGGGCAGCTGTAGATGCATGATTTTGCCCCTACCCGAGATTTTTTATATTTTTAGCGTAAAATATTTAGTTTAGTTTTAATATAGCTATTTTAGCTAAATTTGACTCTTTTACTTTATTTTTACCTTAAAATGAAAAATAACAAAAAATATAGTTTTATTAATGTTTCGTAGTCATTTTAAACTTGAAAAATACAAAAATAGTACTTTATATTTTTATCTTTTTATAAAAACGAAAATAATAAAAAAATAGTTTCATTAATATTTTGTAGTTATTTTAAACTTGAAAAATATAAAAAAATAGTTTTATTTTAATTACGAGTATTATAGTTATTTTGATTACCTAGGATTAATTAAATAACACCGTGTTCTCATTTTCGGTTCCGGGCGAAGAATAATATCCGGGTTCAAACTACCCAGTTTTATAATTTTCGGACCTAGCTCGTAATAATCCGAGTCCACCACACGGGGAACATGGACAAAAATAACCCATACAACATACATGACACACACTACACTAAGGGGGACAATACATAATGGGATGGGGGAATAAGAAGAAAAAGACAAGAAGAAAAAGACAAGGGAAAAAGACAAAGGGATAAAAACAAAAAGAAAAAGACAAAAAAAAGGCATGGAGCTTATTTTTAAAAAAAGAAAAAAAACGGTAAGGGGGGGGGGAGTCACGTGAAAGGAGAGAACAAAAAACAAATCAAAAGAAAGAGGACAAAAAAAAATAGAAAAAATTAAAAAAAAACGGAAAAGAGAGCTAAAAAAGGCAACAGCCATTTCGTTGAAAAGGAAGGCTTCTTCTTCCACATTAAGAGAGCTAAAAAAGAACGAACAACAACCAGAGAAGAAGGCTCTACTTCATCGAGCAGCTTCAGCCGTCCTTCACGTCAAAAACGGTCACCCTTTTCACGCCCTTCTTCCGCTTCTTCTAGCCATTTCCATCAGAAAACAACCAGAACACCCCACTCAAAAACAAAAACAGTAACTACCTCTTGAATCTCTGTTTCTAGTTCGAAATAGACCAAGAGTAGTCGATGTGAGCTGGAAAATCAGAAGTTTCGTTAGAGGCTGTCATCGAGGTTCCGCTCGTCGTTCTCTATTCATTTTCAGATCTGTTCGTTTCCGACGGAGCCAACTTGTTAGCCGCTCTTTCAATTGGTTCGCTGCTTCGAGTGGCTGGCTGAGAACTGTTTGAGTTTTGAAATCGAGTCGAGGTGTTCGTTCATAAAGGTTCGAAGCTCTGTCCGTTTGTTCCGATTGGATTTTTTGAGTTCTGCGTGATTCTGTTTGAAAGCTTTCATTGCCGATTCATCTTAATTATCGTGTACATTGCTGCTGCTTTACTCTTAAATTACTATCAAGCTTCGATATTTAAGGTGCAATCCCTTTCGTTCCTTACTGTTTCAATTACTTGGTTAACTTTATGTTTATTTAAGTATATGAACGTTTCCCCTATGTTGTTGATTTAACTATATTGGGCCAATTGATTATTTGAAATGTTTAATGTTTCTTTGATTAATATTGCCTTACTGTTCTTTTGATAAAGAAATTTTCGTATGAGATTGGAGTAATTGTTATCCATGAAATGTTTTCTTTGAGCTTAGGTTTTTTTTTTTTTTTTTAAAAGTATATATAGAACTTCATAGAAATTGGAGTGTCTTTACACAAGAATGGGAATAACTTACAGAAATTTACACTTTATAAATTAAAGTTACATAGACCACTGCAAAAAAGGTTTTGTAGTTTATATAAGAAATTTTGTACACCCCTTAGAGCTGTCAAAAGATGCGAAACATAAGAAAATAATGGCTCTCACTTTATTAAATTAAAAAACTCACCAAAGGCTCAAAAATGTAGGATATTATCCATATTCATTTCTTCTTGCATCTTAGCCTTGCATGACTCAATTGTCTCCCCTCCATGATTGGACTCATTCAAGTTGTAAGTAACAGAACCTCTTTGGATATTAGGACAGTCTTTACTATTTCTAGAAGCAAAGGTGGTATTTGCATCTCAACCAAGAATATGCTTACTTCCTTGGTCATAAGCTCCAACACCTTTATCCAAGCCGAATGTGTCACCGCAACTTTTCCTTCTGCCAAACTTTGGTGATTTTGCACGCGTTGGTGGTGGTTTTTTCAGTTCAGCTTTGGTGATTTGAGCTTAGGTTTTTTTTTTTTAGGTTAGATTTTGTTTGTTGGGTTTTTTTTTTTTTTTTTATATTTCAATACTTCATGTTATATGTCGACTGGGTAATATTTTGGACTGTCAAATTTGATGTGAGCAGGTTTTAATGACGATTGTGTTGGTTACTAGGTTAGTTTTTATATTTTGGTGTTGATATTTTCATGTCCTGTCGGTTCTTTTACCATTATTCAAAATCGATGCCAACACTGGCAAGAGAAGTGTTGTGACTAATCAAATTGATAAGGAAGAGTTGAATATGGATAGATGTTATTTACGATGACTTTCAGATGCATAGAAAAAATGAATCATCTTTGAAATTGAGGTGTGCCATATTACATAAAACAAATAGTCTATAGCCCTAAGAACTTTAGTTCGAATACTCTTTAATATAATAATGAGACGAGTCTCACCACACTAAAGCATACAATTGCGGAGCCCTCAATCAATTGTTATAAAAGTTCTAGATTCGGAAGGACCGTTTAGCGAATTTCACGGTCTTTTCCAAAGTTAACAAGACGAAGCTACTTTAGGCGCGTTTAATAATGTACATTCTCAGATACGGGTGTGCATTTATGTGACCCAAATCCTATTCTCAACGAAGTCGAAATGTGTTAAAAGCCACGGGCGTACTGGTACGGCGTGGTCCGAGATACATTTTCATGACGTTACAATTCTTTTAAAAATTAAAAAGCGGAACATTAAAGCACATAATTAAAATATATAAAGAAATCAGATAAAAACAAAAAATTACTGTTGAGCGACCGTGCTAAAACCACGGAATCCGGGAGTGCCTAACACCTTCTCCCGGGTTAACAGAATTCCTTATCCAGGTTTCTAGTTTCGCAGACTGTAATACATAGTCATAAATTTCCTCGGTTCGAGATTAAAACCGGTGACTTGGGACACCATTATTTTCTCAAGTGGCGACTCTGAAAAATTAAATAAATTGATCCTGTTCCGACTGTCCTTTAAGTGGAAAAACTCCTTCCCTGATTATTATTATATCCCTTCTCGGGTGTAATATTAAACAGTGGCACCATTACGTTTTTACGTATCTGTGCGGCAAAAAGGAGGTGTGACAAGTAGTAGTAATATTAATAACACTAGTAACATTGATATTAAGTAAATAATAATAAAAATAATAATTAGATCTAGTTTATGCCAAAATGGTAAAATAACTATTCTTACATTATTAGTGATATTAGAAGCTTAAAGAAATAGTTTGGAAGAAAGGAGGATCAAAATTGGATGTCAACAACTGCCCCTCTTTGGCCGGAGACGATGAAAGAGTTTTCGGGCAAAGAATATTGACTTAGTAGCCAATTTTGTCCCGGCCATCAAGGTTGGAATGGAACAAAGAGGACAAAAAAAATATTTGCGGTCGAACTCCGGTTTTGAGTTGCCTACATATCTCGGGTTTCACGAGAATCAGGCCATATGTAGTTCAAACCTTATGGTACCCTGAGTAGGACTTAACAATTGTTGCGGATCCTAAAAATACTTTCCTAGTGTTGAATTATAGAGACACTAGGTACCATGATTGAAAGAAAGATATTTGAAATAAGGATTTGGTTCGAAATTTTGAGAATCAAGCCGAGCGGAGTTCGAAGTAGATCCTTGACCTTTGTTGGAGAGTTTGGTATTCCTCTCCAACAAACTGCCCCAGTTCACTGCTAAGATATAGTTCCACGTTGTGCTATATTTCCTGCAAAGCTTGGCATACTAGATAATTCGTTAGGAAATAAGATGTAATGTGCCATGAAATAATCTTAAGAAAATAATATTTAGACGTCGATTCTTGAGAAATGTGAATTTATTGTGCAAGCATGTATAATTTTATGGTGATATAATTTATGATTGCAACGCCATAAGAAAATTTAGCTTATGAAAATAAATGCAAATAATGATTTATGAAAGATATGTTTTGGCAATGCTTATGCAAGAGGGACCACTCGGGTCGAAATAAATTGATGTCATTTGTGAGGGAGGATTAGCTTCAATATCCTATTTGAGGTAAACAAACCTAGCATTTAGTGCTTTACTTGTAAAAAATTGATATGATGTTGTGCTAAGAGCTTGATATGGTACATAAAACATGATGCGGTGTCAGAGTTATAATAGCAATATTCAGGGAGCGATGTAGAGAGCTTGGTGCTGTAGCGAATATGGTGCAGAGAGCTTGATGCAGTGCCTTTACAAGAGGCGGTGCCAATAATTTAAAATTTTGCATGCTGAAGTTTATTATTAGTAAATTCCCGCACTCAAAGAAAACTATGAGATTTAAAAATATAATTTTCGATAGCTCGGCTTGATTGCCATGTTGCACTAAATTTCCTGCAAGACAAATTCGTCAATAGAGTAGATATTGAAATGCAATATGCTGTAAAATAATCTTATAAAAATGACACATTTTGATCATTTACTTATATAATACGTCCTAGTCGGCCAAAATGATTTGATAAAAATATAGATTTATGCCAATAATAATTTTCAACAATAACATGCAATTTATAAATATGCTTTGCAATAATTTACGATAATGATGTATTTCAGTAATAATATTAAAAGCATGACCATCAAGGTCGAAATAAATTAATGAAAATCATGCGAATATGTGCTAAAGTGTCATGTCGAAGGCGGACAAGCCTAAAGATCATATTAAAGGCGAAGTTGCTTAAAAATTCAAATAAATACAGATAAATATAAATATTTAATGCATAGATGTTATGTTAAAGGCGAACAAGCCTAAATATAATATCACAGGAAAATGTGCTTAAATTTTCCATTAAAGGCGGACGAGCAAGCATGCCTAAATATTCAATTAAAGGTGGATAAACCTTAATTTTAATGCATAAATGTCCTATTGGAGGAGGACAAGCCTAAATATCATATTAAGGGAAAGTGTGCTAAAATCCCAAATTAAAAGCGAATAAACTTAAATATTTAATGCATAAACGTCTTGTTAAAGGCGGACAAGCCTAAATATCGTATTAATAGGCAAACATCTTAAAATCCAATTAAAGACGGATAAGCCTAGATATCCCATTTAAGGCGGATAAGCCTGAAATATCATAAAGGCGAGCGTGCTTAAATATTCAATTAAAGGCGGGTAAGCGTAAATATTAATGCATAAATGTCCTATTGAAGGCGGACAAGCCTAAATATCATGTTAAAGGCAAGCGTTATCAAAACTCCAATTAAAGGTAGATAAACATAAATATTAATGCATAAATGTCCTATTGTCAGGCGAACGACCTCATGTCCTATTGATTAGGCGGACGCCCTCATGTCCAATTAATTAGGCGGACTACCTTATGTCCTATTATTAGGTGGACAACCTAATGTCCTATTAATCAGGCAGACAACCTAATGTCCTATTAATCAGGTGGACTACTTCATGTCCTATTATCAGGCGGACGACCTCATGTCCTATTAATTAGGCGGACTACCTTATGTCCTATTATCAGGCAGACAACCTCATGTCCTATTAATCAGGTGGACGGCTTCATATCCTATTAATTAGGCGGACTACGTTATGTCCTATTATCAGGTGGACAACCTCATGTCCTATTAATCAGGCGGACGGCCTTGTGTTATATTAATCAGGCGAATTACCTCTTGTCCTATTATCAGGCGGACTACCTTATGTCCTATTAATCAGGTGTATGACCTCATGTCCTATTAATCAGGTGGACTACCTCTTGTCCTATTATCAGGTGGACGACCTTTTTGTCCTATTAATAGGTGGACAAACCCTAGATGAATGGTGCTCGATTTACCATTTATCACATTGGTGTGGTGCAGAAGCTTGATGCGATGCTTGATTTGTTGTTGTATAATGTTGTGCGAAGAGCTTGGCATGGTTACTTCGAAGTAACATATATTGATGGTGCGATGCGGAGAGCTTGGTGCAGTGAGTTTGTAATAGCAAATGGTGCGATGCAGAGAGCTTGATGAAATTCCTTTGTAGTAATTATTATTCCTGGTGCAATACTAACAATCGTTGGATCTTCATGCTCAAGCTTTGCTATTAATAAATCATGCACTCAAAGAAAAATTGTAAGTTTCAAAGTTTGGCTTGCGCTTACTTGGCTTTATCCTTTGCTTTGCATGAACTTTGCGGCTTTTGAGTTGATGCTGAGCTTTGCGATAGCATGTAATGTTCGAGAATAACTAAAATATGCCCCTGCATTACTCAAAGAAAATTCGTTAGTATAAAATAAAGTAGTTGTCTTGCATTGAACGTCAAAGTTTGGCTTTGAATCTGTAACTTGTTGCCATGGCATTCTGGAAATTTGTTGTTGCCCTCGTAACAACTATGTAGCTCGAAATTTCATTTTCTGCTTTGGCGATTGATGAGCATCCTTATGCAAAATCTGCCCCAGTTTTGGCTTTTGGGGTAAATAGGATTTTTATTATGATGAGACCGAACCCATAAGGTTGCCTACGTATCCCCTCTTAAACAGGAATCAGGTCTGAACGTAGTTCATTATAAAAATAAGGCATGGTTACAAAATATAGTGTCACGACCCGGATTTTTCCCCCAACATCGGGATCGTGATGGCGCCTACTCGTGGTAGCTAGGCAAGCCTCTTTATTCACACTATCCTGTTTAACAATACTTCATACTCAAATTAATAACCAAAATCATAATCTTAATTAAACAAGTGCAGAAGACTTTATAAAAATAGAAATAAGTAGTTTTCAAGGTATCTGATACTGAAATCCTCTACCCAAGACGTGGAGTCACCAACTCACGAACTACTACTGAATACTACACATAAAAGTCTGAAAGAAATATAACATAATCTGTTTGTCTCGGAACAAAGAGACTACAGCTAATAACATAAATAAAGAGAGAGACGCCGGGCTTGCGGACGTCCGCAAGCTACCTCGGTCTCAAATATGATCAACTCCCACGCAATCGATTTACTGCTGCTGCTGCTCCTGATCGTAACCTGGACCTGTGCAAAAACGCACAGAAGTGTAATATCAGCACAACCGACCCCATGTGCTGGTAAGTGCCTGGCCTATCCCGGCGAAGTAGTGACAAGCCTAGGACCAGACACCCACATAAACCTTTGTAGTTCTATATATATGTATACCATAAGATAACGAGAAATAAACAAGTAATAACGCAATAAGGAATATCTCAAGAGAACTCAACAATTAACAACAGTTAATAAGTCCACAATGAAAACAAAGTATAATGGAAAAGTAATTAATATCAAGTCAAGGAATAGCAAGTAGTTGTACGGCATCACCCTTCGTGCTTTTACTCTTATCCTCACCAAATGAACAAATAAAGTGCACGGCATCACCCTTCGTGCTTTTACTCTCATCCTCACCAAATAAACAAATAAAGTGCACGGCATCACCCTTCGTGCTTTTACTCTCATCCTCACATCCATGGTACGACATGATCCTTCGTACATGGTTCAATAACAAGGCACGGCATGATCCTTCGTGCATAATCAATAAAACATGGCACGGCATTAACGTTTGTGCATAATCAATAACAAGGCACGGCATTAACCTTCGTGCATAATCAATAACAAGGCACGACATTAACCTTCGTGCATAAATAATAAATCAAGGCACGGCATCACCTTTCGTGCATTATCACTCTTCCTCACCCAAATAACAATCACAGTTAAGGGAAAAGAATGAAACAGTAAATCATGAACCGTCCCGGCAAGGGCAATCAATATCTCACTTCACAACAAGTCCCGACAAGGGAGAACAATAACAATTCTACAACCCGGCAAGGGTTCGACAATTTATCTTCAAATATGTCTCACAACAAGTATTAACAACGATTCACGGTCATGCTAGACGCCAGTGTAGGGATGATCGTCACCACAGCCCATACACCGCACTCGATCACATAACACATAGCACGTAATCCTATTCCCTCAAGCTAGGATAGAACAAACACTTACCTCGAAAGTTTAAGGCCAACTCAATGCTTACGCACCGCTTTTCCTTTTAAATTTGTCTCCAAATGCTTCAAATCTATTCACAAACAATTCGAAATACTCAACAAGAATCATAGGAATGAATTGTATAATAAATTTACTAATTTTCCGGATAAAATCCGAAATATATTTTAAAATTCAATAGTGGGACCCACATTTCGAATCCCGAAAAAACTTGCGAAATCCCAACACCCATTCCGATATGAGTTCAACCATACCAAAATTACTAAATTTCGATAACATTTCGACCCTCAAATCCTCAAATCTATTCGAGAGGGTTTCTAAGCTTTTCCCGCAAAATTCATGGATTTAATGACAAAACTTGCAATAGACTCGAGTAATATAACCAACATATATGACCTGTACCGGGCGTCGGAACCAAAATACGAGCCCGATACCATTACTTTTTGATCAAATTTCTGTTTCATTTTTCTTAAACATTTTCAGAAAATAATTTAACAGAAAAATTCTTTTACTGGGGTTCTAGACCTCGGATTTCAATTCGGGCATACGCCCAAGTTCCATATTTTTCTACGGATTTTCTGAGACCGTCAAATCACGGGTCCGGGTCCGTTTACCAAAAATGTTGACCAAAGTCAACCATATCAATATTAATATCAAAATTCTTCAAATTTCTCACATTTTTCATATATTTCAACATAAAAATTTTTCAGCTTCACGCCCGAACTACACACGCAAATCGAGGCAACTATAAATGAGGTTTTCAGGACCTCAGAAGCTCGAAATGATTAATAAAACAAGTGATGACCCTTTGGGTCGTCACATATAGATACTTATAGAGTGATAACATCAAAATCATAATGCCAACAAGATCGGAAAAATCAGTCTTGCTCTTCATTTAGATGACGTTTCTTCTTCGGACGCCCAACCACGCTTGGTATATTACTTGTGCTGCAGCTAATTGCATTTGACGTATTTGTTCCAACTGGTACGTGCACTCGCAGTTTGTTAGAATCAATTAAATTCTGAATCTTATGTTTTAATGCTAGGCATTCTTCTTTATCATGACCTTGAGCATTTGAATAATAAGCACAATACTTGGAAGGATCAAATAATGGGTGTGAAGGGTCAAATATCCTTCCTTTTCTTGGTTGCATAATTCCTGAGGCATCCAGTCTTGCGAATATGCTAGAGATTGATTTAGTCAAAGGTGTAAAGTTGCGGGGCTTCCTTTTCTTGGATTGGTGAGAAGCGACTTGTGCTTGATGATGTTGATGGTGAACGCTTTGTTGGCGAGGAGGCTGGAGATGCACGTTGCAGGCATTAGAGATTGCATGATTTTGCAAGGGCTAGTGATCATGATAGCATTGTGGTTGATGCATAGTCATGGCAACTGAGGCATTTTCCTTCTCTTTACCTTTCAAATTTTCCGGCATCTCTGGTTGTAAAGCATGATTGATGGTCCTGCATGTTAATCTTTCCTTCTTTGATGCCTCTTTCTAGGAAGTCCCCGACTCTAATCAAGTCTGAGAAATTACGCACGTTCGCAGTAGCCAACTTTTCATAATATATGCCATTTTGAATGTCAATGAAGATTGAGATCAACTCTTTCTCGAATAGCGGGGGGTGCACCTTTGAAGCTTCAACTCTCCACCGGATTGCATAATCCTGAAAAGATTCATGTGGTATTTTCTCTATTTTGTACAGGCTATGCATGTCTCGATCGACTCCAAGGTTGAACTCATATCGTTTTACAAAATCGTGAGCCATATCATCCCACGTGTGCCATTTGCTAAAATCTTATTTTGTGTACCAAACAAGTGCAGGTCCCGATAAGCTTTGGATAAATAACTTCATTCGAATGGCCTCATTGTGCCCATACCAAGTAATTTGCTACAGTAGTCCTTTAAATGAGCAATGGTATTTCCCTTTCCATCGAAAGTATTAAGCTTTGGCACTTGGTATCCTGGTGGGAGTTCTACATCCGGCTGCAGGCATAAGTCTTCATATCTTAAACTTTGTTGATTTCTTGATTGCAATTCTTTTCCAATGGCTTTCTTCAAATCACGAAGTTCTTTTTCCAAATTTTCACGGCAAATCTGTTGGGTTGATTTTTCAAGTCTCTTATACGAACATACAGCTAGTTGGTTTTGCTTGTCCTTCTCAAATGGAGTTGTGACTATAGAAAGTTCGTTATTTGGATTCATCATAACTTGATTGGGATTGCGGGTTATTGGCATTTGTGGAGAGATTGTATAAGTAGGAGTTGGGCAAGGAGATATGGTTAAGCAAATATTTCGGTTTGAGTTGGAAGTGGAGGTTGTATTTGGAAGAAGGTTAAAAGTGCTTCCCAGATTAACCAACATGTTCCTTTTCAACACATTTGCCTTGGTGCCATCATTATGTGGTTGCAATAGTCCCATACCGACACTGAATGCTTCAAAATGGTCTACCATTATAGCCCGTCCTTTATGCAGATTCGCAACCAAAATAGTGTTCAATGCTAGGCAACCTTTAAAGGAAAAATAAAACTTTTCAAAATAAAAGTAAAGTGTTAGCATATTTATCATAATCAAATAAATGCATAAAGTAATAGAGTGCGTAATTAGATTGATTAATTCATTATATGGTTAAGTAGGAGCCCTAAACTAGAAATGACGGCCCATGTTGCAAAATGGATGGACGAGAATGAATTTTTATCTAGAGGGCTCTAACGCTCGAGTCTTGTTGACATGGAAGCGAAATGATTTTATGTTTTGTAAAGGGCTAACTTATGTCGAACATCAAAGCTTTAGCTCTAGCAAAAGATTTTTTTTCCTTGCATAACTCTAATTTTTTTTCCCAAAAAATGCCCCAATCTTTAGGAAGTATTTTGATTATTACTCCATGAGATGATATTATGCGTGCCAAAAATCTGCCCCAGTTTCTTTCATGAAGGAAAATGAAAAATATTGCTATAATGAGACTGCGTCTTATATAGACTGGTTTTCAAAAGGGCCACAGACGAATAATTTTAACGTTGAAGATAATATGTGGCTGTTCGAATATCGATAGGATCAGAATTAAGATAGTTGATTAGGATAAAAGAGTCGATTGGACATGAATGACTCTATTTTTATTTTTATTTTATTTAATTAGCGTTGGAAAATAACAAATTTGTCGAGGCCCAGAATACGTCATCAACCATTTTGAGATTTGTAGGATAGTACCTCGACACACATGCCAAGACTTAGAATTAACAGGTGCGTGAAGATTAATCTCGACGACCCGAAATAAGATGATACAAACACTTGAATTGAATAGGTAAAAAAAATTCAAAATAGTAAATTGACCAAATAACGACCTATTATTGCTTGGTAGATTGTGCAAGTTTCGACATCTACTAACTCGGAAAGGTGTGTTGACACGAAGGTTGAAGTTCTATGAGATATGAAGCTATGAGACGAATATCAAAGATACAAGATTACGTCGGAATTGAAAAAAATTAAGAAGAATTAAAAATTATGTAAGGCAGGAGTGGCATTATTTATAAAAATTTATGTAACTATATTTTGAGAAAAGAATGCGAATAAATCAACTAGCAAAATTAGATAGACAAAATATTTTCTGACTATGAAATATTGCACCATTTTTTTTAAAGAAGTAGGAATGATATCTTGCCACACGGAGTGAGATGTTCATTGTTGATTTTAAAAAAAAATCCTTAATGCTAGTTTAAGGCATGAATATCGAGAAATTTCATGACGAATCGAGCCTATTGAAGAGCTTATGGGAAAGACGACGTACTTTATTAAAATTAGAAGATACCGAGAGACAAAAGATATCTTAATTAGACTCTAAGAATTGGAGTAGACCTAAAAGAAATTTGAGCTTAAGTAAATGCATAAATGGTGCTCTAGAGTCGTTAAAGAGTGCTAAGCGGAATGATGGTATTTATTATTATTAATTCTGGAGAGTTGATATAAAAATAAGCAAAAGAAAAAATGCATGAACAAATAAATTTAAATAAAGATGTAAGCAAGCTGGATAGTTAATACTTTCTTTCTGAAAAATAATAAATAATGTTAGTAAACATAATAAAGTCGAGCAAGCAACATAGCAACTAAGCAAGTAAGCTAGTAGGCAAGCAAAAAATCTAACAAAATTCTAAATAACAAATAATTATGCGTCCTAATATGCAGGGGCCTCTTAGTGCCAGGGGTAGGCCTAACGTGTATTTAAAAGATAAACATGCCATTATGTATCATCCCATTGACATACATTAATTAAATATTTTTGTTTTTAAAAAAAAACGATAAATAGTAAAGTATAACTGCTTAAACATCTTTCTTTCTTTCTTTTGCAAAAAGGGAGTGTATTTACATAAAAAGAACAAAAGAAAGTATAATAAAATATATCCATAATAATCAAATATAATAAATTAATTAAGTTATTCTATTTTTCAAAAGCAAATAAAGTACATGAATTGCTTAAGCCATTTATTTATTTTTATTTTTTTAAAAAATGAATAGAAGATATTTTTGTCATGTGTAAACTTCGCGTTGTTCTACAATATTGTCATTTGAAAACTTTACACGTGTTATAAAAAATATAGTCATGCTCCTTTAACTAGGATTTAATTAATTTAAAGTAAATAATCCACATAATCGGCATGTTCACCCTTCAAATAATGCACACAAATATGATAAGTGTTACTTGGTGTGCAATTCGGAAAGTTTTAAGGAATTTAGGCTTGAATCCGTGGTTAATTGGTGATTTTGATGTTTAGGATAGTGTTTTTATGATTGGAACAAGTTCGAATAAGGAATTAGGATGTGTTGGTGTGTTTGAATGAGGTCCCGCGGGGCCTCGGGGTGTTTTCGGAGGGTTAATCGCGGAAAAAGGGTCGCAGAAGCGGTTCCGCAGATAAGGCCCAATGGTCCCAGAAGCGGCCCAAGCGAAGCTGGCCATTTTTGCAGAAGTGAGCTATCTCCGCAGCAGCGGGCACCGCAGAAGCGGTTATTGACCGTAGAAGCGGTCCAGGCCACCATCGCAGAAGCGGAAGGGGAGCCGCTTAGGCGAGTCCGCAGAAGCGGACGCCCAGTCGCAGAAGCGGAAATATCCGCAGGAGCGATCGATTCTCCGCAGAAGCGGACGCGTAGGAGCGGAAATTCTTCCGCAGAAGCGAAAATCGCTGTAAGTTAAGTGTATCAGAAGTGAGAAAAATTTCAGAACATTTCACACATTTGGGGGTCTCGGCTTAAGGGCGATTTTGGGCGATTTTGAGGAGGAAATCAAGGAAAATCATCAGGTAATCAACTATGAACTCATATTATGATTAGTATTGATAATATCATGCAATTATATCATGAAAATGGAGGAATTTGGGGTAATTATGGAGGATTTAGCCCTAGTCTTGGACTTTAGAAAATCAAGGTTTTGAATGGGCAAATGGAGTCCGATTTTGGTAAAATTGATATGCTTAGACTCGTATTGAAATGAGGGTTCCGAATATGTGAGTTTCGTGATTTTTCGATAAGCGTACCGAAAGTCGGGTTTTGGCAACTTGTGGGTTTTGGTGTATTTTGGAGTTATTTTGATTGGGTAATGCCCAATTGGCCTATTTTGATGTGATTCTATTGATTTTTATCAGATTCTACACTTGTGGAGGCCGACATTCGTGGCAAGAGGGTTATTGCTTAGCGGTTTTGTACCGGAATTGAGGTAAGTGGCTTGTCTAACTTCGTGTGGGGGAACTTTCACCCCTAGGATATTATGTGATAGTTAAAATGCCTTGTACGCGAGGTGACGGGCGTGTACATGCGCTGGTTGTTGTAACACACACCATATTTGAATTGTCCGATTAGTGATATTCCTGCTCTTAGGTGATAAAAGCGTTACTTTACCCGGTATTAGTTAGAAAAGCATGATTAGCTAGGATTCAACATGTTTAATTGCCTAGTTGACTTACTTGAACTTCTTGATAAATAGTTGGCACTAGCTTCGGTGAAGTTGTAATTAAACATATTATACTCTCCCTGTGTGTTTTCTTGATTTGATATGTTGGTGGACTGCGGGTTCAATTCCCAGAGATCACAAGGCTGTGGGTTCGATTCCCGGAGACCCGAAGTGATATTTGTAGGGACTGCGGGTTCGATTCCCGAGATCTTGAGTTATTTGTAGGGACTGTGGGTTCGATTCCCAAAGACCCGGAGTGATATTGGTAGGGACTACGGGTTCGATTCCCGAGATCCGAGTTATTGGTAGGGACTACGGGTTCGATTCCCGAGATCCTGAGTTATTGGTAGGGACTACGGGTTCGATTCCCGAGATCTCGAGTTATTGGTAGGGACTACGGGTTCGATTCCCGAGATCCCGAGTTATTGGTAGGGACTACGGGTTCGATTCCCGAGATCTCGAGTTATTGGTAGGGACTACGGGTTCGATTCCCGAGATCCTGAGTTATTGGTAGGGACTGCGGGTTCGATTCCGGAGATCCTGAGTTATTGATATATTATTGAGATATGGGCTGCGGGTTCGATTCCCGGAGACCCAGAGGTACTGAGAATGGGACTGTGGGTTCAATTCCCACGGATCCTGGATTTGTTTATTTGAGTTGGTTATTTGTTGTTAGCTTAATCGTAGACAGTTGCAGTAATTATCATAATGTTGTTATTTCGGAAATTATTATCATATAAACTGTTTATTTTGTTTTCATCATTATATTATTGTTTCTCAGTAGGGCCCTGACCTACCTCGTCACTACTCCATCGAGGTTAGGCTTGGCACTTGCTGAGTACCGCCGTGGTGTACTCATGCTACTCTTCTGCACACTTTTGTTGTGCAGATCCAGGTACATCAGAGCAGGCTCGTACTAGGTGATTCTGCAGCTTTCCGGGAGACTTCGAGGTATGATCTGCTACGTCCGCGGATCCGGAGGCTTCCCTTCTATTCTAGTATTACTAGTTGGCATTTTTCTTCATTTCGTTGTTAGATACTCTTTACACATAGAGCCACAGTTGTATTTCCCTTTAGTCTGTGTTACCGTGGGGTTTCCGGATCTTGGTAGTGTTTATTTATTGTGTGACGGATGTATGTGCCAAGTGGCACGGATTACATATCTTTTATGTTATTTTCCGTTGTTTCTTATTTAAGTAATTATAATTTATAGATTCCGCAACGTGTTAGGCTTACCTAGTCGTGGGGACTGGGTGCCATCACGACATGTTCACAATTGGTGAACTAGGGTCGTGACAAGTTGGTATCAAAGCTCTAGGTTCATAGGAGTCACGGGACACAGACCGGTTACTTAGAGTCTCGCCTGATCGATACGGAGACGTCTGTATTTATCTACGAGGGGCTATGTAACTGTTTAGGAAACTCTTCATTTCTTTTGGATTCCTTGTCGTGCGACATTTTTGGCATCAAAAATCTAAACTACTGCTTTCTATTCTCTCATAGATGGTGAGGACACGAGCTAACCGCGATGATCAGGTACCCGCGCCCCCTGTTGCTGCCGTCAGAGGCCGGGGCCGAGGTAGAGGACGAGGACGCGCCCGAGGTGCAGCCACGGCACCATCGCGCGCTGCCGCTGAGGTGCCACCGGTAGACCAGGTTGGAGCGCACGCACCTGGTACACCGACTACAGCTGCTACTACTCCAGCACTACAGGAGACCCTGGCTCAGTTCATGAGCATGTATACCACTTTAGCCCAGGCAGGACTGCTTCCTCTTGTTGCAGCTACATCTCAGGCCGGGGGAGGGGCCCAGACTCCCGCAGCCGTTACACCAGAGCAGCGTGTGCCAGTGGGACAGGTTCCAGATGTTTTGGTTATGCCTCCTGCTGCCCCAGCACAGTCCGGAGGTGGACCAGCTGCCTCTGAGGACGAGCAACGTAGATTGGAAAGGTTCAAGAAATATGACCCTCCAGTGTTTAGTGGTTTGGCTTCAGATGATGCATTGGGTTTTCTGGAGGAGTGTCATCGTATTCTTCGTACTATGGGGATTGTGGAGACCAGCGGGGTTTCCTTCACTGCTTTTCAGTTTCGTGGGGCCGCTTATGATTGGTGGCGCACGTATGAGTTGGATAGTCCAGAGGAGTCTGTTTCATTGACTTGGACGCAGTTTTCAGATCTATTTTTGAGGGAGTTTGTTCCACAGAGCCTTAGGGATTCTTGGCGCTCGGAGTTTGAGCGGTTGCGACAGGGCTCCATGTCAGTATCGGAGTATGCCATCAGTTTCACCCGTCTGGCTAGGCATGCACCGGCCTTGGTAGCCACGGTTCGGGAGAGAGTACGGAGATTTGTTGAGGGCCTGATTCCGCCTATCCGATCCAGCATGGCCAGAGAGTTGGAGACAGATATATCTTATCAGCAGGCAGTTAGCATTGCCAGGAGGATCGAGAGTATGCTCCCTAGAGAGCGGGGAGATAGAGAGGCCAAGAGGTCTCGTGAGTCGGGCCATTTCTCCGGTGCCCGCACTTCAGCAGCCGGTCGTTTTGGCAGGGGTTATTCCGGCCGACCAGTTCACTCAGCATTGCCCGCAGCCGGTAGTACTCCAGCTCTTCCAGCACCTCAGGAGCCTTATTATGCTCCCCCAGTTTCCAGTGCACCTCCTGCGCGGGGTCCTTCCAGAGGTCAGGCTAGTGGGGGAGAGGCCGGTCAGTCACAGTCACCGTGTCCTCCCAGAGCTTGCTTTGGGTGCGGGGATACTCGCCATCCGGTGAGGGAGTGCCCCAGGCGTAGGAGGGGGGCACCTCACCAGTCTTCGCAGCATCAGCGTGGCTCTCGGGGTCAGCAGGCTATCATTCCAGCTCCAGCTGCTATTCCACCTGCCCAGCCAGCCAGGGGCGGGGGTCAGGGTTCTAGAGGCCGCCCTCGAGAGGGGGGACAGGCCAGATTCTATGCTATTCCTGATCGCGCTGCGGCTGTTGCATCTGACTCTGTTATCACAGGTATTATTCTGGTTAGTCACGGGGAGGCATCGGTTCTATTCGAC
Source organism: Nicotiana noctiflora (assembly GCA_032618575.1). Taxonomy (NCBI): domain Eukaryota; kingdom Viridiplantae; phylum Streptophyta; class Magnoliopsida; order Solanales; family Solanaceae; genus Nicotiana; species Nicotiana noctiflora. The sequence continues at coordinate 123,321 of JASVEL010013968.1, forward strand.
CCTGGTTCCACTTTTTCATATGTGTCTTCTTACTTTGCTTCTCATCTGGGTGTGCCTCGGGATTCTTTGAGTGCCCCCATTTATGTTTCCACTCCGTTGGGTGATTCTTTGGCTATGGACCGCGTATATCGGTCGTGTTTGGTTACCATTTGTGATTTTGAGACCGGAGCGGATCTATTGCTGCTCGGGATGGTCGATTTTGATATTATTCTGGGCATGGACTGGTTGTCGCCCCATTATGCTATTCTTGATTGTCACGCCAAGACCGTGACGCTGGCTATGCGAAGCATTCCACGTATTGAGTGGAGTGGTACTCTAGATCACACCCCTAGCCGTGTTATTTCTTTTCTCAGAGCTCAGCGTATGGTTGAGAAGGGGTGTGCTGCTTATCTAGCCTATGTGCGGGACGTCGGTGTTGACACTCCCTCTATTGATTCTGTTCATGTGGTATGTGACTTTGTTGATGTATTTCCAGCTGATCTTCCGGGCATGCCGCCCGACAGAGACATTGACTTTGCTATTGACTTGTTGCCGGGCACTCAGCCCATTTCTATTCCACCGTACCGTATGGCTCCTCCTGAATTAAAGGAGTTGAAGGATCGGTTACAGGAGTTATTGGGCAAGGGTTTTATTCGACCCAGTGTTTCGCCTTGGGGTGCTCCTGTATTGTTTGTGAAGAAAAAGGACGATTCTATGCGTATGTGTATTGACTATCGTCAGCTGAATAAGGTTACAGTGAAGAACCGGTATCCTTTGCCCCGTATTGATGATTTATTTGACCAGTTACAGGGCGCACATGTGTTTTCTAAGATTGATTTGCGCTCCGGGTATCACCAGCTGAAGATTCGGGAGCCAGATATCCCGAAGACTGCCTTCAGGACCCGGTATGGTCACTATGAGTTCCTCGTGATGTCTTTTGGGTTGACTAATGCCCCGGCAGCATTTATGCATTTGATGCACAGTGTGTTCAGGCCTTATCTGGACTCGTTCGTGATCGTCTTCATTGATGATATTCTAGTATCTTCTCGGAGCCGGGAAGAGCACGAGCAGCATTTGAGGATAGTGCTTCAGATCCTGAGGGAGAAGCAGCTTTATGCCAAGTTCTCTAAATGTGAATTTTGGTTGAGTTCGGTGGCATTTTTGGGCCACGTGGTGTCGAGTGATGGTATTCGAGTAGATCCGAGGAAGGTGGAGGCCGTGCGGAGTTGGCCCAGACCCTCCTCCGCTACTGAGATTCGCAGTTTCCTTGGTTTGGCGGGCTATTACCGTCGTTTCGTAGATGGGTTCTCTTCGATTGCAGCACCTATGACTAGATTGACCCAAAAGGGTGCCCTTTTCAGTGGACAGACGAGTGTGAGGCGAGCTTTCAGAAGCTCAAGACAGCTTTGACTTCGGCCCCTATATTGATGTTGCCTACAGGTTCGGGGTCCTATACTGTATATTGTGATGCCTCACGAGTTGGACTCGGTGCGGTATTGATGCAAGACGGTAGGGTGATTGCCTACGCGTCGAGACAGCTGAAGGTGCATGAGAAGAATTACCCTGTTCATGATTTGGAGCTAGCTGCCATTGTTCACGCCTTGAAGATTTGGCGTCATTATTTATATGGGGTTCCTTCTGAGATCTACACTGATCACCGGAGCTTGCAGCACTTGCTTAAGCAGAAGGACCTGAATATGCGTCGGAGGAGATGGTTGGAACTACTGAAGGACTATGATATTACTATTCTCTATCATCCGGGCAAGGCTAATGTGGTTGCTTATGCCTTGAGTCGTCGGGCAGAGAGTTTGGGGAGTTTAGCATATCTACCAGCTTCGGAGAGGCCTATGGCGATGGATGTTCAGGCTTTAGCTAGACAGTTTGTTAGGCTGGATCTTTCGGAGCCCAGCCGGATTCTAGCATGTGTGGTTTCTCGGTCTTCTCTATTTGACCGCATCAGGGAGCGTCAGTTCGACGACCCTCATTTGCTTGTCCTTGAGGATAGAGTTCGGCGTGGTGATGCTCGAGATGTTACCATCGGGGATGATGGAGTTATGAGGATGCAGGGGCATATCTGTGTGCCCAATGTAGATGATCTTCGAGAGCCGATTCTAGCAGAGGCCCATAGTTCGCGGTATTCCATCCATCCGGGTGTCGCGAAGATGTATCAGGACTTGAAACAGCATTACTGGTGGAGGCGGATGAAGAGGGATATAGTTGATTATGTTTCTAGATGCCTCAGCTGCCAGCAGGTGAAGTATGAGCATCAGCGTCCGGGTGGATTGATGCAGCGGATTGAGATTCCAGAGTGGAAATGAGAGCGCATCACCATGGACTTTGTATCTGGGCTTCCACGGACTATTAGGAAGTTTGATTCTATTTGGGTTATTGTGGATCGGCTGACCAAGTCCGCCCATTTTATATCGGTGAGCACTACTTATTCATCGGAGCGACTGGCGGAGATCTATATCAAGGAGATAGTTCGGCTGCATGGTATTCCAGTTTCCATCATTTCAGATAGAGGCACTCAGTTCACTTCACGGTTCTGGAGAGCTGTACAGGAGGAGTTAGGTACTCGGGTGGAGCTGAGCACAGCATTTCACCCCCAGACTGATGGGCAGTCCGAGCGCACTATTCGGATTTTGGAGGATATGCTCCGTGCGTGCGTGATTGAGTTTGGAGGTTCATGGGATCACTTCTTGCCACTGGCGGAGTTTGCTTATAACAACAGCTACCAGTCTAGTATTCAGATGGCACCGTACGAGGCCCTATATGGTAGGAGGTGCAGGTCTCCAGTGGGTTGGTTCGAGCCGGGAGAGGCCAGGTTACTAGGTACTGATATGGTTCGGGAGGCTATGGACAAGGTCAAGGTGATTCAGGACAGACTTCGTGCGGCCCAGTCTAGACAGAAGAGTTATGCGGACAAGAAGGTTCGCGATGTGGCTTTTATGGTTGGTGAGCGGGTTCTGCTTCGAGTCTCGCCCATGAAGGGCGTTATGAGGTTTGGGAAGAAAGGAAAGCTGAGTCCTAGATTTATTGGCCCTTTTGAGATTTTGAGGCGTGTTGGGGAGGTTGCTTATGAGTTGGCCTTACCTCCCAGCCTAGCCGGAGTTCACCTCGTATTTCATGTCTCCATGCTCCGGAGATACCATGGTGACCCGTCGCACGTGTTGGATTTCACATCTGTTCAGCTAGACAAGGATCTTTCTTATGTTGAGGAGCCAGTAGCCATTCTAGACAGGCAAGTCAGAAAGCTAAGGTCAAAGAACATCGCTTCGGTAAAGGTTCAGTGGCGGGGCCAGCCGGTCGAGGAGGCGACTTGGGAGACCGAGCAGGATATGCGCAGCGAGTACCCTCATCTTTTCACTACTCCAGGTATGTTTTCTATGCTCGTTCGAGGACGAACGAATCTTTAAGTGTGGGAAGATGTAACGACCCGACCGGTCGTTTTAGAAGATTACGCCCCAATCCCTAATTTAATTGTTCCCCTAAGTTCATTTCTGCTATTGTGGGTTGCCGGGAGAGTCGGTTCCAAACATTTGTGCATTTTGGGACACTTAGTCCCTAAATAAGAGCTTTGAAACTAGAAAACGGTCCGTAGCCGGATCAGTGTTAAGACGATCTCGGAACGGAAATCCGATGGTTCCATTAGCTCCGTTAGGTGATTTCGGGGTTAGGAGCGCGTTCGGGATGTATTTCGGAGGTCCGTAGCTCAATTAGGCTTGAAATGCCGAAGGTTGAAATTTTGGCGAATCCGATCGATAGGTGAGATTTTGATCCGAGGGTCGGAATGGAATTCCGACAATTTCTGTAGCTTCGTTATGTGATTTTGGATATGTCCGCAAATTTTCAGGTCATTCGGACGTCGTTTGGTCGGGTTTTTGATCGAATGTGCAATTCGGAAAGTTTTAAGGAATTTAGGCTTGAATCCGTGGTTAATTGGTGATTTTGATGTTTAGGATAGTGTTTTTATGATTGGAACAAGTTCGAATAAGGAATTAGGATGTGTTGGTGTGTTTGAATGAGGTCCCGGGGGCCTCGGGGTGTTTTCGGAGGGTTAATCGGGAGAAAAATATGGAAAATTGCAGAAAATAGTGCACTGCTTCTGTTGTTTCCGCTCCTGCGGAATTATGGGCGCAGGAGCGGGTGCGCTGAAGCGGACCAGGAGCGCAGAAGCGCTGGGCACCGCAGAAGCGGAGCATTTTCCGCTGAAGCGGAATCGCGGGAGCGGACAGGGAGCCGCAGAAGCGGCCATCGCAGAAGCGGAAGGGAGCCGCTTAGGCGAGTCCGCAGAGGCGGACGCCTAGTCGCAGAAGCGGAAATATCCGCAGGAGCGATCGAGTCTCCGCAGAAGCGGACGCGGTAGAAGCGGAAAATGTTCCGCAGAAGCGAAAATCGCTGTAAGTAAGTGTATGAGAAGTTAGAAAATTTCAGAAACATTTTAACATTTGGGGGTCTCGGCTTAAGGGCGATTTTGGGCGATTTTGAGGAGGAAATCAAGGGAAATCATCAGGTAATCAACTATGAACTCATATTATGATTAGTATTGATAATATCATGCAATTATATCATGAAAATGGAGGAATTTGGGGTAATTATGGAGGATTTAGCCCTAGTCTTGGACTTTAGAAAATCAAGGTTTTGAATGGGCAAATGGAGTCCGATTTTGGTAAAATTGATATGCTTAGACTCGTATTGAAATGAGGGTTCCGAATATGTGAGTTTCGTAATTTTTCGATAAGCGTACCGAAAGTCGGGTTTTGGCAACTTGTGGGTTTTGGTGTATTTTGGAGTTATTTTGATTGGGTAATGCCCAATTGGCCTATTTTGATGTGATTCTATTGATTTTTATCAGATTCTACACTTGTGGAGGCCGACATTCGTGGCAAGAGGGTTATTGCTTAGCGGTTTTGTACCGGAATTGAGGTAAGTGGCTTGTCTAACTTCGTGTGGGGGAACTTTCACCCCTAGGATATTATGTGATAGTTAAAATGCCTTGTACGCGAGGTGACGGGCGTGTACATGCGCTGGTTGTTGTAACACACACCATATTTGAATTGTCCGATTAGTGATATTCCTGCTCTTAGGTGATAAAAGCGTTACTTTACATGGTATTAGTTAGAAAAGCATGATTAGCTAGGATTCAACATGTTTAATTGCCTAGTTGACTTACTTGAACTTCTTGATAAATAGTTGGCACTAGCTTCGGTGAAGTTGTAATTAAACATATTATACTCTCCCTGTGTGTTTTCTTGATTTGATATGTTGGTGGACTGCGGGTTCAATTCCCGGAGATCCCAGGGCTGTGGGTTCGATTCCCAGAGACCCGAAGTGATATTGGTAGGGACTACGGGTTCGATTCCCGAGATCCTGAGTTATTGGTAGGGACTACGGGTTCGATTCCCGAGATCCTGAGTTATTGGTAGGGACTACGGGTTCGATTCCCGAGATCCTGAGTTATTGGTAGGGACTACGGGTTCGATTCCTGAGATCCTGAGTTATTGGTAGGGACTACGGGTTCGATTCCCGAGATCCTGTGATATTGGTAGGGACTACGGGTTCGATTCCCGAGATCCTGAGTTATTGGTAGGGACTACGGGTTCGATTCCCGAGATCCTGAGTTATTGGTAGGGACTACGGGTTCGTTTCCCGAGATCCTGAGTTATTGGTAGGGACTGCGGGTTCGATTCCCGGAGATCCTGAGTTATTGATATATTATTGAGATATGGGCTGCGGGTTCGATTCCCGGAGACCCAGGGGTACTGAGAATGGGACTGTGGGTTCAATTCCCACAGATCCTGGATTTGTTTATTTGAGTTGGTTATTTGTTGTTAGCTTAATCGTAGACAGTTGCAGTAATTATCATAATGTTGTTATTTCGGAAATTATTATCATATAAACTGTTTATTTTGTTTTCATCATTATATTTTTGTTTCTCAGTAGGGCCCTGACCTACCTCGTCACTACTCCATCGAGGTTAGGCTTGGCACTTACTGAGTACCGCCGTGGTGTAATCGGCATGTTCACCCTTCAAATAATGCACACAAATATGATAAGTGTTACTTGGGGTTGAAAACCCACTTGGACATTTAGGTAAGGTTAACTAATGGATTTAATACACCTCGGGTATTAAGCCACCTAAGGTTAAAATGATGCACGCTCTTAAATGGGTTTTGGTTTAGCTCTATCTTAGGTTGACTAAGAGTGGATTTTCTAGACTGGTCTTCTCCCAAGTGGACAACTTGAGAGTGAAGAGCTCGTGACTGTCGACTGCACCGCTGATCGACTTACCCACGAACTTTTCCCTAAAAGGTATTTTTTTAAAAGTGCACGACCGTTAACCACTTAATCGCTAGGTGTGTGCTTTGTGTGAATTTTCCAGAAGTAGAGGAAGTGAAATGGAATAACAAATTATATAAAGTAATAAGAATAGATGAACAATTCATATAAAGCAATTTATCACACAACGACAATTCAAATAAGCATTATAAACAATTAAAAATACACAAATTAATTTTTGTTATTAACCTAAGTTTGTTATGGTTTAGAACCTAGTATCCCCAGAAGAGTCGCCATGTTGTTATACCCCATTTTAACACGGGTCAAACTAGAGTATAACATATTGGCAATTTCGAGGGTTCAATTAATTAAAGGAGAGTCGCCACCTAATTATTTTAACGGTGAATTAGGACACAAATTTTTAGCTAAATAGTGCTTAAAGTTAACTCTATTTTAATAGTCTGGTTAACTTAAGATTATGGGTACGGGTTCTAATTAATCATATAAGGAAGGTTATGAAGGCACCCCATATGATCCGTTAATAACAGTTAACCGGCCAAACTTAGGTAATTAAGACTTGGTTAAGGCAAAATATAAGTTGTATTTGAGTAGTGATTAACACAAACTACTTAGAGGCATTAAGTGATCAAATTTATCACAAAAAATATATTAGCTAAATTGCTACTTTGAAATTGGTGGCGCACTAATTGTTGAAAACCCAACCTGGATAGCATTTAGTTTCAAACTAAAAGAGATAAAAAAAATTTCAAAGAGTTAAGCTTTTTGGGAATTAAACTTTTGTCGAAAACAAGACTTATGAAGAAAAATATATTAACTCAAAAGGATACCCAACAACCATAGAATTTTATCACGGTCGGACTTGAAATTTTGACAAAATCTAACATGAACATCTTTTTAGTTGTTAGATGAAGTAAAGCAACTATGGAATTAAAAAAAAAAAGAACGTAAGACTAAATCAAGATTATTAGTCACAATAGCAGGTAAGCAAAGTAAGTGAAATAGAGTCCAAATAAGAAAAATATAGTTAAAAGATCTGAAACCACGCTCAGGTCTCACTAAAAAAAAATTTCTTCTGCCTTTTGCTATTTAGATGATGTAGAAGCTAGAAAAGGCGAGGACATGCAGACTCCGTGTGATTGCAGCATTGTCGGGTCTCAAAGCAGGACCTTTCGTGGCGATAAGAGTCTTTGATGAAGACTTCAATTTTCTCTTACATGAAAAATAAAGGGAAATAAGAAGAAAGAAGTAGAAGGATGTCTGATTTGTAAAGATGAGAATAAAGAGGACAACAAGAATGTCAATTATGCCATGTCTATAATATAAGAAGAGTTGACACAATAATAGATTCACATCCTTGTATCTAGACATAAAATATTCAAACAGTAATTCCCCATCTCTCATTTTAGTCATTAGGATAAACGACTGCTAGTTAGATACAGTATACTTAAGGCATGCTTCTCTCAAGTGAAAGTAGACAAAAAAATCAACCACTTCAAAACATATCCAAGTTCTAGTGTATAAAATAAAGCTTAAGTTATACTCATAACCTACTGTCACGACCCAAATCCCGGTCGTGATGGCGCCCAACACACCTGCTAGGCAAGCCCGACCATTTACACTCTCACCCGAGCATGAAGCTCAAATCAATTACCTGGATATTATTTCAACAATAAAGCTAAACTGAATAACCACCCAAAGATCTAGGGTCACGAGTCTGGAGCCTCTAAACAAGATCGGATAACAATATCTAATCCAAATACTAAAGTCTGAATAATTGATATACAAAGGAAAAATAGAATAAGAAGAGAAGCCAGGTCCTGCGAACGCCAGCAGCTACCTCAGCAACTCGAATAAATACTGATAAAAGCTGGAATGCTCGCCTATCCCTCCTGTGTACCTGAATCTGCACACAAAGGTGCAGGGAGTAGGGGTGAGTACTAAGTACTCAGTGAGTAATAAATATATAAAAGCAGCTGGAAGTAGGAATTCCACAGAATACCACCATATGAAGCTAAACTACAGTCCGAATCTCCTACGAACTAGCATCAACAGTACAATATAGCTACCACAGAATAATTTACCAAATAAAGATGCAATGCAATGCACATAACCGCTACGGCGTGTAGCCCGATCGATTTAACGTCGACGGCGCTCACTAGGGTGTGTACAGACTCTGGAGGGGCTCCTACAGCCCAAGCGCAAATACCGCTGCGGCGTGCAGCCCGATCCTCATATCATAATAACCGCTGCGGCGTGCAGCCCGATCCATCCTCAGTCCACAATAATCAGATAAGTCACAAAACAGTTCATTTTTCTTAATTCCAATTTCCAGTTCATAATTTATGAAAAATATTTTAACTTTTATTTAATTTTCAAAAGCCGGTGACTTAGCATTTCAATACTGTGATTTCAATTTCCAGGACTGAGATCAGTGATTAAGCAAGTATAGCTATCACATAAATTTTAGCCCCGAAGGATACTACAGGTCGGCACAAGACCCCAAACAAGGCTTACAACCCACAAATATGTCCAACACAGTGTATTCCCATCACTAATAGCATATTATCCATATCCGGGATGGACCAAGTCTCAATCCCCAGTCACAATCAATCTCGCACCTGCCACGGTGTGCGAGCCACGCCCTACTAGCGTCACAATGTGCTAAGCCGGGGTTTCGAACCCTCAGGCTACCATATACACAAACTACTCACCTCTAGCCAGTCGTAGACTCGTCCACAATGCCTTTTCCTTTGAATTTAGCCTCCACGTGCGTAGAATCTAGTCAAACCACAACGATTATATCAAATACGGGTCAAAGAAACATAACCCAATTCAATTTACATGAAAAACTCATAATTACGCTAAGTTGGTAAAAACCCGACCTCGGGCCCGCTGTCCGAAAAATTCAGAAAATTATACCAATGCGATCCTCGTCTCGCCACGAGTCCGTGCATATAAAATTTATCGAAATCGGAGTTCGAATGGCCTATCAAAACTCAAAATCCCGTTTTTAATACCTAGGCCACAATTCTTCACAATTTCTACCCAAATTCATGAAGATTGATGTTAATCCTACCATAAAATTATGTTTTGAGTCAAGAATCTTACCTCCGGTGAATACCCGATGAAATCTCAGTGTTTTCCTCGTGTTTGCTTCTCTCTAGGGCTCAAAATTATGTTTTGGGTGAATGAACCCGTGAGCCCTCTGTTCTGCAATTTAATTTCACTGCCAGACCATTTAACTCTACGCATTCGCGATGGTCTTCACGCGTTCGCGATGCTCAGCTCCAGTTTACCCTTCGCGAACGCGACGCTCCAGAACGCGTTCGCGATGTACAATCTCCCAGCCGCCGGGTTCTTCTTCTACGCGAACGCGTATACTCCCACGCGAATGCGAAGCTCTCCCCTTTCCTTCTACGCGATCGCGTCTCCCAGTCACGCGAACGCGAAGCTTCACCCCACCTAGCCTACATGAACGCGATGCCCTGCTCGCAAATGCGATGCTTTAGCCCACCTGGCCTTCGCAAACGCGACTGCCTTCACGCGAACGCGAAGGCTTAATTCTTGCTGCACAGACCTGCAAATTTTCTGCAGGTTTTTCCAAGTTTAAAATGCCCGGTTGATGGTCCGAAATCATCCCGAGGCCTCCGGGACCCCAACGAAAACCACCAACATACTCCAAAACATGATACGGACTTGTTCCAATCATAAAAACACCATCCTAAACATCAAAATCACCATTTACACACGGATTCAAGCCTAAGTTTCTTCAAAACTTCCGAAACTAACATTCAATCCAAAACCCGGCCAAATGACGTCCAAATGACCTGAAAATTTGCGGACATATCCAAAATCCCATAATGAAGCTACAGAAATTGTCGGAATTCCATTCCGACCCCCGGATCAAAATCTCACCTATCGTTCGGATTCGCTAAAATTTCAACCTTCGGCATTTCAAGCCTAATTGAGCTACGGACCTCCAAAATATATTCCGATTGCTCTTCTAAGTCATAAATGATCCCCCCAAACTAGTGGAATCATCAGAATCCAATTCCGAGCAGTCTAACTCAATAGTCAACTCTAGGTTGACTTCCCATATTTAAGCTTCCTTCAAACATGCTATTTGTTTCATTTTTAACCCGAATTACTCCTAACTTACCCGATATACTCTAATAGTGATATAAAAGCATAAAATATGTAAATGCAAGGTAACGGGGTGGTAATTCTCGTAACGACGGGCCAGGTCGTTATATTCTCCCCAACTTAAACAAACGCTCGTCCTCGAGCGTACCCAGAGTTGTATTAGAAGCAACCCAATAGCTGAATGACCTTGCCAAGCATATATTCGGGGTGGTACCACATCACCCTATCTATCATAAGTCCGATAACATAATATAGCTGAACTTCCGCAGTCCATCTGAACCATAGACCGCATTGCACTTTCCGAAATCATATACCAAATCCGACTCCCACGTCTATACTCAGAATACACCCGAACCAACTGTAGTAGCCCATACTCGCCACTCCGGGTGAGATCTTACGGTGTACCAAACAACCCATTCACTCGAGACGATGCCCTCTAATCACAACAATTTCCCACAATAACCAAATACTAACTAAAAAACCTTTTTCATTAGCTAAAGTCTTATTCCAACACCTTCATACCCTGCCCATGGCAGCTGAAACATGCGATATAGCGAATCCATCTCTTAGGTAATCCATTCGCGAATCCATTTCCCTTTTAACTGATACCATAATAGATTTCGGAGCTAAACCTCGATGTTACCTTTCTAATCAGCTTAAACCACATATGCCCGCACTCATTAACGGCTCCAACGATCATTTCAATTATAACACACCGCATTGGTGATATGACACCTCCACACCGGCCTAAGCCACGACGAGCACAACACATGCTCAAATAGGAAACGACTGAACATACTCAATTCATGACAACTAACTCAAACACAATAGCTGTAATTTAATTCCTCCGTACCATCATAACATAGGACTGAGATCCCGTCTCACATTACAGAAATAGAGTACCTGAACTCTCCTCGAAAGGTCTTAACATCATATGGCTTTGCCACAACTTATGGTTCCATCCAAACACTATTACCCATGAAGCACCTCAAGTCATCTCATCATGCTCAAAACAATCAGCCATACACAGATCTAGGTCTGAACTCAAACAATCAATCTCACCCATGGTGAAACAATCAATATACGCCATCAACTCTTGTAAGGACACAACTGATGTGCCATTCGCCGAGCGACACCCAATACTGACTTTTCTCAGAGACTAAGAAGTATAGTACACAAGGTAACCTATAGGAAAAACTATGCTCCATATAACACGGTTGCGGCGTGCGACCTGCTCAAAATGACATACCCGTGGCGGCGTGCCACCCGATCCACGCAAAACTCTCGCAAAAAGAAATGCACATCGAGTCAGATTGCTCATTACAATAAACATATATAGTCTCAAGCTCGTCCACAAGAAACGCATCCGACAAAGTTCCCCAATACCGGAACTGAATTAATGGTAGATACCTCTGCACTGATATCCGCCACGAAGACCCAATTGACGAAACAATACCTACCAGCCGCCCGCTGGTCCTGGGTACAACTACCCTGCTGGAGCATACTACGATGCACTCTGCTACGCAATTTGTGCCACTTCCAATATAGTCCATATCACATTAGTCTAGACGATCTGACTTATGAAAACCAGTCTGAAATAGAGTATCATAACCCCAAATTCATCATATCAAACTTAGAGAGAGCCACTAGGGCTTTCAATTTCCAATAATCGCTAAAAGATGTCGATACCCCGATATACAACCAGTGCATAGGCGGATTACGAGAACTTCTAGTCTCCATTACCTATATAACACATGATTCACTATGCCTGATCCCACATTCCACCGTACGAATACTTAACACACATCAATCATCCATTCATACCACGAAAGTCATTCAGAAATTTTCCCTATGCCATCAACAATTCAATCATCACCATTGATCCAACAAGAGAATACCACCATACCACTAGATATTATTAGTTTACAGCACCTTGTCCCTTTTTGACCATATACCTTGCCAAATCACTAGAATAGCAGTATCATTTTTTTTTCCTTAATCACGAGAAAGATCGATTCTTAAATTACCTGCAGCTGCCCGCGCTGCTCATTAATTTTTGTTTTTTAAATGACTTCCCATATATTATGAACTGATCTCAAAACCTTGAACATGCCATTATCAACTTTCCATAACACATTGCATATACCATACCACACTAAGATAACATGGAAACTTCTATCCCTTTTCTGCGCCGCAAACATCAACGCACTCAACTAGTCAAGGACTTTCATGATTCCATATAGAAGAAAACTCATTACACATTCCCAGCTTCGCATACCAACATGAATATACTCACTTTCAAACCACGATAAAACACATCACAAACTCTTTCTCCCAATTCATTAAGTTAAACTGCCAGGACTGAGTCCTTATACACATATTATACCCATATCGGGTTACACGACTGCCAACACTCAAAAGCTTTATTGCACAATATCTACAAGACTCGTTACTTCAACCACATACCAGGAATTAGTCGTATTCCTTATCATACCGCTTTGATTTATTAACAAGTTGCTCCATTTACTCAATTTCCTTTCTGAATCCTCTTTAACTTAGTATTCTCCTTTATTGTAGCACTACATTATCTCAACTCATGTTACCACACGAGACTCATACATAAGACTACACGGTCTAAGGCTCACAGGCCGCTGAATACTCTCTTAATGTTTCCCAGAAGTACCACATTCTACGATACTTTATTTTGAAGAACGTCTTGCGATTTTTGAATTCGTTATCATTACTCTCCAATATAGATACATAGAATCTCATCATTCACATATCATTACACAAGTCTTGATCCCTTCTAACGAAACCACCGTCTTTAGCCACATACACAATCTTAAGACACCTAACCATTACAAGCAAAGTCTTGAACACCGCAAGGCTATTCTCGAGCATCATTCACCCTTATTCAATTATAATTCAGCTGTCTTATTGAACAGAACCACTCATGCCTTGTTAGAACTCTGACATCGCAGAACATGATTACATACAACTGCATTTAGCTATCTCTCTTTTCTATTCACCGAACATTCCTTACCGACATCAGTTCAAATCATCCTAGGATTTCTTCACATCTATGAAGCACCATAACCTCTATCAGAATTTTCCCAACATACCTAGAGACAACACCAACATAGCACACAACGGTGCAATTAGTTAATCAATAAAAACCTCCCCAACTTGGCTTGGAGCCATACCTCGAAACACTTTTAGCCACCTATGTCATTCTTACTCAAATGATGCCACAATGTTATCGTGAGATTAAACAAGTCATTTACAAGCTTGACAGAGACTCGAATCATCAGAGACCTTAACTCTTCTGCAATTCTTGCATTTATTCACACTCAACATTTAAGCCTACTCTCCACCTGCCAGAGAATCACCAAACTCTAAGTTCCAAATTTTTCAAAATTTTCGACAGAGTTTCCTTTGTAATTTGGCCTATCCACCTGCCAGAGAATCACCAAACCATTCTAACAATACATCCACAACTCAACAAGACATCACAATGTATTTCAACAACATTAAATCTCAATACTATACGAATCATATTATCACAATTTATACCTGAACACTGCACTACACCTGCTCGCATCATAACACATATCAAATACCCTTCAATTACACATACAAATCCACCCACCTACTTTGCATCAATCTAGTATTTCAGTACAATACCTTCCACCAGGATATACATGGCATAATCACTTTAGTTTTCCTAAATCTAAACTCGTTTTACTACACGTAAGGCACTTTACCTCTAAGAGATATGATAAATATTCACCACGCCCATAGCTCGGGGCTACACAATAGATTACAATAAGGATCTAACATCTGACAGCTCGTACATTATTAAGCTGCCATTTCCACATTTAAGAACAATACCGATCACACGAAATTTCATAATACTAGTTTGTAAAATCAGCACCAAGGTGCTCAAGTCATAGACACAGATCTAGCCTCGAGTCCTCCCGACTGGCCCAACATGAACTCACAGAGATTATATCTCGTCCCTTGATCGGGGAACCACAAGCCATCAAGGCAATCATATTACTGAGCGTTCGAGTGCGCGTACAGGCGTATGGAAGGAATTTCCAAGAATTATATCTCAAGCTGAATCAACGCACGATAAGAATTCCAAGAAATGTGAAGTGTTTCCTAAAGGTTTGCAGCCTCCCGAGGATAAGTATAGGCGTACCTGTACCGATCCACAAGACTCTACCAATCGGATTAAGACTCATGGGCCTAGTAACCTAGGCTCTGATACCAACTTGTCACGACCCAAATCCCGGTCGTGATGGCGCCCAACACACCTGCTAGGCAAGCCCGACCATTTACATTCTCACCCGAGCACGAAGCTCAAATCAATTACCTGGATATTATTTCAACAATAAAGCTAAACTGAATAACCACCCAAAGATCTAGGGTCACGAGTCTGGAGCCTCTAAACAAAATCGGATAACAATATCTAATCCAAATACTAAAGTCTGAATAATTGATATACAAAGGAAAAATAGAATAAGAAGAGAAGTTAGGTCCTGCGAACGCCAGCAGCTACCTCAGCAACTCGAATAAATACTGATAAAAGCTGGAGTGCCTGTCTACTGCTCTTGAGTACCTGAGTCTGCACACAAAAGGTGTAGGGAGTAGGGGTGAGTACTAAGTACTCGGTGAGTAATAAATATATAAAAGTAGCTGAAAGTACGAAATCCACAAAATACCACAATATGAAGCTACACTACAGTCCGAATCTCTTACGAACTAGCATCAACAGGTACAATATAGCTACCACAGAATAATTTAACAAATACAGATGCAATGCAATGCACATATCCGCTACGGCGTGTAGCCCGATCCATTTAACGTCGACGACGCTCACTGGGGGTGTGTACAGACTCCGGAGGGGCTCCTACAGCCCAAGCGCAAATACCGCTGCGACGTGCGGCCCGATCCTCATATCATAATAACCGCTGCGGCGTGCAACCCGATCCATCCTCAGTCCACAATAATCTGATAAGTCACAAAACAGTTCATTTTTCTTAATTCCAATTTCCAGTTCATAATTTATGAAAACTACTTTAACTTTTATTTAATTTGCAAAAGCCGGTGACTTAGCATTTCAATACTGTGATTTCAATTTCCAGGATTGAGATCAGTGATTAAGCAAGTATAGCTATCACATAAATATTATCCCCTAAGGATACTACAGGTCGGCACAAGGCCCCAAACAAGGCTTACAGCCCACAAATATGTCAAACACAGTGTATTCCCATCACTAATAGCATATTATCCATATTCGGGATGGACCAAGTCTCATTCCCCAGTCACAATCAATCTCGCACCTGCCACGGGGTGCGAGCCATGCCCTACTAGCATCACAATGTGCTAAGCCGGGGTTTCGAAACCCTCAGGCTACCATATACACAAACTACTCACCTCTAGCTAGTCGTAGACTCGTCCGCAATGCCTTTTCCTTTGAATTTCACCTCCACGTGCGTAGAATCTAGTCAAACCACAACGATTATATCAAATACGGGTCAAAGAAACATAACCCAATTCAATTTACATGAAAAACTCATAATTACGTTAAGTTGGTAAAAACCCGACCCCGGGCCCGCTGTCCGAAAAATTCAGAAAATTATACCAATGCGATCCTCGTCTCGCCACGAGTCCGTTCATATAAAATTTATCGAAATCGGAGTTCGAATGGCCTGTCAAAACTCAAAATCCCGTTTTTAATACCTAGGCCACAATTCTGCACAATTTCTACCCAAATTCATGAAGATTGATGTTAATCCTACCATAAAATTATGTTTTTGAGTCAAGAATCTTACCTCCGATGAATACCCGATGAAATCTCAGTGTTTTCCTCGTGTTTTCTTTTCTCTAGGGCTCAAAATTATGTTTTGGGTGAATGAACCCGTGAGCCCTCTGTTGTGCAATTTAATTTCACTGCCAGACCATTTAACTCTATGCGTTCGCGATGGTCTTCACGCGTTCGCGATGCTCAGCTCCAGTTTACCCTTCGCGAACGCGACGCTCCAGAACGCGTTCGCGATGTACAATCTCCCAGCCGCCGGGTTCTTCTTCTACGCGAACGCGTATACTCCCACGTGAACGCGAAGCTTCACCCCACCTGGCCTACGCGAATGCGATGCCCTGCTCACGAACGCGATGCTTTAGCCCACCTGGTCTTCGCGAACGCGACTGCCTTCACGCGAATGCGAAGGCTTAATTCTTGCTGCACAGACCTGCAAATTTTCTGCAGGTTTTTCCAAGTTTAAAATGCCCGGTTGATGGTCCGAAATCATCCCGAGGCCCCCGGGTCCCCAATGAAAACCACCAACATACTCCAAAACATGATACGGACTTGTTCCAATCATAAAAACACCATCCTAAACATCAAAATCACCATTTACACACGAATTCAAGCCTAAGTTTCTTCAAAACTTCACAAACTAACATTCAATCCAAAGCCCGATCAAACGATGTCCGAATGACCTGAACATTTGCAGACATATCCAAAATGACATAATGAATCTACAAAAATTGTCAGAATTCCATTTCGACCCCCGGATCAAAATCTCACCTACCATCCGGTTTTCGCCAAAATTCAACCTTCGCCAATTCAAGCCTAAAACTACACCGGACCTCCGAATTCAATTCCGATTGCTCTCCTAGGTCATAAATGATCCCCCGAAACTAGTCGAATCATCAAAATCCGATTCCGAGCACTCTAACTCAATAGTCAACTCTAGGTTGACTTCCCATATTTAAGCTTCCTTCAAACATGCTATTTGTTTCATTTTCAACCCGAATTACTCCTAACTCACCCGATATACTCTAATAGTGATATAAAACTATAAAATATGTAAATGCAAGGTAACGGGGTGGTAATTCCCGTAACGACGGGTCGGGTCGTTACACCTGCAAAACTGTTCAGCTACAAGAAATAAATATTAAACTTATGAGCATGATATCTAAACTCTAAAATAAATTCTTGAAAGAATGGCTTCTAATTTCATGGTAACTTTATCTTCCAAATATGATTAGAAAAGAAGTTATAGTAAAGCTACTGTCTCGAAGAATATATAGCACCATATTTTAACTTCATAGAGATTCTATTAGGCGTTTGATCGGTGCTCAAACAATTAATCACAAAGCTTCGCTCCTAATTCTAGTTGTTGATTAGTGTATAATAAAATGGTTCTAGTTTAGTGCTTAAGCTTAACAGAGGCTTTACAGTATTAGATCATTTGTAAAGAAACATTCTTATAGCCGTATTCCTTGTAGTTAACAAATTAATGAGCCAAACTTCATTATTTTTAGCACAAAAATCTAAAACTACATAAAAATCATTCAAGCCTGGATATAGAGAGAGTCATCTACAAGATCTCTACACAAGGTCTAACAGCAAAACTTCATGGTCTAGATTGACATTTGGACTTATCAAGATCATCAATAGATAAAAGAGACAACACTTTAGCATACAAAGAACAATCCTTAAAAATTTATGTCACGACCCGGATTTTCCCCCAACATCGGGATCGTGATGGCGCCTACTCGTGGTAGCTATGCAAGCCACTGTATTCATACTATCCTGCTTTTAACACAATTTTACTTGAATAAATGCGGAATGCTTTATTGAAATAGAAATAACAAATCACAAGGTGAAAATCATACTGAAATCCTCTACCCCAAGACGTGGAGTCACCAACTCACGAACTACTATGGAATACTACACATAAAAGTCCTGAAGGAAATATAACATAATTCTGTTTGTCTCGGAACAAAGAGACTACAGCTAATAACATAATTAAAGAGAGAGACGCCGGGCCTGCGGACGCAAGCTACCTCGGTCTCAAATATGATCAACTCCCACGCAATCGATTTACTGCTGCTGCTGCTCCTGATCGTAACCTGGACCTGTGCAAAAACGCACAGAAGTGTAGTATCAGCACAACCGACCCCATGTGCTGGTAAGTGCCCTGGCCTATCCCGGCGAAGTAGTGACAAGCCTAGGACCAGACACCCACATAAACCTGTGCAATTCAATATATATATGTATACCACGGAATAACAAGAAATAACCAAGTAATAACACAATAAGGAATATCTCAAAGAATTCAACAATTAACTACAGTTAATAAATTCACAAGAAAAAAACAAAATATAATGTAAACACAAGTAATATCAATTCAAGAAATGGCAAGCAGTTGCACGGCATCACCCTTCGTGCTTTTACTCTCATTCTCACCAAATAAGCAAATAAAGTACACGGCATCACCCTTCGTGCTTTTACTCTCATCCTCACATCCATAGTACGGCATGATCCTTCGTACATGGTTCAATAACAGGGCACGGCATGATCCTTCGTGCATAATCAATAAAACATGGCACGTCATTAACCTTCGTGCATAAATAAATAAACATGGCACGGCATCACCCTTCGTGCATTATCACTCTTCCTCACCCAAATAACAATCACAGTTAAGGGCAAAGAAAGAAGCAGTAATTCATAAAGTGTCCCAACAAGGGCAATCAATAATCATCTTCACAACAAGTCCCGACAAGGGAGAACAATAACAATTCATCTGTAATATATCTCAAAATAATCATTTTTCAACGACTCACGGTCATACTAGACGCCAGTGTATGGATGCTCGTCACCACAACCCATACACCGCACTCGATCACATAACACATAACACATAATCCTATTCCCTCAAGCTAGGATAGAACAAACACTTACCTCGAATGTTTATGAACAATTCAATCCGTGGAAATGTCTTTTTCTTTCAAATTTGGCTCCAATCAACCGTATCTATACACAATAGATTTAATATCATCAATACTACTCAACAAACTAATTCTTAAGACCAAATACAACTTTTACAACATTCTGCCCGGAATAGTGAATTTCAACCCCGGGCCCACATGGTCGGAACTCGGGGTTAGGACCAAAATCCGGTTACCCATCCCCCACGAGTTCATGTATATGATTTGTTTCAAAATCGGACCTCAATTCGAGGTCCAATTCCCCAATTTATGAAAAACCCTATTTTCTAACAAAAACAAGAAATTCCACCATGAAAACCTTTGATTTCTAATAAAAAACATGTTTAATGATGTTAGGAATTGAAAGAATTAAGTAAAAAGTGACTTACAATTGTTTTGATGAAGAAGGAATCCGTGAAGAATCGCAAATGGGTGTTTTTGTTTTGTAAAAAGTGAAGAAATGAACTTAAAATCGTGTTTTACAGGTCTCTGTGTTCGCATTTGCGAACATGGGTTCGCAATTGCGAACCCCGACCAATTTCTGAAGTTTGAAAAATAAGCTAAGGCTGTTTGTTCGCATTTGCGAACTCTGGCAGAAAAAGGGAGTGTTCGCATTTGCGAACTAATGTTCGCATTTGCGAACATAGGCAATATTGGGCAGTGTTCGCATTTGCGAACACAGGCAGTATTGGGAATGTTCGCATTTGCGAACTTTTGTTCGCATTTGCGAACATAGGCAGACCCTGGGGACTTTCGCATTTGCGAACAATTGTTCGCATTTGCGATCAAGGCTGGGCATGAGGGGTTTCGCATTTGCGATCAGGGTTCGCATTTGCGAGCCCTGCCTTGTACTTGCCCCTTCGCAATTGCGAGAAATACTTCGCAATTGCGAAGCCAACAGCTGGGTGAAAAACCAGCAGTGCAAAAATTCAGAATTTCATCCAACGGCCTATCAAATCTTTACCCGAGCCCCCGGGCTCCAAACCAAACATGTACATAACCTCAAAAACACATTATGAACTTGTTCGTGCGATCACATCGCCAATATCACTTCGTTTTAATCAAATCAAGCCTCAAACTCATGATTTTCATACTTTTGGTTTTCAAAACTTCCTAACTTGGAACTCAAGGTCCAAAACATCTCAAACGACATCCGAATGTCACCAAACTTTACCGAAATCACATATATAATATTTAAGACTTGTACCGGGCGTCGGAACCAAAATACGAGCCCGATACCAAGGTCAATTAATTCATTTTCCTTTAACAATTACATCAAAAACAATTTCACATAAAAATTCATAACTTGGGCTCTAGGCCTCGGAATTCGACTCCGGACGCATGTCCAAGTCCCATATTTTCCTACGGACCTCTCGGGACCATCCAATCTCGAGTCCGGATCCGTTTACCAAAAATGTTGACCGAAGTCAACCATATCAATATTAATATCATTTTTATCCAAATTTCTCATAGAATTCATATTTTCTATCACAAAATCTTTCCGGCTACATGCTCGGATTGTGCACGTAAATCGAGGCAACATGGAATGAGGTTTTCAAGGCCTCGGAAGCTCGAAATGATTAATAAAATAAGTGATGACCCTTTGGGTCGTCACAATCTCCACCTCTAAAACAACCGTTCGTCCTCGAACGGACAAAAGAAAGAAGTACCGAGTCAGGAAACAAGTGTGGGTAACGGCTCCGCATATCAGACTCGGACTCCCAGGTCGATGCCTCAGGAGGCCTGACCTCTCCACTGAACACGCACAGAAGGATAACTCTTCGACCTCAACTGTCGAACCTGCCGGTCTAGAATAGCCACCGGCTCCTCCTCGTAAGATAGATCATTGTCCAATTGGACAGTACTGAAGTCTAACACATGAGTGGGATCGCCGTGGTATCTCCGAAGCATAGATATGTGAAAAACTGGATGCACGGCTGATAAGCTAGGCGGCAAAGCTAATCTGTAAGCCACCCCTCCCACTCTGTCTAGAATTTCAAATGGACCAATATACCTAGGGCCGAGCTTGCCCTTCTTCCCGAACCTCATCACGCCCTTCATAGGCGACACTCGGAGCAATACTCGTTCACCAACCATGAAATCTACATCTCGAACCTTACGATCCGCATAAGTCTTCTGCCTGGACTGAGCTGGACGCAATCTCTCCTGAATTGTCTTGACCTTATCCAAGGCCTCCTGAACTAAGTCTGTACCTAACAACCGAGCCTCTTCCGGTTCAAACCATCCAACCGGTGATCGACATCGCCTACCATACAACGCCTCATACGGAGCCATCTGGATGCTAGACTGGTAACTGTTATTGTAGGCAAACTCTGCTAATGGCAAAAACTGGTCCCACGAGCCTCCGAAATCAATAACACAGGCTCGAAGCATGTCTTCTAGAATCTGAATAGTCCTTTCAGACTGGCCATCCGTCTGAGGATGAAATGCTGTACTCAACTGAACCTGGGTGCCTAACTCCCGCTGGACCGCTCTCCGGAACCGCGAGGTAAACTGCGTTCCCCGATCAGAGATAATAGATACCGGCACCCCATGGAGACGAACAATCTCCCTAATGTAAACCTCCGCTAACCTCTCCGACGAGTAGGAGACAGATACTGGAATAAAGTGTGCCGACTTGGTCAACCTATCAACAATGACCCAAATAGCATCAAATTTCCTCCGAGTCAAAGGAAGTCCAGAGTAACGAAGTCCATAGTGATCCGCTCCCATTTCCACTCGGGAATTTCAATCCTCCGGAATACACCACCAGGTCTCTGGTGCTCATATTTCACCTGCTGACAATTTAGACACCGAGCGACATACGCAACGATATCTTTCTTCATTCTGCGCCACCAATAGCGTTGCCGTAAGTCCTGGTACATCTTCGCGGCTCCTGGGTGAATAGAATACCGCGAACTGTGGGCCTCTGCTAGGATCAACTCTCGAATCCCTTCGACATTGGGCACACAAACTTGACCCCGCAATTTCAATACCCCATCATCATCTAGATTTACCTGTGTGGCACCTCCCCGCTGTACCGTATCTCTCAACTCACGCAAATGAGGATCATCAAATTGCCTCTCACGGATACGCTCTAATAAAGAAGAACGAGCGACCGTGCAGGCTAACACCCTGCTAGGCTCAGAAATGTCTAATCTCACGAACCGGTTGGCTAAGGCCTGGACATCTAGAGCTAATGGTCTCTGACTGACCGGAATGTATGCAAGACTACCCATGCTGGCATACTTTCTACTCAAAGCATCGGCCACCACATTGGCCTTACTTGGGTGATATAAGATAGTAACATCATAGTCTTTTAGCAACTCTAACCATCTCCGCTGTCGTAGATTCAACTCCTTCTGTTTGAACAAGTACCGTAGGCTTTTGTGATCGGTGTACACCTCACATGTCACACCATATAGATAATGCCTCCAGATCTTTAAGGCATGAACCACTGCTGCTAACTCAAGATCATGAACTGGATAATTCTTCTCATGTATCTTTAACTCGCCTCGAAGCATAAGCGATAACCTTACCATCCTGCATCAATACCGCTCCAAGCCCCGTACGAGATGCGTCACAATAAACTGTATAAGGCCCTGCACCCGTAGGTAGTACCAACACCGGTGCGGTGGTCAAGGCCGTCTTGAGCTTCGAAAGCTCGCCTCACACTCCTCGAACCACAGAAACTGGACACCCTTCCGGGTCAACCCGGTCATCGGGCTGCAATGAAGAAAACCCCTCTACAAAACGACGGCAGTAACCTCGCTAATCCCAAGAAACTCCGGATCTCGATCACCGAAGCTGGTCGAGGCCAATTCCGGACCGCCTCAATCTTCTTTGGGTCTACCCGAATACCTTCCACCGATACAATATGACCCATAAATGCTACCGAACTCAGCCAGGAACTCACATTTAGAAAATTTGGCATATAGTCGGTTATCTTTCAGAGTCTGAAGAACCACTCTGAGGTGTTGCTCGTGCTCTTCCTGGCTGCGGGAGTACACCGGGATGTCATCTATAAAGACTATCACGAACAGATCTAAGTAAGGCCTGAATACCCGATTCATCAACTCCATGAATGCTGCTGGGGCATTGGTCAACCCGAAGGACATGACCAAGAACTCATAATGCCCATATCTAGAGCGAAAGGCTATCTTAGGAATGTCAGCCGCCCTGATCTTCAGCTGATGGTAGCCCGATCTCAAGTCTATCTTAGAGAATACCCTCGCTCCCTGGAGCTGGTCAAACAAATCATCAATCCTCGGCAGTGGATATTTATTTTTGATGGTCACCTTGTTTAACTGCCGGTAATCAATACACATCCGCATCGAGCCATCCTTCTTCTTTACAAATAATACAGGTGCTCCCCAGGGGGAAACACTGGGCCTGATAAAGCCCTTCTCAAGAAGGTCCTGCAACCGATCTTTCAACTCTTTTAACTCCGGCGGGGCCATACGATAGGGTGGAATAGAGATGGGCTGAGTGCCCGGTGCCAAATCAATACAGAAATCAATATCCCTGTCGGGTGGCATGCCCGGCAGGTCTGAAGGAAAAACCTCCGGAAACTCTCGTGCAATAGGGACTGACTCAATGGAAGGAACTTCTGCGCTGGAATCACGAACATAAGCCGGATAAGCTAGACACCCCTTCTCGACCATACGTCGAGCCTTAACATAAGAAATAACAGTGCGAACGGAGTGGCTTGAGGTACCTTATCACTCTAGTCGGGGTGATTCTGGCAAGGCTAAGGTCACGGTCTTAGCATGGCAATCAAGAATAGCATGGTATGGGGACAACCAGTCCATCCCCAATATGACATCAAAATCTACCATATCCAAAAGCAACAGATCAACACGGGTCTCAAGACCCCCAAATATAACTACGCACGAACGATGCACCCGATCGACTACAATGGAGTCACCCACTGGTGTAGCCACATAAACTGGAATATCCAGAGCATAGCTGGGCACGGCCAAATACGGTGCAAAGTAGGAAGACACATATGAATATGTAGATCCAGGGTCAAATAATACTGAAGCACCTCTGCCACACACGAGAATAGTACATGTAATCACGGCATCCGATGCCTCTGCCTCTGGCCTGGCTGGTAAAGCATAGAATCGGGGATCTGCACCTCCCCTCTAAGCTGCGTCTCTAGGACGACCATCAACTGGCTGACCTCTACCTCTCGCTGGACGGTCTCCACCTCTACGGTCTCGACCTCCACCTCTATAATCTCTACCCCCGCCTCCGGCTGGCTGGGCAGGCTGAGGGTCAGCTGGGGCCTGAATCATAGGACGAGGACCTCGCTGCTGAGAGTTGCCCGCGGCTAATGGGCAATACCTAATAAAATGACCTGGGTCACCACAACCGTAGCAACTCTTAGACTGATAGGGCTGCTGGCCCTAACGACCTGAATGGCCTCCACGAACACTCTGAAGAGGCCTGAGCATTAATAGGAGACTGGTCTGAATAATGCCCCCGAGAACCACGATCACCTGATCCACCCTGTGAAGCCCGAAGGGCGGAATGAAAAGGCCTGGAGGACTGGCCTCTATCAAAGGATTCTCTGCTACCAGAGGAAGAAGCACCAAACCTACCCGAATGACGAGGCCTCTTATCCGAAGAATAACCGCCTCCTCTAGCGAGAGCCATCTCAACTCTGCGTGCTGCATTGGCTGCCTCCTGAAATGATATGTCACTTCCCACGCCCATAGCCATCTGGAGTCTAATCGGCTGATTAAGCCCATCTATAAACCTGCGGACCCTCTCCCGCTCCGTGGGAAGTATCACCACCGCATGACGAGCCAAATCGACAAATCTCATCTCATACTGTGTAACTGTCATAGTGCCCTAATGGAGGCGCTCAAACTGCCTCCGAAGTACATCCCGCTGAGTAGCAGGGAGAAACTTCTCCATAAATAGTTCCGCAAACTGGTCCCATGATAAAGCTGGGGACCCTGCTGGTCGAGTCAAGCAATAATCTCTCCACCAAGTCTTGGCGGATCCTGCAAGTCTGAAGGTACAGAAGTCAACTCCGTTTGTCTCCACGATCCCCATAGTCTTGAGAATCTCATGGAAACTGAATAAAAAGTCCTGAGGATCCTCTGATGCGGCTCCACTGAATGTAGTGGTAAATAGCTTGGAGAACCGATCAAGCCTCCATAACGAATCAGAAGTCATGGCCGCTCCATCGCCGGCATAAGCTGTGGTACCTGACTGAGTGGCCACAGCTGGCTGAATTACTGGTGCCGAGGCTGAGGAGCTACTGGCTCCGGAGTACGAGCAATAGGAGTCTGGGCCCCTCCTCCAGCCTGAGAAGTGACTGGTGCAACTGATAATAAGCCCGCTCCGGCAATGCTGTCCATAAATCCCGCTATTCTGACCAAAGCATCCCGAAGATTCGGGGTAAATAAAGCCTCTCCTGGGACCTAAGCTGGGCCCACTGGAGCTTCTGGAACCAGAACCTCCTCGTCAATCTCAATATGAGGCTCCACCTCTGGAGTAGCTGCCTGGGGTTGAGCTCTACCCCTACCACGGCTTCTGATACGGCCTTGGCCCCTGCCCCTCATGGGAGCTGCCTGGGGCTCGGGCTGCTGGTCAGCGGATGAAGAAGCGCGTGTCCTCACCATCTGCGAAAGGACAGAATAGAAATTCAATCAGTAATTGAGGAACAAGTCGCACGACAAGAAAGAACAAATGAGAGACTCTTTCCTAACTCAATAGACTCTGGAGGACAAGTACGGACGTCTCCGTACCTACCTCTCAAACTCTACTAAGCTTGTTCGTGAGTGGTGAGACCTATGTAACCTAGAGCTCTGATACCAACTTGTCACGACCCGGATTTTCCCCCAACATCGGGATCGTGATGGCGCCTACTCGTGGTAGCTAGGCAAGCCACTGTATTCATACTATCCTGCTTTTAACACAATTTTACTTGAATAAATGCGGAATGCTTTATTGAAATAGAAATAACAAATCACAAGGTGAAAATCATACTGAAATCCTCTACCCCAAGACGTGGAGTCACCAACTCACGAACTACTATGGAATACTACACATAAAAGTCTGCAGGAAATATAACATAATTCTGTTTGTCTCGGAACAAAGAGACTACAGCTAATAACATAAATAAAGAGAGAGACGCCGGGCTTGCGGACGTCCGCAAGCTACCTCGGTCTCAAATATGATCAACTCCCACGCAATCGATTTACTGCTGCTGCTGCTCCTGATCGTAACCTGGACCTGTGCAAAAATGCACGAAGTGTAATATCAGCACAACCGACCCCATGTGCTGGTAAGTGCCTGGCCTATCCCGGCGAAGTAGTGACAAGCCTAGGACCAGACACCCACATAAACCTGTGCAATTCAATATATATATGTATACCACAGAATAATAAGAAATAACCAAGTATTAACACAATAAGGAATATCTCAAAGAATTCAACAATTAACCACAGTTAATAAATTCACAAGGAGAAAAACAAAATATAATGTAAACACAAGTAATATCAATTCAAGAAATGGCAAGCAGTTGCACGGCATCACCCTTCGTGCTTTTACTCTCATCCTCACCAAATAAGCAAATAAAGTACACGGCATCACCCTTCGTGCTTTTACTCTCATCCTCACATCCATAGTACGGCATGATCCTTCGTACATGGTTCAATAACAAGGCACGGCATGATCCTTCGTGCATAATCAATAAAACATGGCACGGCATTAACCTTCGTGCATAAATAAATAAACATGGCACGGCATCACCCTTCGTGCATTATCACTCTTCCTCACCCAAATAACAATCACAGTTAAGGGCAAAGAAAGAAGCGGTAATTCATAAAGTGTCCCAACAAGGGCAATCAATAATCATCTTCACAACAAGTCCCGACAAGGGAGAACAATAACAATTCATCCTGTAATATATCTCAAAATAATCATTTTTCAACGACTCACGGTCATACTAGACGCCAGTGTATGGATGCTCGTCACCATAGCCCATACACCGCACTCGATCACATAACACATAGCACATAATCCTATTCCCTCAAGCTAGTATAGAACAAACACTTACCTCGAATGTTTATGAACAATTCAATCCGTGGAAATGTCTTTTTCTTTCAAATTTGGCTCCAATCAACCGTATCTATACACAATAGATTTAATATCATCAATACTACTCAACAAACTAATTCTTAAGACCAAATACAACTTTTACAACATTCTACCCGGAATAGTGAATTTCAACCCCGGGCCCACATGGTCGGAACTCGGGGTTAGAACCAAAATCCGGTTACCCATCCCCCACGAGTTCATGTATATGATTTGTTTCAAAATCGGACCTCAATTCGAGGTCCAATTCCCCAATTTATGAAAAACCCTATTTTCTAACAAAAACAAGAAATTCCACCATGAAAACCTTTGATTTCTAATGAAAAACATGTTTAATGATGTTAGGAATTGAAAGAATTAAGTAAATAGTGACTTACAATTGTTTTGATGAAGAAGGAATCCGTGAAGAATCGCAAATGGGTGTTTTTGTTTTGTAAAAAGTGAAGAAATGAACTTAAAATCGTGTTTTACAAGTCTCTGTGTTCGCATTTGCAAACATGGGTTCGCAATTGCGAACCCCGACCAATTTCTGGAGTTTGAAAAATAAGCTAAGGCTGGGAAGTTCGCATTTGCGAACATTTGTTCGCATTTGCGAACACTGGCGGACAAGGGAGTGTTCGCATTTGCGAACTAATGTTCGCATTTGCGAACATAGGCTGAATAAGGCAGTGTTCGCATTTGCGAACCAAGGCAGCATGGGAAATGTTCGCAGTATAGGGAATGTTCGCATTTGCGAACTGTTGTTCGCATTTGCGAACATAGGCAGGCCCTGGGGACGTTCGCATTTGCGAACAATTGTTCGCATTTGCGAACAAGGCTAGGCATGAGGGGTTTCGCATTTGCGATCGGGGTTCGCATTTGCGAGCCCTGCCTTGATCAGTCCCCTTCGCAATTGCGAGAAATGCTTCGCAATTGCGAAGCCAACAGCTGGGTGAAAAACCAGCAGTTCAAAAATTCAGAATTTCATCCAACGGCCTATCAAATCTTTACCCGAGCCCCCGGGCTCCAAACCAAACATGT
Organism: Nicotiana noctiflora; assembly: GCA_032618575.1. Taxonomy (NCBI): domain Eukaryota; kingdom Viridiplantae; phylum Streptophyta; class Magnoliopsida; order Solanales; family Solanaceae; genus Nicotiana; species Nicotiana noctiflora. Next base: position 151,662 of record JASVEL010013968.1, read on the forward strand.
ACATAACCTCAAAAACACATTATGAACTTGTTCGTGCGATCACATCGCCAATATCACTTCGTTTTAATCAAATCAAGCCTCAAACTCATGATTTTCATACTTTTGGTTTTCAAAACTTCCTAACTTGGAACTCAAGGTCCAAAACATCTCAAACGACATCCGAATGTCACCAAACTTTACGGAAATCACATATATAATATTTAAGACTTGTACCGGGCGTCGGAACCAAAATACGAGCCCGATACCAAGGTCAATTAATTCATTTTCCTTTAACAATTACATCAAAAACAATTTCACATAAAAATTCATAACTTGGGCTCTAGGCCTCGGAATTCGACTCCGGACGCATGTCCAAGTCCCATATTTTCCTACGGACCTCTCGGGACCATCCAATCTCGGGTCCGGATCCGTTTACCAAAAATGTTGACCGAAGTCAACCATATCAATATTAATATCATTTTTATCCAAATTTCTCATAGAATTCATATTTTCTATCACAAAATCTTTCCGGCTACATGCTCGGATTGTGCACGTAAATCGAGGCAACATGGAATGAGGTTTTCAAGGCCTCAGAAGCTCGAAATGATTAATAAAATAAGTGATGACCCTTTGGGTCGTCACAATTTATTACCAACTAAAGGGATCAATCAACTAAATATATAATTGGTTAAACTTAAAGTTATTTTTTTTATAAGTAACAGTAATCTTAAACTTATTTTTTTTCTTCTAATTATTCAAAGTAAAAGTTGAAAAAAAACAAGTAATTAACTATGCTCATTAGCTAACATTTTATGCGACAATGTTTTAAAAAAAATAATCCAGGTTGTTTCTACTCAAATCATGTAATAGAGAATCAACTAAATATTCTATAGGCGTGATCTCTAAAACTTTACATAAACTCAGTTCTTAAAATGCATGTAAATACATTATTGGTATGAAATATTAAAGAAATACAAACAAAACATTTATTTTTAATAACCAAAAATAGTATGCTCTATATGGTAGCTAGTCGTAAGTCTTATTTGAACAAACAAAGATGAGTCCTACACATTAGGATCCTACACATGACTTCCTAATGTGTGAAAACGGCTAGATTATGAGTTTCTTAAATATATTGAGATAACAAATTGACGGAAGACAACAAGCGGCATACTGCATTTAACGAGAAGCTAAAATTATTTCACAACACACATAGAGTATGAATACATTTAAAATTCTGAATCAAAAAGAAAAGAGAAATTGCGGACCTGCTTAAGGGCAGTGAACTGAGGCGCGCCTAGCAGGTCTCGGGTCAGCAGATTAGCTTCAACTCCGGCGAGCAAAAACCAAAAGATTTCTATTCCTTTATGCCTCAAGGCCGAACAGAAACGAAAAGATTCCAAGAAAGCTTGGTTTTCTAGTAAAGAGTTTGAGATTCGTAGTATTTGAGGGAAAGGAGACAGTTGCGAGGTGATGAGCGGAGACTAAGAGTTTGGTTCCGAAAGGTGTAGGCGGCTGAAGCTTAAACTTATAGGGGATTCAAGCTTCGTTCTTAGAGGGGATATAGGGGTGACTCGGAGCGTCTCCCCTTTTCGGCTACAACCCTAAGGGAGTATTTATAGATGGAACTTAGGGTTCAAATTTTGAGCGGGATTTCAATATCGAATCCACCATTTGAAATTTGAATGTTAGGAGAACTTTATGAGCTGGTGTTTTGACTCCAAAGACCCGTTGGAATACTAAAAATTCTGCCATAGAGAATCAAAAAATCTAAAAGTTCATTGGAATCTTATATTGACCAAATATAGTTGCAGATGAGAGAGGTAAAGATTTACCCAAAATTAGTATAACAAGTTCTGTTGTGTATTGATGGAGATGGAAAATTTTATTGAAATGGGAAGGGAGAAGAAGAGGACAAAATGGGCGCATGTGAGAGAGGAAGAAATCAGAAGACCTATTTTGCCTTCTAGGGTTGTCAAATAATGCTAATGGGCTGTTGGCCTTGGTTTTCTTTGGGCCAAAATGGTCTAAAATTAGGTTCAAGATTGGGCCTGTATGAATAGAATTTTGTGGACTTTTCCTTTCTTTCATTTAATTTATTAGCTTCTAAATAGCACAAAATGTTTTATAAGTTAATTAAGTATTTAAAAGCCTTAACAAAACTATAATTTATAGCAACTTAATAAAATAGTTATGGAATACTACAAAATAACTATGGCATGAAATGTCATAATTTATAAAGTATGGGATGAAACAAATATTATTATTTCTTCTAATATATTTTCGCGAAAAATGGCAATAAGAATTATACGTAGAAAAATAATAATAACGACGATGATGATAGTGATAACAATAACAATATAAAGAATAGTAGTAGTAATATTAATAACACTAGTAATAGTGATATTAAGTAAATAATAATAAAAATAATAATTAGATCTAGTTTATGCCAAAATGGTAAAATAACTATTCTTACATTATTAGTGATATTAGAAGCTTAAAGAAATAGTTTAGAAAAAATGAGGGTCAAAATTGGATGTAAACACGATGGACTTGAAGACTTCAACTTTGAGACTTGGAGGACCTAAATATTTCAACTTGAAGATCAACGGATTTGATGACTTCAATGTGAAGACCGACGAACTTGAAGACTTTAACTTTGAGACTTGGAGGACCTAAATATTCCAATTTGACGATCGGCGAATTTGAAGACTTCAACTTGTAGAGCGACGGACATGAAGACTTCAATGCAAATACTTGACATCCTCTTAAAATCGGCCCATCGAAGATATCAATTTACCATGGAGGTTTGCCCCCTTTAAATCAAATGAGGTCAAAGTTCAGCATAAGGATAACATTTCAGCTTGATCTTGCATTCTTTCATACTTCATTCGAACAACAATTGGGGCAATATGTATCTTTTGAACTTATGCAACTGAACTTAGAATGAAACTCTAAACTGCCTACGTACCCCGGTGAAAAGGATCAAGTCATACCGTAGTTCAGACTGGGTGATGTTTTTTATGTCCTAGCTTTTGCCTAGGCCGCCTCTTTCGAGATTTTCAACCTAGCGGACTCTTTTTTTTGTGTCCTAACTTTTGCCTAGGCCGCCTCTTTCGAGGTTTTTAACCTAGCGAATTTTTCTTTGTTTTGTTATTTTTTTTTTTGATGTCCTAACTTTTGCCTAAGCCGCCACTTTCGAGGTTTTCAACCTAGGGGACTTTTGTTTTTGTGACCGTGCACAGTTTATACTCTCGCAGGCCAGGAGTATAGCAACATGCAATTTAGGCTCATGCGTCATGGAATATCATGACTTGCAGTTTAGGCTCGTACGTCGAGGAGCATTGCAACTTCAAGGATAATATATCTTCAAAAACTTGCCATTGATAAGGCCGATTCTCATACTATCTGCATCAACCAGCTTATAGGCCTCACTTGTGTAAGCTTCTTGTACGACATATGGCCCATCCCATTTTGAAGTGAACTATCCTTCAGTTTTATGGGAAATAATTATGGGTCTTCTTACAGCAAGGACTTGATCTCCTACTTGAAAGGATCTCGGGCGAACGCTTTTATTGAAGGCGCGAGGCAATCGAGCTTGATAACATTCAAGACTCTGTTGAGCTTCCAACCTCTTCTCATCAAGAGCCTGCAACTCTGCTAATCGAAGTCGAGCATTTTCTTTGGTACCAAGGTTAACTTCTTCTAAGGCATCAACAGTCGTTTTCATTCCTTCTTCAAGTTTAGGTGGAGCATTGTTTGCATCTTCATCTTCTTGAGGGTCCCCATTATTGAAGGATATGTGATAACACGGTGAAATACCCTCCAATTCCGCATTATCCTCTATTGAAGATGGAACTCCATTCTCAACTTGTACAGTAACATGATACGAAGAACCCGCACTTTCTTCATCCTCGTCATGTTCCTTAGTGTAGACCGCAGTATATAGCTTTACCTTCAGTATTTCTTCACATGAAGCCCCAACTTTTGTTTGTCGCCTCATTCAAGAAGGAACCAAACTTTGGAAATCATTACAGATCTCCTAAATTTTGGGTGAAGCGGGTGTTCTTATGCCTTGAAAATTTTTTTGAAACTTGTTCCCTTTCTTTAATGGGCCCAATCTTTCAAACACGGAGGTCCTCACATGCGATTTTCCAAGTCGATCAAAGACAGAAGGCCTGTTAGAAGCTGCCGATTTATCTTCTACAGTGATATAATTGCTGCTCACCCTTCTTATTGAGATGTGCACTAGTGACGGTTGCTCGTATCACAAACCTTCACGTGTTTTCCTCATAGCAGGTTCTGATGGGAGCTTCCCTAACTTTTACGGCTCACTGGGATTGTATCCATATTTTGCAAATAGCTTGTAATCGTTAGGATCAAAAGCTTCATCTATTTGCTTTGTAGGGAATGCCATATTCTGCCAATGATTTTGGGCTACAAATCGTACAAGGGGTTTCGGGGACAACTTTACTGCCTCAATTCATTTTACCGGAAGAGTTAACTCCTTTAGCGTCTTGGTTTAGAGATTAGATGATTCGCCCTCGTCTTGCTTCCTTGTAGGGACATATTGGAGCACATGACTTACTTTCTTGCCATAAGACGCAATACCCCCTTTATGAGATTTATTCACGTTGGTGTGTACCTCCTCAGCAATAGCTTTGGCTTTGCCAATAGCCATATCAACGCTTTCAGTTATGGGCTCGTCATTCTTGCTTTTCATGCCACCATCAGCTTTTATCTCCTTCACAATACAGTTCTTCAAATAGAACTTTGCATCGGCGAAGTGTGACTAATCCTCGATGAATGGCTCATCATCAACAACTATCTTCTTCTCAATTTCACCCTCATAGTATTTCAAACATTGATGGTAGGTAATGGAACCAATTTGTTCTCATGTATCCAAGGCCTTCCAAGCAAGACATTGTATGAAGTCTTTGCATTGATCACATGTAGCCAAGCACTTGATTGAATATGTTCAATGGTGATTTCCATCCTGATCGCACTTATGGCTCTTTGCCCCCCTTGGTTGAATCTTTGGATCATCACACGACTTTCTGAGAGTTCGTTCATTGGAATACCAAGTTCTTTCAGAGTGCGAATTGGAAAAATGTTCACTGAGGATCCTCCATCAACCAAAATTTGATTTACCTTTTCATCATGCATATATCCAATCAGGTACAATGGCCAGTTATGAAGAGTGTCACGTAGCAGAAGATCGTCAATTGTGAATGTGACTTTTTCCTCACAAGTATTAACTTCTTGAGAAGTTGACTCGATGAGCATTTCCAAAGATGGTGCCAATGGTAGGACATCATGTTTCTCTTCCCCTTTATCAGCATTGCAACAAGAGGCCTCAACACCCTCAATGGAAATATTTGTGTGTAACCAACTTGGTAAAAACTCATCTAAGGTCACTGGATGTCATTGTTTTTGAGGATGGTGCACTTCCACTTTTGCTCTCTTCAAATATTGAACCGAATTACGTCTCCTTGGTCGTTTCACCATCATTTTCCTTGTTGGTTTTTCTATTGATTCTTTTTGTGGGCTCCTTTTGTGGTGCGTACCACGAGTCACCAACATCCAACCTTCATCATCGTCAGGTTGATCGTCTTCAACTTTGTCTTTCTCTAGTAATTCTTCATTTTTACTTTCTTTAACATCGCATAATTCATCCGGACTAAATGAGCCGAAGGTGATAGAGACTTGGTTTGCGCTTGCTTTCTCATTTTCAAGCACGATCTTCTTTTCGTGATCCAAGTCCATGACTTTTTCCTTGAAGACAAAGCACTTCTCCAGATGATGGCTTACTAGTTGGTGATATTTGTAGTAGTTTGGGTCATTTGTTTTCCCAGCTTCGTTCGATCGCTTCATCTCCGGAAGTCCAATGAGATTTAACTCGAGGAGTTCTTAAAAAATGGCTGGCACATCAGAATCCAGGAATGGGTACTCTTTCTCCTGCATCTCTTTTAGAGTCAACTTTCCACTTGGCTTGTCTTGAAAAGAGGTGGGTTTTATACTCTACTTCTTGCTCACCTTCGTCGTGAACTTCATAGGTGACGTGTTGACTTTCATAGCTTCTTTGCTTTCATACTTGGGTACGAATTTGCCCCAGTTCCTGACTTCTTGCTTGTCATTTGCTTTTGCGAGGTTCACAGATGGGCAGCCTTTCATTTCCAGCGGAGGCCATGCTCAATTCCATGTCATGGGCATGAGTTGCAAGTTCTTCAAATGTGTTAGGCTTGATAACCTTGCAAGATCTAGTGCGATCCCCAATGCATGCCTTGGATGCACATCTCTATGCGTGAAGCTTTACTAAGCCCATCTTTGCAGTTGAGGCTTCAATTCCTCCACCGATTGATAAAGTCGATAACTGGTTCCCCTTTTTGTTGACGAGTATTTGTAAGTTCTATCATGCTTATAGCACGTCTCGTACTATAAAAATGATTGAGGAACTCTTGCTCTAGTTGATTCCAGTTGTCGATAGATCCAGCCTCGAGGTCCCTGTACCTGTCAAAAGCATTTCCTTTTAGTGAGCGGACAAACTGCTTGATGAGGTAATCTCCATAAATCCCAGCATTGTTGCACATCTCCACGAAGTGTGCAACATGTTGCTTTAGGTTACCTTTACCATCAAACTGTTGAAGCTTCGGAGGTTGATAGCTAGCAGGCATCTTCAACATATCGATCCTTGTAGTGTACGGCTTTGCATATGTAAGGGAGAATTTGGCAGAAACTTTATATTTGTTCTTAATGGTTCCTTCCATGAAATCCTTCAGTTGATCGATTGGAATCATCCCCTCAGATGAGACAGGGATAGCCTTAGTAGATGCTGATTGTCTTGGAGGAGAGTAGAACTTCTGGGAGCTTGCTGAGTGCATGGGTAGATTCTTCTTCCATCAAGATTCCCACCCTGTCTGTTAGCTTGGCAATTCTAGCCTCTTGATTTTGCATGCATTTGGTAAAGGTAGCGATTGCTTCCGTCAAGTTTGCCAACTGCTCCTCCATAGATGAAGTGTTTGTCACCATGGCTTGCATGATTGTCATGGATGACGGAGAGTATCATGGATTTTCACACAGATTGATCCTTGATTGGCTCATTCTATGTGGTGTAAGTGGGAAGGATTCATCACTTGAAGCATCATCATCTTCCTTCATAGCAGAGTGCTTGGATCCGGAGAGGTCAAGCAAAGCAAGAGTTTTCTTGCTCTTTTCAACAAAATCGTTTCCTCATTTAGATGCGTTTGTGGAAGATCTTGCTCCTTTTGAGGATGAAGATCCAAAAACAAGGGTTTACACGGACGGCTCTTGGGGTGCTTGTTGTCCTAAAGAGCTTGCGTTGCTCCTCGTAACTGGTCCGAAGCTTCCGAAGGTGACATTGAGGATGCTTTCCACATCAGCATAGAACCTGGAATAAGAAGCCTTGGTGGAAGTTGAACGGAAGTTGATTTTCTTTGAAGCCCTTTCAATGTTCTTGGACTTTGGTGATTGAAAATTTGAGATGAGAGGTAGAGATTATCCCACTGGGCGTACCAGAATTTGTAGTCAATAAATTTGCAGACGAGAAAATAAAATCATGACTGAAAATATCGCAACAATCATAGTATTTTATTTTGAATATTTGAGTCTACAATTTCTATGATTCCTCTGATTCTACTTTTCTAGTATAAATTCAAAGGCCTTTGAGCTTGATCTTGAATTTGAATTTGATTTATTCGTCGCAAACACTTTGATTGTTGCCACGAATTTTATCACAAACAAGTAACCTTGATCTTGAACGCCTTGTGTTTGATTTGACTTTGTTCTTGATCTTGAATACTTGAATCTTTCTTCGTTCTTGAGGTTGAACACTTGATTTGTTCTTCGTTCTTGAAATTGAACTTGATGCTTGAAGCTTGAAACTTGCAATGTTTGATCCACGAGCTCTTTCTTGCTTCTTGTTATAACTTCTGGTCCTTTTCCTGAGTTATAAAGACTCCTATTTATAGCTGTGGAAGGGAAGAGTTGTGATAAGAACAAACTCTTTCCGATCAATCAAATTGAATCGTATTTGATTGGCCAGAACATGCCACTTGTACATGTGGCGCGATTTTATTGGCCTTTTAGTGTGACTAGCATGCCTTGTCATTTTGACACGTGGCATAATCTTATTGGTTCTTCCATTTGACTTGGCACGCCATTTCATTCGGCACGTGGTACCAAACTGGGCCTCTAGAAAGATGTTATCTTGGGCTTAATGAAGTGGGCTCATCCCTTTAGCCCAACTAAATGGGCTAGCCCAATGAATTAAGAATTATTTATTTAATCTATTTATATTGGACTTATATAATTAATTTAATTATATTAGCCCGTAATATTTATTTGGACTAATATATCTTGAATTTTAAAATATAATCCAAATTCTTTTGTGGATTTAATTTTAGTAAAATTTATATGCCTACAACTGGCACTGAGGCTGAGTGGCTAATAAACTTCTTAGCTAATATCCCCTTAATAAAGGACGTATTGCCTCACGTGTCTATGCATTGTGATTGTCAAACAGCAATAGCTATTGCAACGAATAACTCTTATAATTGTAAAAGTAGACACATGAAACTGAGACATGATATCATAAAATAACTGTTTAGAGATGGAATAATTTCCATTAATTATGTGGAGTCAGAGATAAATTTGGATGATCCTTTGACTAAACCCATAGGAAGAAAATTGATTCTTCAAACCTCAAAAGAGATGGGGTTAAGGCCGACATGTTGTCAATAGAGATGGTAACCCTACCTATGTAATTGGAGATCCCATGAAGTAGGTTCATATGGGTAATAACAAGTCGATATTGGCATGCACTAAAAAAGAGTACTTGACTACTACTAATTGAGAGGCTGAGTTATAACTCTAAATGAAATTCATAGTCCTTATGGATGGTGTATTTAAAAGCAGTATACAATTGATGAATTCACCTATATGACAGTGGAGTGGGCCGCTCCTATGAGATTTTGGCCTAGTCTCTAGAGCTCTCATGAATAACCAGACATGTGCATGGCCTATTGGACGCTAAACCGCGTTGAACAACAAAATTAACGGAGGTCAAAATGTGATTGATAAAATATCTAACTTACAATAATAATTATTGATTCATAGAAATATTATATTTCACTAGTAATTCTGTGAGTTAAATTTTACTTGTCTAAGTTTGGTTTATAGTCCAGAAGACACCAAACCAATTACATTTGAACCATACAAATCCAGCAAGTTTATTTAGAAAGTCTTTAAAATAATGGGGGACTGTGGCAATATTTTAAATCTTTGTTGATAAATGTCTTGAACAAGACCATAGAAGCCATTAGAAATAGGCAAAATGTATTTGTAAAGTGGCAAAATGCAAGCCACTTTCTTTCCATGCACAACAAGTCTTCATGCAAATGAGGCTATAAATAGCCATTACCAATCACTCTTTTCTCATCCATTATCATTAGCATGACAAAGAAATTCTTCTACTACTTTCCTTCTAATTTTTGTCTTCATAAGCTTTTCCTTTGTTGTTTTTCCTTCTCAAAGTTTAGTAATCTAATCTCTTTTGTTCCCCATTTTAAATAGCTGGGATGTAATATTTAATTTTGTTGATTCTTGTATCCTCTATCTAATTAGAGATAAGCTTGTTTAATCATGGGAAAATATTTCACATTGCTGAAATAGTTTCTTAGGACAGTGCCCAACGCAACTCAAGCCAGTTGGTGTATTTTCGCTCACAAATAATATTATTGCAGTATTATTATTATCGTTACTTTTGGGTGTCATTTCCCTACATGAACTACCGAGCAAATTTCATCGAATAAAAAAGAAAAGAATAATAACATAATCATCGGTATTTATTCAATTAATAATTCTTTACATGGAACTCAAATTCCGATTAAATACGTAGTTAACATTGGAGAAGAGAAATTGCATTGCTGTAAGCACTAATACTAAAACAATTGCTATAGCCATATTTGTAATAGAAATATATAAAGACCAAAAGTCGACAGAATCAAACTTATTTAAAACATCGATATATAACAATCATTCACTATAAAAGTTAAGTTTTTCATAAAACTAATTTTCATGGTATGTTACAATATATATTCTCTATAAAAATATTTTACTATAATAATAAAACAAAACAAAAATGAAACAAATGGGATTATTTTAAAGATATGTGACCGTACAAATTTTCAAAAACATGGTAAAAAAATACTCTACTAATGAACCTTACAAAATTTTGCTATTTGTGGACAAAAGTTATCTGAAAAATCAACTTTTATGTCACGCACAGAATCTAAGATCATCCAATTCACTAAATTCACCTAACAAAAATCCATAATTATCAATAATTGGAACCCCTAATTTCAATGAAAAATAAACTTCTTTATTATCTGAAATTTGTACCCACTGCCCCATCAGTAATTCTTCAGATTTTGCAGGAATAGCCTCCTTTGCATTTTTAGCCTTCAATTTTTCGTCATTCGACGTAGAATATTGAACCTCCCTAATTTGGTAGAATTACCAGATTAAGTGACACCAATTGACTCTAACGTGTCTTCTTTATCACATGAGTATAAGTTAGGAACTCGTGTATTAAGTAATTACAAGTAAATATCAATTGATAACTTGATACATTTCATCCATTAAACTACAATAACAAAGAAAAAAATATTTACACTATCAGTGTATAATTCTTAAATTTTATCTCGCACATGCCCGATGCATGCCATTTCTTAACGGGAATATTTAAAGCAGATATTTGAAAAGTGTTCAACGGGCGTTCCTTTGTAGATCTCCAGATAGTATTCCTACACACGAAATCTCACTCTCCTCTGTCTTTTGGGCACGAAACAATAAAATTCGTTCAAAATATGAGAAACAATAAAGCTTGTTATTTTATAATTAATAAATTTGCATTGTCATCCTATATCCATTAACTCTTTTATTTTTCCCAAGTCATGTTGAATAAAACCATCAAAATGTCATCCCAACATAAAAAGAAAATTGATCCATAACATTTCAACACGCAATTGAGAAATTATTTCAATGTTCGGGATATACACATGAGTTTAGATGTATGCACAATCAGATTCATGTGATCCTATGAAAGATTAATTTAGGGGAGGCTAAAAAAGATTTATTTTTAAGAGGCCTTAAACTTATTCGATAAAATGAATATGTACTTTTGTTTATAGTTAATTTGTTTAGCTTTTTGAGGTGAAAAATAAAATTGTGATATATTGTATATATTTCCAGTTTATATGTATTTTTATTTACAGTTTATTCTTATGGATTATTCAGGCAAAACTGGAAAATAAAATCATCTTAAACCCCCTACCAAAAAAAAAAAAAAAAGAATCGACGTGGAGGAGGAGAAATAAGAAAACAAAATGGAGATACATGCATAAATTAGTGAAAGACAAAAACTTAAGTACTATAATTTGCTCATTCATCTGAAACAACCTCAATCCAATTAACAAAAAGAAAATTAAAATAATTGAGTCATATTGTACGTATAATACATATAATTATACTTAATAATAGTTTGGGGGAGGGGAGGAAGGTTCACACTATGGGGTCTAAAGCAATAGCTTTACTGGCCTTACCCTCAAGCCGACTCTTAGATTTCATAATAAAATCAATTTAAATTTGTCATTAAGTTGTACAGTCAGACCTCTCTATAACATCATATCTATATTATAATTATTTACTATAAAAATCAAATTTTCTTGAAATCGATTTTTGTGTTATGTTATAATATATTTCTCTATAACAACATTTTAATATAACAGCTAAAAAATATAGCAACAAATAAAACGGTTATAAAAAATTTGACAGTATATAATTTCCTCTTTGAGCATTAAATGTTTTTCTATTATATATTCCTATTTTATAATCAATAAAGTATAAAAGATATTAATACTAATGTGACTATTTCCTCGTGTATCATGATTGTGAATCTCTATGTGCACTATAATATTAAAATCAGAAGACTAATTAATATTCTTAATCTAATAAAATTTACTGATTTTCGGACCCCTTATTTGCCATTTTACATCTTCTATTTCATATTCCGTATTGAATTACATATTTCGGGTGACGTGGCAAGTTAGTCTTGTTTATTTTAAAGATTTCCACAAGTCCCCTTCTCCCAATATAAGGTTCTAATTCCTCAATCTAGATAATGTATTTCTGTTCTTAAAGAAATTCTCGTGACACCTACCACCAGCAAATACATTTAATGGATTTGCTGAATTAAGAATTTTTAAGTCCTATAATAATCTACTTATTTTAAGTCAGTAATTTTGTTAAAAGTATTTATAATTTAATGTATATACATAAAAAAAATATATGACCTATATAACAAAATCTCTGCTTCTTAATATAACTTTCGTCAAAAAATGTTAAGTGATCACTTTTGGGCAATTGTAACTCTGCCCCTGCTTCATATTTGTCCGAATTGATTATAGTTTTAAAGTAAATTTACATTCACTAGAAGTCCAAAAATTCCTTTTTCCTCGAAACCATTCATCTATTAATTCATACAATTTTTCCAATAAATACCATATACTAAAGAACTTAAAACTGCGTTAAGCCATGAGTAACAGAATTAAACATCCTAGGAATATATATACAAAAAAAAAAATAATATGCTCAAGGTTTGAAGTCATGAATTTTTCGAAATAAGTAGATTTACTTTCACTAGAAGTCCAAAATGATCCAAGTGGTTATGGTACCAGTAACTAGTTGTTCATAGACATTTCTTTCTTTTTTAATATATATAAGAAAGAAAATTAAATAACAAAATCTCTGCTTCTTAATATACTAAAAATGAAAGCTGAAAAAGGGCGAGCAAAGTTACATATTAAACCGGTCAGCCAAAAATAATAACATCTACAAATCAAATATATTAATAAACTATGTGTATTACTATTGCATACGGTCAACTTTGACCGCCTAACGCCTTTACGTCAATGGATACACCCAACGAGCATACGTCAGCTATCAAAAGTATATGACTTGGGCGTAGGGATAACGACGACGTCGTTTAAAGCTTAGTGTCTTCACTAAGTAGACGTTACTTATTATTTGTACCTTTTTGATTATTTCGAGGAAGGTCTCCTATTATATAAAGGAGACATTCACATTGTAAAAAGACATCAGTATTATTCTTGGATAATACAACTCTCTCAATTTTCTCCTACTTAATACAACTCTCTCAATTTTCTCCTACTCTCTCTCTCTTTATCTCTACCTATCTCTCTGTCTCTAACAAACAATATTTCTTGAGTTCATCCTATCATTTTGCACTATCAGATCTATAACAATAACTTCATCTTTACATCTCTAGGGTTATTATATTCGATTACGATTTACCCTTTCTTACTTTTGATTGTTTTTAAGCTTATAAAGTACAACAATAACTTTTGAGCCAAACAATTTGGCGCTGTCTAGGGGGATTTCAAGAATCAAAATCATAGTACCCACCTAGACATCAACCAACTACCATTCTATACACCACATGAAAACAAAAGATGCCCGAAAATAACACAAGATCGAAAGCAATAATGGGTGTTACAACCAATCTCCTTGGTCCTCTCAAAGAGGCCGATGACAATGGAATAATGAATGCAACCCCCAACATCACACCAGGTGTAGAGATCTCATCTTCCCCATCTGAAGATCTGACGATCTTGTACAAAAAAGAAGCTTCCAAATCCACAACTAAGGAAGCACCCTCGGTGGTTAAAAAGCTACTGGAAGAGTGGCTAACAAGCACCCTAAGTGTCTTGGTTGAGAAGTCACCATAAAGCAACATCAGGCGTATACCGACGGTAGGCGCCACAGCTCCCATGGGCGAACCTGAGGTTGCAGGAGTAACTAACCAATCCATCGAGACACAGACCAACGATGGTACGCTAACAGCCATCCAAAAGAAGATGGAAGAAATGAAAAATGAAAACAAGGCACTCCGCGACCAAATGAAGGAATACCAGGAGAGGGTCGACAAGATCCTTGGAGCTCCCAAGTTGCTACCTAAACGCGACGTGGGAAGGTTCGTAGAACAACCATACACTGAAGAAGCTGCCCCTTACTCTATCCCAAAGACCTTCAAGATGCCTCCCTACTTGAGGGTATACGACGGAACCACAGATCCCGAGGATCATCTGATCCACTACGTCAATGTCGTAAAAGGCAACGACCTATCGAAAGAACAGGTACCATCGGTGCTGCTAGAAAAGTTTGGCGAGATGTTGACAGGAGGGGCATTAACATGGTACTCTCAGTTACTAGCCAAGGCGATATCAACATTCGAGGAAATGGAGGACAAGTTCGTCATCGCCCATGTGGGTGCGAAGAAAGCAGAAGCAAGGGTCAACAACATCTTCCCCATCAGACAAACCGCAGGAGAAGGACTCAGGGACTCCCTAGCTAGGTTTAACAGGGTAAGGATGGGTCTACCAAACGTATCAGAAGGTATGGCAGTCGCCGCTTTCCAGAACGGGCTAAGCAAGGATGGTTCGAACGCGACCAAGAAGCTATTGAGCCGCCTCATGAAATATCCCCCTACTACATGGGAGGAAATACACAACGCCTATTATGCCGAGGTACGAGCGGACGGGGATAATCATAATGGGCCGAAACAACAACTAATAGTGATACATTCAGAAACGAAGAGAGATAGACGCAATGAAGGACGACGAGAACAACTCCCACGTTCCAATAGAGACCGACATCAGCCTTACACTAGATCTTCCCATCTGCCACCGAGGCATAGGGACGCGCTATAGTGACACGTCGCCCCACTTCAAAACGAAAGAGGTACGCCCCCTTTATTATCCTCCCATAACTTTAGTGTGTCTCCTTCAAAAATAGTGTACGCACTAGAGAAGCTGGGCACCAAGGTGCAGTGGCCGCAGAAGATGAAATCGAAGGGTCCTATGTGAGCTCCATCAGGAACGGGGACATAAAATTGAAGACTGCATAGGCCTACGGCAAGAAGTGGTCAGGATGCTGAACTAGGGATACCTGAGGGAATTACTCAGTGACAAAGGGAAAATCAACTTTGCACGCGGATGGGAACAACCCCACGGACCACCAAAGCCATCTCCCCCCCCCCAACACACACGATAAACATGATCATCGTATGCATCGACGACTCAGCGATCAATCGCGTCAAGTTCGCCACCACACACAGATTGAAGCAGACTATCGCCCGTGAATGGTATGCTGACTTCGAAGATAGTTTCACCTTTAATAAGTCTGATGCCGACGGTTTGTCTTTCCCTCATTATGATGCTCTAGTTATTACTTTACGTATTGCTGATACGGATGTTAAAAGAGTCATGATCGACGACAGAAGTGGTGCTTGTATTATCCACCCAAGGGTCCTCGTACAAATGGGACTCGAGGATAGGGTAATACCGCGCTGCATAACACTAACTGGTTTCAACAATGCAGTGGAACGAACATTCAGAGAAATAGCATTGCATGTCTTAGCAGGAGGAGTCACGCTGGAAACAACTTTCCACGTGATGAACCAGGAAATGGTGTACAATGTCATCATAGTACACCCGTGGATACACGCCATGCAAGCGGTTCCTTCAAGCCTTCACAAAGTGATCAAATTCCCTACCTCATGGGGAGTATTCTGCATTCTGGGCGAGCCACACACCCCGCAGGAATGCTACAAAATAGCTCAATATTGTGCCCACACCCAATAACTAAAGGGGGCGAGTGCGGAAGCATAGCAATTAGCCGTATCGGGGACTAAAGTCGACCCGACAACGGACACCATTAGAGACCCCGATGTCGTAGAGGCATGTAAAGCAACGGTCGAAGATCTCGATCCAGTCCTATTGGATGACACCGACCCTACGAAGAAATCCTACCAGGCACGGCCTCGCCAACCCAAGTAAGTATCGTGAATTCCTAACTAACCATGCATTTCTCCCATTCGGATATGCCGGGAATTCTGTGAGACATCGCCACCCACAAGCCGAACATCGATCCATTACATCCGCCCGTGCGACAAATGAGAAGGAAATTCAATGCTGCTATTAATGAAGCGGTCAGCGAAGAAGTAGACAAACTACTGGCCAACGGCTCCATTAGGGAATCAAAGTACCCCCAATGGGTCGCCAACGTCGTCATGGTGAAAAAGAAAAATGGGAAGCGGAGCATGTGTGTGGATATCACCGATCTGAACAAAGCGTGTCTGAAGGATTCATTCCTACTACCTCACATCGACCAATTGACGACGCCACTATAGGACATGAGCTGTTGAGCTTCCTAGATGCCTACTCAGACTACAATCAAATCATGATGGCTGAGGAGGATCGGGAGAAGACGACTTTCATCACCCACCAAGGGATTTACTGCTACAAGGTAATTCCTTTCAGACTCAAAAATACAGGGGCTACATACCAGAAACTAGTTACCAAAATGTTCAAAGAGCAGCTCGGTAAGACTATGGAAGTCTATATCGACAATATGCTGGTGAAGTCGATAAGAAAAGAGGACCACATCGACCATCTGAAGGAAGCTTTCGGAATATTGAGAAGGTACGGAATGAAACTAAACCCCGAGAAATGCGCCTTCGGTGTAGCCTCAAAGAAATTCGTAGGATTTATCATATCATAACGAGGTATCGAGGTCAACCTGGATCAGATCAAGGCGATAGACACAATACCTGAGGTGCTGAACAGTAAAAACAGGTGCAAAAGCTGACGGGGCGAACAGCCGCCCTGTCTAGGTTCATCTCGCGATCCTCCAACAAATGCTACAAATTTTTCAATGTGCTGAGAAAGGACAATGGGTTACAGTGGAATGAGGAATGCATCGAAACTTTGAGAAAATTGAAGGCGTACCTATCTTCGCCACCACTGCTGGCCAAAGCAAATCCAGATGAACCCCTGCTGGTGTATCTGGTCATATCCGAGGTCGCCGTCAGGGAAGTCTTGGTTTGCGACACCAAAGGTATGCAATCTCCTATTTACTATATTAGCAAAACCATAGTGGACGCCGAAACACGGTATCTAGACCTTGAAAAATTAGCTCTGGCATTGGTCATAGCTTCACGGAAGCTCCAACCCTATTTTCAGTGCCACCCCTTAAAAGTAGTGACAACCTTCCCCTTGAGAAGTATCCTACATAAGCCAGAGTTATCAGGCAAGCTCGTCAGATGAGCCATAGAGCTCAGCGAGCACGATATCTCAAATCTCCCGATAACTGCCATCAAGTCACAAGCACTCGCCGACTTCGTAGCCAACTTCACCGCAGAGATACTGCTAGAGGCGGAACGAAAGGCACATCGTACCCCCTCCAACTCCGACCTATGGGCTCTTTATGGGATCGGGACTGGACTCGTTCTCGAGGTCCCTACGTGCAAAATAATTTGCCAGTCCATACGATGCCTCGATATGACTAACAACGAGTCTCAGTACGAGGCTGTTATTGCAGGCATAAAACTAGCCATCAAGTATGGAGCTCGACGACTCATTCTCCGTTGCGATTCCCAGCTCATGGTGAACCAGGTCACTGGGACTTACAAAATCAAGGAGCAGAGATTAAAAAAATACCAGTCAGAAATCCAAAGATTAATGACTAAGTTCGACGAGTGCTGTTTCGAACAGGTTCCAAGGGCACGGAACGCTGAAGCAGACAGCCTAGCAAAATTGGCCGCAGCCACTAAAAACTTCGACAAAGAAAGCGTGGTCACCCTCCCCCATTCAGCCATTGATTACACTGAGGTACTTTCGTTAAATTTGACTTGGGACTGACGCAACCAGTTTGTGTCCTATCTATAGGATGGAACAGTCCCCCTTGACAGAAAAGAAGCCAAGAAGCTCCGCGTACAGGCCGTTTGGTATTGCCTAATAAACCACGAGCTCTACAAAAAGACATTTGGCGGACCCCTGGCCAAGTGCCTAGGGCAGCACCAAACGATACCAGTACTCGAAGAGGTACATGAAGGTCACTGGGACACCCATACAGGTAACCGAGCCCTCGTGCGCTGCATAATACGGGCGGCTACTACTGGCCAACTATGAAGAAAGACGCAGCGGAATATGTTTGTCGATGCGAACAATACCAAAAGTACGCCCCCATAATACACCAAACAAGAGAACCACTCCACTTGGTCACTTCCCCATGGCCTTTTATCAAATGGGGGATGGACATAGTCGGTCCACTACCAGCAGGACGAGGAAAGGTATGATTTCTACTAGTTTTAACTGACTATTTTTCCAAGTGGGTGGAAGCAGGTGCGTATGCCCAAATACGCGAACATGAAGTCATCGCCTTCATATGGAAGAATATCATCTGCCGCTTCGGCATCCCCAAGGAAATCAGCTGCGACAACGGACGACAGTTAATCGGCCAAAAAACAACAGATTTCTTCGACAAATGTCATATTAAGCGAATACTCTCCACACCATATCACCCCGCCGCCAAAGGGCAAGCAGAGTCTTCCAACAAAACCATACTGAACATGCTGAAGAAGAAGCTCGAGGGAGCCAAAGGGTTATGGACCGAGCTACTACTAGAAGTGTTATGGACGCACCGGACCACAGTCAAATACTCCACAAGAGAAACACCATACTCACTGGTCTACGGAACCGACGCGGTCATACTAGTCGAAATCGGCGAATCGAGCTTGAGATATTCACATACCAGCGGGGTAGAGAACGACATGAACATGCTTCAAGACCTCGATGAGGACGAGGAAAGAAAAGAAATGGCCCATATAAGAATGGTGGCTCAGAAACAACAAGTCAAAAGGTACTACAACAAGAGAGCCAAAATAAGACCACTCAAAATGGGAGACTACGTCCTCAAAGCCAAAACGTTGGAATCAAAAGACCCGAGCGAAAGAAAACTGGGCACCAATTGGGACGGACCTACAAAATCCCAGTAGCAACAAGTAAATGAGCATTTCAATTAGAAAAAATGGAAGGAAGAACGCTCCAAAACAACTGGAACGTCGCCCACCTCAAGTATTTCCACTTTTGAAAGGTGTCTCCTGATTCGCACTCTTTTTCCCTTACTCGAGTTTTGTCCCAATTGGGATTTCTCAGGGAAGTTTTAAACGAGGCGACAGAGGGGACACCTGGAGATGCTTGCGAAACAAGTTTATCACGCCAGCCACTCCAAACGCTCTCCTAACTAGCATGACAAAGGGACTGGACTAGCATGCTCCCCAATGTATAAACGGCTAAGGCCATCTCCAATGTACGAATGGTTACATCCATCTCCAATGAATAAACAGCTAAGGCCATCTCCAATGAATAAACGGCTAAGGCCATCTCCAATGTATGAACGAATACAGCCATATCTAGTGAATGAACGACTACGGCCATCTCCAATGTATGAACGGCTACGGCCATCTCCAATGAATAAACGGCTAAGGCCATCTCCAATGTATGAACGGCTACGGCCATCTCCAATGTATGAACGGCTACGACCATCTCCAACGTATGAACGGCTACGGCCATCTCCAATGTATGAACGACTACGGCCATCTCCAATGTATGAACGGCTACGGCCATCTCCAATGAATGAACGGCTACGGTCATCTCCAATGAATAAACGACTACGGCCATTCCTAACGTGCAAATGGCTAAGGCCATTAACAATAATATGGCTAAGGCCATCGACATCAGTAAGTCGACCCAACTCGACTACGATGAACAAGCAACTCGACAACGGTCGAAGTTACATACATGGCTAAGGTCGTCGACAATAATATGGCTAAGGCCATCATCGTTAGTAAGTCGACCCAGCTCGACTATGACGAACAATTAACTCGACGACAGTTGAGGTTACGTACATGGTTAAGGCCATCAACAATATTATGGCTAAGGCCATCAATAATAATATGGCTAAGGCCATCGTCATTAATTAGTCGACACAGCTCAACTATGACGAACAATTAACTCGACGACAATCGAAGTTACATGGCTAAGGCCATCAACGATATTACGGCTAAGGCCATCGACGTTAATAAGTCAACCCAGCTCGACTATGACGAACAATTAACTCGACGACAGTCGAAGTTACATGGCTAAGGCTATCAACAATATTATGGCTAAGGCCATCGACGTCAATAAGTCGACCGAGCTCGACTACGACGAATAATTAATTCGATGACAGTCAAATTTATCTAGCTAAGGCCATCGACATCAAAAAGTCAACACAGCTCGACTGTGACAAATAAGCAACTCGACGACAGTCGAAGTTACGTACATGGCTAAGGCCATCAACGATATTATAGCTAAGGTCATCGACATCAATAAGTCTATCCAGCTCGACTACCACGCACAAGTAACTTGATGACACTCGAAGTTACAAACATAGCTAAGGCCATCGACAGTATTATGGCTAAAGCCATTGTCGCCAATAGTCGCCAACCCTGTTCGATTACGATAGAGGGAACTCAAATAACAATTGAAGCCACGCCATCATCGGCTAAAGTCGCTGCTACTTAGCATCGAAGCCGCATCCTATCAGCGGATAATACAGACAACGTTCGAAGAACACACTAAAAGTCCTACAAGTGAACATCCACTCCGCGAAGACGAAGTGCCGAAACTAAAAAAATACAAAAGAAAAAGAATGGCCACAAAAATACGACTTTTATTATCATCCAAAAAATGCATTTACATCCGACCTCACAAAAGGTCCCATTTACATTCAAAAATACAACAAAACAAAAATATGTACAAATCCTAAGGGGCTTCCCCGCTTTGTCCGTCACCCTCTACGTGACCGCCATTCTGCTCTTCGCCCCCCGCCGGACCAATATTAGATTCATCGCCGCCCCCAGCTTGATAAGTTGCAGAGATCCAAGAGTTGTATTCTAGACAGTTGACGTCTTTGGAGTTATAGCCCGCCCGGTCCGGGGAATCAGAACTATATCCACAAGTTTCGCGAGCGACGCGAGCTATGCGCCATTGATCATGAACCTCCGCTTCCGTGGCTCGACCCGCAGCTAAGAACTCCTCAAATACGACCAATCTAGCCTCGGCGTACACCTACATATCTTGCGACTCACAATGCGCATCCTCATCAAGCCTTGGTGTTGCGGCCCGCTTAAGGACTTCAATTTCAGCTGCCCTGGCGTCAAGTTCGGCGATCATAGCAGTGACCTTGGTCCACAGATCAGCAGCTTTCACCGCTACCCCAT
Source organism: Nicotiana noctiflora (assembly GCA_032618575.1). Classification (NCBI taxonomy): domain Eukaryota; kingdom Viridiplantae; phylum Streptophyta; class Magnoliopsida; order Solanales; family Solanaceae; genus Nicotiana; species Nicotiana noctiflora. The sequence goes on from JASVEL010013968.1 coordinate 172,843, forward strand.
GACTCACCTCCAGTACATCCTCCTTCAATCAAGGAGGGTCTCCAACTCAATATTCTGAGCCGGAGCAGCCATCAGTTGCTTGTCGACTTGCTCCAGCTCGGCCACCCTCTATTTCAATTGGGCCTTCGACTATTCGAGGCCCTCATGGAACACCCGGAATTTTGGGTCCTGCTTAAGTAGGTCTGCCAGCGCCCGATGCTTGGCACAACACCGTTGATATTTGAAAGTGTTGGTTTATGTTTAGTCAACAATGGCATGCTGAAAAAGTTGGTTTAGGTTTAGTCAACAATGGCATGCTAATTGAAAGAGTTGGTGAAAAGAGTTGGCATGAATGCTAGGAGGAAGCTTCCTCCTTTGATGTCACCCATGACATCAAAGAGGAGGTAGTTTGATGTCACCAATGACATCAAGAGGAGGTCCTTACCCCTATAAATAGATGCACTCTTTCATTTGTAGAAACCATCCCAAAAACAATATAATATATTGTTGTGAGTAGAGAGTTAAGAGAGAAATTTTCTTAAGTGTAATTGGGAAATCTCCCATTCCTTTGTAAATAATAGAAAGGCAATTGTTCTCTGGTGGACGTAGGATTATTTTGATCCGAACCACATTAAATCTTGTGTTCTTTCTTTTACGTTTCCGCTAACAATTGGTATCAGAGCGACAGGATTCTTTATAGATCCAAGGAGAAAGAACAAGCAAAGATGAGTTCCATGAAGTTTGAAATTGATACATTCAATGGACGCAACAACTTTAACATCTGGAAGATCCAGATGATGGCGTTATTATGGAAGGAAGGTTCAATCCATGCTATTGACGGAAAGTATCCTAAGGATACATCAGCTCCCGACATGGAGAAGATTGAAGGGGATGCATTGAGTGCAATCCAACTATCCCTTGCACCTAACGTGCTTTGTGAAATGAGTAAAGGTACAGAAGAGACGGCCAAACAGTTATGGGAAAAGCTAGAAAGGCTATACCAAGACCGATCAGTGAGAATAAGGATGTTGTTACAATGGCGTCTTCACATATTTAAGATGGGGTCAGGTACTTCGTTACGAGATCATTTAGATGTGTTCAATTAACTTGTCATGGACTTGCAGATTGCAGGAATTAAAAGGGAGGAGGAGACGCTTGCATGTGCTTTGCTATTTTCATTGACTTTAGGATATCGTGATATTGAGAATTCAATAATGTATAGCAAGGAGCCTATCAAGCTTGAGCAAGTGCGGCAGGCACTTAACTCTAGTGATGTGCGGAGGCACATCAAAGAAGACAAAGATGACCAGGCAAGTGTGCTCTTTGTGAGAGGCCGGACTAGCTAACAGGGAAAGAGCAAATCAAAGTACAGATCAAAGTCTCATGTGAACAAAAATAATACAGAGTGTTGGGGTTGTGGCAAGAAGGAGCACTTTGAACAAGATTGCCCAATGTCAAAGTCCAAGGAAAAAGGCGAGTGCATCTACAGTTGAACAGGTACATGATTTTGATAATGATTATGTACTAATAACATCGTGTAATAATAGTAATTACGGAAACAAATGGGTATTAGAATCTGCTTGTACTCTGCATATGACGTTCCGAAAAGACTGGTTTAGCAGCTACGAGAAAAGTGGAGGAACTGTAGTAATGGGCAATAATGCAACTTGTGCAATAGTTGGCATTGGCTCAGTTCGAGTTCGCTGCCATGATGGAGTCGTGTGGACTATTACACAAGTCCGTCATGTTCCTGATCTGAAGATGAATTTAATCTCCATGGGTACTCTAGATGAACAAGGCTACAGGTACATGAGCGAAGCAGGAACTGTGAAGGTGACTAAAGGTTCTTTAGTCATGCTGAAAAGCAAGCTGGAGAGCGGCCTTTACACATTGGCTGGAAGCACCATTGTTGGCTCTGCAAATGCATCTACAGTGCAGTTATCTAATGATGACAAGGCAATATTATGGCACATGAGACTAGGTCATATGAGCGCACGTGGACTGGAGATGCTGAGCAATCGTAACCTTTTGGAAGGTGAGAAGATCAGCACACTTGACTTTTGTGAGCACTGCGTTCTAAGGAAGCAGAAGAAGGTCAGCTTCATCACTGGCAAACACAAGACAAGAGGAGTGTTAGACTATATCCATTCAGATTTATGGGTCCCTCTAAACTTCCATCGAAGAGCGAAAAGAGGTATCTTCTCACTTTTATTGATGATTTCTCACATAAGGTTTGGGTGCATTTTTTGAAGGCAAAAAGTGATGTTTTTGAAGCATTTAAAGAGTGGAAGATTTTGGTTGAAAATCAAATGGAGCGAAAAATCAAGTATCTTCGCACAGACAATGGCTTGGAGTTTTGCAATGAAGATTTTAAAGAATTATGCAAGGTTCATGGGATCTCAAGACATAGAACTGTCAGGCATACCCTACAGCAGAATGGAGTTGCTGAGAGAATGAACAGAACTCTTCTTGAAAAGGCTCGTTGTATGCTCATACAAGCCAAAATGTCCAAAGTATTTTGGGCTAAAGCAGTTCACACTGCTGCTCATATTATCAATCGATCTCCAGCATCGGCAATTGACTTTAAGACTTTGAATGAGGTATGGTCAAGTGAACCTCTAACTATTCATACTTACGAGTATTTGGGTGTCCAGCTTATTATCACGTTAATGAAGGAAAGCTTGAACCAAGGGCTAAGAAGGCCATATTGGTAGGGTATGTGGATGGAGTAAAAGAGTACAAACTTTGGTCTTTGTCTTTACTCAAATTTATAGCTAGTAGAGATGTCACCTTCGATGAATCCTCTATACTTGATCCCCGTAAAGTCTCCGTGGAGTTTTCAGGAAACAAGAACAACGAGCAGGTGAAGCCGGTGGAGCTTGCTAAGGAAAAGGATCAAGAGACTCAGGTTAAAGATAAGTCAAAAGATGTAGATCTTGAAGAACTTGCTGTCAATGAACCATACACAATTGCGAAGGGGAGGGAGAAAAGGCAGATAAGAGAACCGGAATGCCTTATCAATCAAGCAAACTTGATTGCATATGCGTTCGTAGCTGCACAAGAAGAGATTAAGGATCTGGAGCCCTCCTCGTATATTGAAGCAACTTCTTTCAAGGATGTTGCACAATGGCGGTTAGCCATGACGAAAGAGATGGAGTCTCTTCACAAGAATCAGACATGGGTCTTAGTGAAAAGACAAAAGGGGAAGAGGACAGTTGGATGCAAGTGGATCGACAGAAAGAAAGAGGGAATTCCTGAAATGGAAGATGCTAGGTTTAAGGCGAGATTGGTTGCAAAAGGTTTCAGAAGGAGGGAATTGACTACAATGAAATTTTCTCTTCAGTCATGAAATATAGCTCAATTCGCGTGCTACTAGCATTGGTTGCACAATTTGACTTGGAGCTTCAACAGCTTGATGTCAAAACTACTTTCTTACACGGTGATCTAGAAGAGAAAATCTATATGGATCAGCCTGAAGGTTTCCTAGCCGAGGGAGAAGAAGATCACGTATTCCAACTAAAGAAGTCTTTATATGGTTTGAAGTAGGGGTGTGCATTCGAATCGGTTTTTCGATAAATCGAATCGATTATTTGTTATCGGTGCGCATTTGAATCGATTTATCGATAAATTGAATCGATTATTTGTTATTGTTTATCGATATCGGTTTATCGATTTCGATTTCGATTTCGAAAATTTTCTTATCGAGTTATTGATTTCGATTTCGATTTTGTCCTCTTCGATTATCGGTTTATCGATAAACCGATAAGACATAGTAAAAATACAAATATACCCTTATCTATAATATTACCCTTTCACTTAATTCCCAATTTCCCATTTCCCACCTTAACCGTATATGCTAAGCTAGTAAGCCCTAATTTCATTTTTCAGTAGCGCCGCTCTTCGCCTCTTCCTCTTCAGTCTTCAGTCTTCACTTTCCCCTAATCTCCTCTCCTCTGTTCTGTCACCACTACGCCATTGATTATCATTGTTCGGAGTTCGGACAGACACATCCGCAACTGTCTTCTACTTTCAAGTACTGATTTCTCGTCTTTCTTTTTCTTTTTCTTGTTCCAAATCTATTTTCCGGCAGCAAGACTTCGTGTTCTTCTCATAATTTCATTCAAACATTATAGAGACTGTTCTTCAGATATTAGTCATGACTCGTGTTCTTCAGATTCATAGTTTCAGACTTCGTGTTCTTCAGGTTTTTTCGTGTATATAGCTAGAAATACAGGAAATCTTAATACTGTATATAGCTAGAAATACAGGAAGTACAGGAAATCATAATATAGCTAGAAATACAGGAAATCTTAATATAAACTGTATTTTTTTTGTTAAATAAAAATTGATTTAATTTTGTGGCATAGAAAAATATTTGGCTAATATGATGCAAAATATGTTGAACTAAAGTAAGTTTTGATATGTTATACTCCATCTGTTTTAATTTATGTGAACCTATTTCCCTTTAAGGAAGTGGACGAAGGATATCTAAAGGAAGTCAGCTGGGATTTGGGAAGTGGATGAAGGATTTTATACTCGTTTAAACCTGTAAGTTACATTCTTCATTCACTTCATATGGCTGAAAATGATAAAATTGATCAAGTGGTTGATGAAAGTAGAGGTTCTCAGTCTACTGCTGCAACTACTCAATCAACAGTTACAAAACAATGGAAAAAACGATCTCGGGCATGGGATTATTTTGAAGAAAAAGTTGATGCTAAAGGAAATAATAAATATGCATGTAGATATTGTGGGCAAGAATATTTTGAGACAAAAGGCAAAAGTACGACACAAATGAATAATCATATTAGTAAATGTCCAAGGAATCCTTATAAAACTGAAAAGGGTCAAAAACTAATACCATATCAAACAGTACCGGGGGGTAATCAAGGTGATCTTCCATGGAAATTTGATCAAGAAGAGTGTAGGATGGATTTGTGTCGTATGGTGATAGTTGATGAATTTCCATTTAGTTTTGTTGAGAAGGAAGGATTTAGAAACTTTATGAAAGTTGCACAACCTTGTTTTCATATTCCTTCCCGTACTACTGTTACAAGGGATTGTTTTGCTCTTTTTAATTTGGAAAAAAGTAAATTAATGATGTTTCTTAAAGGAACAAGTCAAAGAGTAAGTCTTACCACTGATACATGGACTTCTATTCAAAACATTAACTATATATGCATCACAGCCCATTGGATTGATAGTGAACGGATTATGCATAAAAGAATTATTAACTTTTCTCCAATTACTAGTCATAAATGTGAAGATATGGCAAGGTGTATTATTGATTACTTGCGTGAGTAGAGTTTGCAAAAGATTTTCACTGTCACAGTTGACAATGCTAGTTCAAATGATGTGACAGTGGAGAAGTTGTCTAACAAATTAGATGATTGGGGAACCAATTCCATGAATGGTCAACACTTTCACATGAGATGCATGGCTCATATTGTAAATCTTATTGTGAAAGATGGTTTAAAAGTGTGAAGTATTTCTATTGCTCGTGTTAGATGTGCAGTCAGATACATTAGACAGTCTCCTGCTAGGTTGAGGAAGTTTCAGAAATGTTGTGAAAGTGAAAATATTGTCAAGAAGTCTTTATGCTTAGATGTTCCTACAAGGTGGAATTCCACCTATGTGATGTTGAGCAGGGCTATTGAATATGAGTGTGCAATTAAAGAATATTCTGATCGTGATATCGGCTTGTCAAGTTATCTTATGTTTGACGCTATTTCAGATGGAAAGCCTGTAGGTTTTCTTACAAGAACTTATTGGGATGATGTAAAGAGAATTGCACAATTTCTTGAAATATTTTATAATCTCACTTTGAAGGTGTCTGGATCACTTTATGTAACATCAAATGACCATTTTCTTGCAATTGGTCAAGTAGTTGTTGTTGATACCCAATTTTGTCCTACTCTTCCTCTAATTCATTTTTTTTACACTTTTTGATCTTAATACCTTGGACAAGCTAATTTATATAGTTCTTATTTTTCAATAATTATGCTTTAAGCATTGATGTATTAACATTATCAAATACATAAGTGTTAGATTTTATGTTAAAGCGTTGAATTTTAGTCCAAACTATTAATACAAAGAAGGCCAAAGAAATTAATATAAAGAAGAAAAAAATGTACCACCCTTTCTCTTTCATTAGCCCACTCATAAATAGCTAATAAATAGACAAGCGAAATTTAAGAAATTTTTTCATAAACATAGCGACATAAGTTATTCTACATACATGAAAAACTAATAATTATACTTGTAATAGACACCTTTAAATCATGTACCCATAATCATGCACCTAATACGTTTATTACCTTAAATAAAATATTTCTAGTATTTTTATGACTTTTTTCCTATTATATATATATATATATATATATATATATATATATATATATATATATATATATATATGTATTGTTTAAAACCAATCCTTAACAAATTTATTTGGTAATATCTTTTCCTTAAAAAAAAACAAAAAAATTTATTCATTACTTTTTCTACTATTCGTACATGGATTCTCTTTTTACTAGAGAGTGTACATACTTTTTTTTACAATATAAACTCTAGCAAATTATAAGTCTTTATATTTTGAGAAAAATAAAATTATATATTTCATAAAATATAATGTGCATTTGAGGTATTTATATATATTACAAATCAAATAATTTTATACTATTTTATTATACTAGGAAGATTAGCCCAACAAATAATAATCATCCAATCTCAATACAAACTTGAGCCCAATAAATTTTACCTATCAGACTTTAACAAGTCTATTTAGCCCAACAAAAGAAAATAATAAAGAAACCTTACCCTAGTTTCTTTTTCCTATTAGCAGCCACCCATCATACTCCTCCCCTCTTTTCTTTTATTTTGGCAAAAAAGTTTAACCCTCTTTCAGCCATGGACAGATTTGCCTACACCACTTTCATACAAGTTGATATATTTCTTATTTCCTCTTTCCTATTTCGAGCAAAGGGTACAAAGTGGCAGGTTCTTGTCAAACCAAATCTTCACTTGTTCATGAATTGTCAAGGCCAAATCTCTGCAAATCTGAATCAATAAGGAAATTGGTCAATATCTTCTTAGAAAATCTGAACCAAAAGGCTACATCTTTTGATTCCAAGGCCAACCTGTGACATTTCTGACGATTTTCTTTTGAAATTCAAATGGCTAAACTTTTTTTTGAAATCCCGCTCAGTAATCCTAGTCATAACTGGGGATGCACCTATAAGTACATCCAAAAAGTTTCAGCCGAGGCATCAGAGAATCTCCTCAAGAAAAAATTATTTTTTTACCATCTAAAAGGGATTTCCTAGCTAAGTTAGAAAAGAAATAGATCTGAAGCCTTGCAAGCCCCAGTATCACTGCCCAACAAAAGGTAAATTTGACTCTATTCTTTTTTTAATTTTGCTATTGCAATATTATATTTAGAAATCATGTTAACATTCGAGTCATGGTAGTAGTTAGATGAATTTATTTGGTCGAACGGTATGTAAATCTCGAATGGATACCCTTGTGTTTCATTATATATTGTTTTGTACATATTAGAAATCATGCTCTACGGTTGTTGGGTTTCCCTCTCGATCAAATGTTAATTGAACAGAAGATGTGGGTTTCCGTGCTCCTTTATGTAATGAAAACTATCTTTTAAGATTTATTTCAAGTTTTACATATCATTTTTTTGGAATTTATAAAGTGTTTTATCAAGCAGTGTTAGAAACCATGTTTAAGATTCTCTTTTCTTTATAAATAATTTCAGATAAAAGGTTATACTTTGGTAATATATTACTAGTAGTTTGATAATAAATATAAATTGGTAATTAGTAGATGGATAGCCTATTTTATATGTCTAAAATATGTATGTGTACTCTCATATCTTTAGAGATTATGACTGTACCATTTGAGTTGAAGGCAAATATAATGTAGAAACTATATCAATATGCAAAGTTTATGATCCTCCCTTATTTGACTGGTTACTGTGACAACAAATCATGTTTGGCTCTGTGATAAGTGATACATAGGTTCTATGACTTGATTTCTTTATTCTTGAAACTTGTTTCCAACATGGTATTTGGGATACTTTCTGTCTTAAAAACGTGTCTTCAGGAATTAGGACACTTTTAAAGTAAACAATGGAACTAATCACATGTAGAACATATTATTTGGAATATGAATCGAGATAATGAATCCTTGTTTGAAGAAGAATAATAAATGTATTCATTAAGGGAAGCTATTTTGAACTCTCTGTTACATCATAATTTGTTTAGAGTATTTCTTATGATGGTCTAGAGCTTCTATGTACTCAAAATGGATGAGCTAACTTTGAGTAATTTGGTGAAAAACTAATACTAACTTACTGCCCAATGATTTGTTTAGAGTATTTCTTATGATGGTCTAGAGCTTCTATGCTAAATAAGAATGATGCAGATACCTTATTAAACCCCCCCCCCCCCACTATCTTGCATTTGAAGGTTATTAAAATACTTAATCCAAGATTATTAATCTGATTACTTATAATTTGAATGAATGGAAGAATGACTTTAAGTTTGAACGAATGTGGATATCATGCCTCTATGATCAATAACACTACCAAAGAAAATATCTAAGGGTGCAATTCCATCATTTTCTCTTTTGGTATATGCAATTATATCATGTTAGGCCTGAATAGTTCGAGTGATCTTTATGATGTAAAAAGCATGAGAAACTAGATATATATGCACCTCATTGCTGTCCATGTATCAGGTGTTAATAAAAAGGCATATGAAGTTCTGTTAAGTATGTATTTAGCTTAGCACTAAGAAATTTAATAAAATAATTTTTAAAAGGGATCATGTCTTTGTAAAGATAATGGGTCTGACAAAGAATCTATTGTAGGATGAAATAATTATTAATAGTGCTATGTATTTTAGTTGCTCTGAAGCCTTAAAGTTGAAAGTTAGTTTAGAATGTATTCATGTATGTTCACTGCAAATGTGCAAATGAACTGAAGCTAATTAGCTACTTTTCCTAACAGTTTGATATGTAAATTCTATTTCATGCTACAAGTTGTTCCGCTAATTTTTTTTATTTTCCTTTTTCTTTGCATGTCATGTACACCGGAGCAACAAAGAGTTTCAGGCGAGACTCAATGCCGCTGTCGAAGTTGAACTAAACACTAATCTCTTGAGCCTCCTCGAATAGCATAACTGTTGGACTTTTTTTTCAAAATTGGATTGAAGATTACTTGTCATTTTATCTTATTTTTATTTTACTGGCTAACATTTTATCTTAGCGATGCCGTGATTATTTGCTTTATCAGCTAAGCCTTTATTTGGGTAGTAGGTCGTAATTTAAGTAGTAGTAAAATCTCAATCTATTAATATAAAGTATAGAGTTAGGTATGGAATTATAGGTTTCACATTTAGTTATATTTATCTACGATTAAACCTGTTAAAGTATTTTGAAATCACTTTCTTTTCTTTTTTTTTTATATTTTAAAAAAAGAAGTTTTAATTTGTTATTTTCAGAACGTTAGTCTTTTCAAAAGATGGATTTGATAATATCATATTTCTACTTCAATGGCAAAAATAGCATTTTGACCAAATACCTTTGTGGCCGATTCTTGATAGCTTTTCTTAACCAAGCTTTTTTTTTTTTTTTTTTAAATATAGAAATATTAATAGGATCATTTACTATTTAAAAGGACGATTCTTATTAAGTTTGGCCAATATTCCTATTCTAAGATTATCTTTGTTGGTTAACTAATCGACCAACATAGTACTCAACATATATAGTCATTTTTAACAAGCAACCTAAGTTTGGCCGGTTAACTGTAATTAACGGATCATATAGGGTGCTTCAATAACCTTCCCTATAGGATTAATTAGAACCCGTACTCATAATCTTAAGGTTAAGCAGACCGTAAAACAGAGTTAATTTTAAGCACCATATAGCTAAAATTGGTGTCCTAATTCACCGTTAAATAATTAGGTGGCGACTCTCTTAAAATTAATTAAACCTCAGAATCGCTAATACGTTATACTCTAATTTGACCCGGTTTAAATGGGGTATAACAGCTTGGCGACTCTGCTAGGGATATTTAGGTTTTAAACCATAACAAACTTAGGTTAATAAAAATGGTTTTGTATTTTGTAAATGTTTTGTTTATTTCCTTGATCGAAATGTGCTACTTATTTTAAGATGTAATTACTATTCTTTATAAAATGTCATTCCGTTTTCACTTCCTCCACTTTTGGAAAATTCACACCGAGCACACACCTAGCGGTTACGCGGTTTGCGGCCGTGCACTTTTAAAAAAATACCTTTTAGGGGAAAGTTTGTGGGTAAGTCGATCAGCGGTGCAATCGACAGTCACAACTTTTCACTCTCAAGTTGTCCGCTTGGGAGAAGACCAGTCTAGAAAACCTACTCTTAGCCGACCTAGGATAGAGCTAAACCAAATCCCTTATTAGGAGCATGCATCATGCAACCATAGGAGGCTTAATACCCTAGGTGTATTAAGTCCATTAGTTAGCCTTATCCAAATGTCCAAGCGGGTTTATAACCCCGAGTGACACCTATTCATCCTTTATGTGCATCATTTGAAAGATAAACACACCGATTATGTGGACCACTTACTCTTAATTGGAAAACGGGTAGGATTAATCTTTTCTGTGATGCAGGAAATTATGAGTCAAGTTGTCTACCCAAAGATCGGCATGGTGTTGGACATCCCTCCCAAACTAAAGGCATGGTGGAGAAATTTAGGAGAAAGCGCACAATTCGAAGTGAGAAAGAAGCTGGGTCATTTACCGTTACTTATGGAAGTCACAGCGTGTAGGGAAATTATCGAGGCAGCAGTCACTTTTTGGGATGAAGAAAGGGTCGTATTCAGATTTGGGGAAAATGAGATGACACCATTGTTAGAAGAAATTGGAGGTTCATAGAGAATGTGAGTTTGTTATGGAAAAGCAAACATTCTTGGCAAAGTGCTGGCATGATTATTCCAAAAAATCCCTCGATAAAAGAGTTCCTTGAAAAGTTTGGTTTTGAGAAAGAAATTGGGTTAGAGCATTTGAAAGAATCCAAAATACCCCTTGATTATCTGTTTGACATTTTTGGATGCTCGGGTGCTTTTCTACGACATCGAGAAAAGTTCTCCTCACATTCTTCTTGGAGTGAAAAGAGAGTATTCACTTTTTCGGTTTGTTTCCTCGGGCTCATAGTATTTCCCCGAGGAGCAAAACAGGAGATTCACACCCGACTTGTCATGGTTACTGATGCATTATTTAATGGCATTGATGGAAAACCATACACCATAGTGCCGATGGTTGTTGCGGATATATACCGAGCTTTAGGCCTTTGCAAGAAAGGATATAAACATTTTGAGGGATGTAATTTATTGTTGCAAGTTATGGTTTATGGGGCATCTCCAAAAGATCAGTGGAAGCCAAGAGCTTTACAAGCAAAATGGTGCTAATCACATCACGTCATACACGATACCGGTGGTTGCATTCAAACATCCAAATAGTGTTAAAGGATGGGGCAAGTTACTTAGCAAGCTAAACGATACCACAATCCAATGGATGTTTTCTTGGTATCCATCTGAGAGTTTTGTAATCCGCGGAAAAATGCTACCTTATTTGGTCCTCATCGGGCTTCGAGGCCTTCAACCATATGCTCCATTACGAGTTATGAGACAAGCCGGGAGAACGCAAGTCATACCGCAAGTTGATAACATGGATCATTATCGAATTGACTATGATGATGATAAAATTCCTTTTGCAAAGGAAATTCTCAGGATGTGAAAAAACAAGAGAGTTATGGTCAAGGATACAATTGCACCAGATAGGTACCAAGCTGGATGTGACACTTTTTATTTATAATGGTTACGTGCTAACCTAGAAGGTTCTGTCACAAGAGGGAGTAATATGGGTGGTCGAATCAAAGATAAGGCAGCCGAAGCTGAAATCAAGTACCGCCGGCTAAAAAGAAGGGTGTCCGAGTCTGAAGCAAAGCATAAGGAGCAGCATGAGAAGGAAAACAAAGAGATTGAAATGTTGAGACAACGAGAAGAGATGCAGAAGCAACAAATAGAAATGTGGAAACAACAAGCCGTGGAAATGGAGCAAAGACTCAAAGATTTGGATGGAGACCTCGAGAAGCAATTCATAGAATGCTATTGCCAAGGACTGGACGAAGGAGGAAAGCTAGCCATGGTTTACCTTGTGAAGAATCGCCAGAAAATTGATGAGGCAATCAGCGCAGCGAAAAGGCTAAGGAGAAATGAAGAACCATCCTCAGTCAACTAGATTAGAACTATGTTGTAATCTTTATTTTAATTAAGGCTATGTCATTGTAATCGTTTTAAGTTAAGGCAATTTCCCCTTTTATTTATGTACTAAGCTTGAATTATCAATGAAAGTTTGTTTTGGATGTCTAATTAAGGAGCAATGGGATGATATATAATGGTGTGTTTATCTCTCAAATTCTCGCTAGGCCTACCTCTGGCACAAAGAGGTCCCCTGCATACTAGGACACGCTTAACATTGCTTGAATTATTTGTTATTATATGATTTGTTTGTTACGTGATATATTTGCTTTTAAATTTAATCACTACTTACTAACATTGTCTTTATTTTTCTTTTTAAAGGTTTTTCTATTTTATTACTCCCCAAGGTTGATTTGTGTTGACTGCGAACTGGCCGAACACCCATACTTCACGAGATCGAAGGCACGAGCAGCTACCAACATGACTGGATCAAACACACCTAACATGACAGGCTTGGGACTTGTCACTGTTCAACGAGACGAACCTGAGACTTCGGACGGAAGGGAGGTTACCATTCGTGATGAACACATCGCCCAGTTGTCGCAACAAGTGGCTAACCTGCAAGGTGAAATTGAACGGCTGCGGAACCTTACCAATCTTTCTATTAGTCTCAACACACCACTTCCTGAAGAAAGGACAAATGCACCTATCCCGCCATCTTTCCCATCTTTTGACTCATCTATCCCGGAACACCTTCCACCAAACCCTCCACTTCACAACAACAAGCAAACATCCACTAACGCACATGTTAACCCGCAACAAGCCAACCCATCGAATTTTACCACATCATATGTTTCCCAACCATCACCAGCCCAAAGCACCCCGCTAACCCAAAATCACCATGTAACGCAACACATACCGATGGCACACGCCGCTATTCCTAACATGCAGCATGTTCCACCGGTATATGTAGCGGAAGCACAACCTTTTACTACCCCTATGCCTCACCAACTTCACTTTGAAGTGTATCAATATCAGGAAGCAGAAAAAGATGTAAGGGCCAAAGCCGACGAGTACATGGCAAAGGAGATTCGTGAGTTAAAGGAAGCATTCAAAAGTCTGAAAACTGTTAGGAGTATGGAAGGTTTGGAGTATGAAGATCTATGTGTTCATCCCGATGTTGATTTACCTGCAGGATATAAAGTACCAAAATTTGACATGTTTGACGGAAAAGGAAACCCGCGAGCTCATTTGAGGTCGTACTGTGATAAGTTAGTTGGAGTGGGAAAGGATGAAGCTATCAGGATGAAGCTGTTTATAAGGAGTCTTACAGGGGAAGCCCTTGATTGGTACATAAGTCAAGACCCGCAGAAATGGCGCAGCTGGAGTGTCATGGCACAAGAATTCATGGACAGATTCAGATTTAACACCTGAGACCAACCCAGATAGATTCTATTTGATGACGTTGGAGAAGAAAACAACAGAATCCTTTAGAGAGTATGCCATGAGATGTAGGGCAGAAACAGCAAGAGTCCAACCCCCGATGGGAGAGGATGAGATGACAACTACTTTTATTCGATCTCAAACGGATGCAACATATTATGAGAGATTGATAAGTATGATGGGGCAGAAATTCTCGGAAGTTGTTAGGATGGGAGATGTTATAGAGGAAGGTCTCAAATCAGGAAAGATTACAAATATGGCAGCGCTACAAGCAACAAGTAAGGCGATCCAGTCAGGAAATATTGGAGGAGCAAGTAAGAAGAAGGAAAAAGAAGTATCCGCTGTTATGACCGTCCAAGACCGCAGGCCTAACCAAATGTTAACCTACCAAAACCCGTTACCCCAACCTTCATATTATAGCCCATACACCCAAACTCCTCAATCTTACTACCAGCCTTCGCCCATTCCCTATCCTGTTTATAATGCCCAACCAACCTATTATCCACCCCGAGCACCAGCATACCAGAATCCACCATATTACCAACCCACATATCCACCTCAACCCCGCTACCAATCACAAAACCGCCCAAATGCACCTAGACCTCGCCCGAGCTTTGAAAGAAAACCGGCCAAAACCTATACACCCCTAGCTGAACCTTTAGCCCAATTGTATGAAAGGTTGAAAGCTGCAGGTGTACTCCAACCTGTCCCGGGAAGAGTTCCCGATCCCCTCCCAGGATGGTATGATGGGACCAAGCGTTGTGCATATCACTCTGGTGTGACTGGACATGACACAGAAAATTGCCTTACTCTCAAAGATAAGATAGAAGAGTTGATCAAAGCAGGAACCATTCAGCTTAAGGGAGCTCCGCCGAATGTGAACAACAACCCTCTTCCAAATCACGATGATGTCGGTATTAACATGATATCCACTGATGAGGATTGGAATTTGGAAGGAACAATTATACCAATTGAAGATGAGAAAAAGGCTGTGTCATCTGCCTTCATTGCTCATGTCATCACAGTGCAAGTGCGAGCACCAATTGAGGTGGAAACACTCCCTCTGAAACCCAGGGTCATGGCTCTAGTCATTCAAACACCCTCATTTGAAACCAAAGCAGTTCCTTGGGACTACCAGTCTGATATAAGGAACAAAGGAAAGGCAAAATTAGTTGTAGAAGTTGTTGCTGCTGCAGGTATGACAAGATCCGGTAGGTGTTATGTTCCTGAAGAAGCATCACGAGGAACTTCAAGTAAGGACAACAACCAGAAGAAGTCCGTGACAGAAGCTGAAGTAGAAGAGTTTTGGAGAAAAATGCAATGTAGCGGATACTCTGTTATAGACCAACTAAAGAAGACGCCGGCTCAAATTTCCCTCATGTCATTATTGATGAGTTCTGATAGCCACAGGAATGCTTTGGTAAAAGTACTCAATGAAGCATATGTACCAGCCGAGACAACCAGTGAACATTTGGAAACTATGGTGGCCCAAATTCTAGAATCACACAAGATTTCTTTTCACGAGGATGAATTGCCGCTTGAAGGTCTAAGTCACAACAAAGCTTTGCATCTCACTGTCAAATGTCGGGACAGGTTTGTTTCAAAGGTTTTGATTGATAATGGTTCTACTCTCAATATATGTCCTTTCACTACCCTCAAAGCCTTGGGAGTTGACATTGGGAAAGTTCGTGAAAGTCATGTGAATGTTAGAGCTTTCGATGGAGCGCAAAGGAGCGCCATTGGTGAAATTAACTTAGCATTGCAAATTGGGCCTGTGGAGTTTATTATTGAATTTCAAGTGTTAGACATATCTGCTACTTATAATCTACTGTTGGGAAGGCCGTGGATTCACATGGCTGGTGCAGTCCCTTCCACTTTGCACCAGAACGTGAAGTTTGTGTGGAATCACCAAGAAGTTGTGATTCATGGAGAAGCAAGCAATCCCATTTACCCGGGGAATGCGATCCCTGTCATTGAAAGTGTGGAAAGGCTGGATGGAGCCACTTTCCACATTGAAGAAATTGTAACTGCTACTCGAGGAAAAGAGGTAAAGTTGCCAAGTGTGCTTGTGATGGTGGCATCAGAAATGTTGAAGAACGGTTTTGAGCCTGGTTAAGGACTTGGAGCAAGGTTGCATGGAATAGTGGAACCAATTCAGTTACCAGGGCAGAACAACACCTTTGGCTTAGGGTACGAACCCACTCCGAAAGAATTCTCGGAGGCTTGTCTCAAGAAAAGTGACATTGTCCCGCCACAGCCTATCCCGCAGCTAATCCAGTCATTCCCCAAGACAGTTACAATTTGTGAGTTAGGTGAAGATGTTGAAGATGACCTCGTTGAAGGAATCAGGAACCTATTCATTGCCGACTGCAACGTGATTTTGAAGGATTGCACTGAGGCGCCAACTATTTGGGATGCCGCACCTGGAGATGTTTTAAAAAATTGGACTTGTACCCCATCCCCGGTTCGCCGGGAATCTTGGTAGATGAATTATATTAGTACCTTTTAAAACAACGCGATTCAAAATTGAGGCCTGAATCGTGTCTATGATTTTATGTTGTTTGCCTCGACCTTTTGGAAGCTTAAATGCAAAATCTGAATATGCCTTTTGTTTTACATCTAAATTTTTGCCTTTATTAATTTTCTTTCTTTTATTTTATTTTTCAGCAAACAGATTAATAAAAATGCCGACACCGTAAATGTGACATGCAATGAAACAAGTGAACAAAATAACAAGCAAGATCTTGAAGAGTATGAAGAAGATGTGCCGCCTACAGAATTAACTAAAGAACTTGAGCAGTTTGAGAACAAGTCAAAACCAAATTTGGATGAAACAGAGCTTATAAATTTGGGAAATTCGGAGTCTATAAAAGAAACAAGAATCAGTGTCCATTTGACACCATCAGAAAAGGAAGAATATGTAGATCTTCTAAGAGAATACGTTGATGTGTTTGCTTGGTCATATGATGACATGCCTGGTTTGAGCACTAATATTATTTCCCATAAGTTGCCAACAGATCCATCTTGTCCTCCGATAAAGCAAAAGACAAGAAAATTCAAAACAGACTTAAGTTTGAAGATCAAAGAAGAAGTCTCCAAGCAATTTGAGGCAAATGTCATCCGAGTCACGAAGTACCCCACCTGGTTGGCCAATATAGTACCAGTCCCAAAAAAGGATGGGAAGATCAGAATATGTGTGGATTATCGGGATCTTAACAAGGCTAGTCCAAAGGATGATTTCCCACTCCCAAATATCCACATACTCATTGACAATTGTGCAAAGCACGAGTTGCAGTCATTCGTTGATTGTTTTGCTGGTTACCACCAGATTTTGATGGATGAAGATGATGCTGAGAAGACAGCATTTATCACACCTTGGGGGGTATATTGTTATCGAGTGATGCCTTTTGGACTCAAGAATGCAGGTGCTACATACATGAGAGCTATGACAACTATTTTTCATGACATGATCCATAAAGAGATTGAAGTCTATGTGGACGATGTCATCATCAAATCGCGGAAGAGTTCAGATCACTTGGTAGACCTAAAGAAGTTCTTTGATAGGTTGCGGCGGTACAATCTAAAACTGAATCTCGCAAAGTGTGCATTTGGAGTTCCAGCTGGAAAATTATTAGGTTTCATTGTTAGTAGAAGGGGCATAGAGTTGGATCCTTCAAAGATAAAGGCTATCCAAGACCTGCCACCTCCAAAGAATCGAAAGGACGTGATGAGTTTCCTTGGTCGCCTTAACTACATCAGTCGTTTCATAGCCCAATCAACGGTGATTTGTGAGCCAATATTCAAGATGCCGAGGAAAGATGCCACTACCAAATGGACAGAAGAATGTCAACGATCTTTTGATAGAATCAAGGAATATTTATCTAACCCACCTGTGCTGGTACCTCCGGAACCTGGAAGGCCATTGTTGTTATACATGTACGTATCAGAAAATGCATTTGGATGTGTTTTGGGGCAACACGATGAAACTGGGAGGAAGGAGCAAGCCATATACTACTTGAGCAAGAAGTTCACACCGTATGAAACACGGTATACTTTGTTGGAACGCACTTGTTGTGCCTTAACTTGGGTGGCACAAAAGTTAAGGCATTACTTGTCAGCATACACCACTTTTCTCATTTCTAGGATGGACCCACTCAAGTACATCTTTCAGAAACCTATGCCTACAGGAAAGCTGGCGAAGTGGCAGATTTTGCTAAGCGAATTTGACATCGTGTATGTTACTCAAAAAGCCATCAAAGGACAAGCTTTAGCTGACCATCTTGCAGAAAATCCTGTGGATGAAGAATACAAGCCACTTAGGACGTACTTCCCAGATGAAGAAGTATTATTTGCGGGAGAAGACATTTCAGAAGCATATTCTGGTTGGAGAATGTTCTTTGACGGAGCAACAAACTTCAAAGGAGTCGGAGTTGGAGCAGTTTTAGTTTCAGAATCTGGACAGCATTATCCAATCTCAGCAAAACTTCGGTTTCCGTGCACCAACAACATGGCAGAATATGAGGCTTGTATACTTGGGCTTAGAATGGCTGTTGATATGAACATCCAAGAGTTGTTGGTTATAGGTGATTCAGACCTGCTGATTCATCAAGTACAAGGCGAATGGAATACAAAGAATACAAAAATCCTACCATACTTACATTGTGTAAAGGAGTTGTGTAAGAAGTTTATCAAGGTGGACTTCAAGCATGTTCCAAGAGTTCAAAACGAGTTCGCAGATGCTTTGGCAACTTTGTCTTCAATGATTCAGCATCCAGATAAAAACTATATAGACCCCATAAAGGTGAATGTGCAAGATCAGCCAGCTTATTGTTTCCATGTGGATGAAGAGCCAGACGGAGAACCATGGTATTTTGACATTAAGAGATATCTCAAGACAAGGGATTACCCTGAAGGAGCAACCAGTACCCAGAAGAGAACACTTAGGAGATTGGCAAATCACTTTTTCCTAAACGGCGAAATCCTATATAGGAGGACCCCAGATTTAGGACTATTGAGGTGTGTAGATGCTAGAGAAGCAACCAAACTGATCGAAGAGATACATGCAGGGACATGTGGGCCTCACATGAATGGTTTTACTTTGGCAAAGAAAATATTACGAGCAGGTTACTTTTGGATGACCATGGAAACAGATTGCATTCGTTTTGTACAGAAATGTCATCAGTGTCAGATTCACGGTGATTTGATTCGAGTCCCGCCAAATGAACTCAATGTAACGAGTTCCCCTTGGCCGTTCGCAGCTTGGGGCATGGACGTCATTGGCCCTATTGAGCCTGCCGCATCAAATGGGCATAGATTTATCTTGGTAGCTATTGATTATTTTACAAAATGGGTAGAAGCCTCTTCTTACAAGTCAATTACAAAGAAGGTGGTAGCAGATTTCGTCCGCAACAACATTGTTTGCCGATTTGGAATTCCTGAGTCAATCATTACAGATAATGGAGCCAATCTCAATAGTGACTTGATGCAAGAAATATGTGATAAGTTCAAGATTACTCACCGAAATTCCACTCCCTACCGGCCTCAGATGAACGGAGCCGTTGAAGCGGCCAACAAGAATATTAAGAAGATATTGCGGAAGATGATTGATAACTACAGGCATTGGCATGAGAAGCTACCATTTGCTCTCCTCGGATATCGCACTACGGTCAGGACATCAACTGGGGCAACGCCTTATCTTTTGGTCTATGGAACTGAAGCCGTATTGCCAGCGGAAGTTGAAATACCATCTTTGAGGGTCATCCAGGAAGCCGAGCTGAGCAATGCAGAATGGGTGAAGAATCGATACGAACAACTAATGTTTATTGATGAGAAGAGAATGAATGCAGTTTGTCATGGTCAACTCTATCAAAATAGGATGGCTAGAGCTTTCAACAAGAAAGTGAAACCGCGTCTGTTCAAACCGGGGCAATTGGTTTTGAAGCGCATATTCCCACACCAAAATGAAGCTAAAGGAAAGTTTGCACCAAATTGGCAAGGTCCCTACATGGTGCATCGAGTATTGACTGGAGGAGCACTGATTCTAGCAGAAATGGATGGAGAAGTGTGGCCCAAGCCTATAAATGCAGACGCAATCAAGAGATACTACATCTAGAGGCATATCTGCATGTTTCTTTTCTATGAAATGTTTCTTAATGTAAATGAACTACGTTTGACCTGATTCCCGTTTAAGAGGGGATACGTAGGCAGCCCTATGGGTTCGGTCTCATCATAATAAAAATTTAATATTTCCCTCAAAATTGGAAACTGGGGCAGCTTTTGAAGGCGTTGTCATGAGGAGGCATCAGTCATCGACAAAGGATGGTCAAGCAAGACGAATGATAGATTCCAGATGAGGACGTTCACTTTGTTTCACGAGCATGTCACAATGCAAAATTCGGCAACAACTTTATTTTATAAAAAAATTATGCATACTTTATTTATTAAAATAGGATTTTTTATCAAAATTTCTTAACTATTCGTTCGCCAAGATTCAGTAATGGGTGGAGGTTACAAGTCCAAACAAAGTGGGAACCCCAAGATCATCAAAGTCCAGAGCATCAAAGTCAACACGAATCAACCTTCCCCCCCCAAAACTCACAATTTTTCTTTGAGTGCAGATTTTCAAGATAGAGGAAGCAGAAGACATAATGACTGACATTAATGAAGAATTATGAAAAGCTGATAATGGCATATTATGGTATTTTATAGAAAATTACACCTTTTGGATATTGATTATCTTTAAAATCCAAGTTTGAGATATTTTATAATTAATTTTAGAACTTTACAATATATATATATATATATATATATATATATATATATATATATATATATATACTTTTATATATATATATTCGATTGATATTACTTCTCAGACGCTATTTTTTTAACTACATCGCACACAGCTTTAAATATATTTCACATTGACTTTTTAATGCACCGCACCATTACTTTCAAATGCATCGCGCTATTACTTTCAAATGCACCGCACCATTACTTTTAAATGCACCGCACCATTGCTTTCAAATTCATCGCACTACTGCTTTAGATGCATTGCACCATTGCTTTCAAATACACTGCAAATGCACTGCACTATTGCTTTCAAATGCACCCGCACAAATGCTTTCAAATGCATTGCACCATTATTTTTCGAATGCACCATTGCTTGCAAATTGCATAATATGCTTTCAAATGCACAACACTTTTGCTTTCAAAGGCACTGCAAATGCACCGCATAAATGCTTTAAAAAATTATTATATCATTGCTTGCAAATGCACAATGCAAATGCTTTCAACTGCACCGCACCATTATTTCTAAATGCGCCACACAAGGATTTTTATTACCATAAATCATCTGGCTCGGAGAGCCTCATCAGTCATTTGGCTTAAACGCCTCAACTACTTTATCATTTGGCTTAAATGCCTCATTTTCATCAATCATTTGGCTTAAATGCCTCATTTTTATCAATCATACATAAGCCATCGCTGAAAGGCACCATTTACATGAATCATTGGCTCGAAGCCTCATTTCATTAGTCATGATCAAAAATTATTTTTAACATACTTGGCTTATTTTATGATAAATTAACGGCGAGGTGCCATTTTGATAAAATTGTTTTATGATTTATGGCATTTTATATCATGTTTACTAATAACGTTACCTAGTATGTTGAGCTTAGCAGGAAATATAGCACATCAAGTCGTGGATCATATCTAAGCAGTGAACTGGGGCAATTGCTGAAGGTGGAGTCAAACTCGTCAGCAAGAGGTCAAAGATATACTCCTATCTACATCCTTCCAAATTCGCGGATATGTAGACAATTAAAACGCTTAGGCTTAGTCGTATCCATCTTGACACTTATGTCCACGCAATTTTATTCAAATAATCTTATTCCAGTTTATTTCAAATACCTGATCTCACCATAAATGCGATACTGGGGCAGTTTCAAAATCAACACATACTTAAACTATAAGTGTCATGATTCTCATAAAGCCCGAAATATGCAAATAACTCGAAAATTGGAGTTCGACCACAACCTTACAAAATACCTTTCATTTTGGAAATTATTTCGATCCTTCCTTAAGCATGCCTGCCCACAATAGGAATCCCGCCTTAAAATAGGATGTTCGATCGAGATGATTCCATTATGTGTTTTTTTTACATCCATACCATCCTCGACCTTTCAAGGGCGTATTTCTCAACTGGGACAAAATTGGCTAACACATCAATTTCTTTGCCCGAAAACTCTTTCATCATTTTCGGTCAAAGAGGAGCAGCTGTTGATACCCAATTTTGTCCTACTCTTCCTCTAATTCATTTTTTTTACACTTTTTGATCTTAATACCTTGGACAAGCTAATTTATATAGTTCTTATTTTTCAATAATTCTGCTTTAAGCATTGATGTATTAACATTATCAAATACATAAGTGTTAGATTTTATGTTAAAGCGTTGAATTTTAGTCCAAACTATTAATACAAAGAAGGCCAAAGAAATTAATATAAAGAAGAAAAAAACGTACCACCCTTTCTCTTTCATTAGCCCACTCATAAATAGCTAATAAATAGACAAGCGAAATTTAAGAAATTTTTTCAAAAACATAGCGACATAAGTTATTCTACATACATGAAAAACTAATAATTATACTTGTAATAGACACCTTTAAATCATGTACCCATAATCATGCACCTAATACGTTTATTACCTTAAATAAAATATTTCTAGTATTTTTATGACTTTTTTCCTATATATATATATATATATATATATATATATATATATATATATATATATATATATATATATATATATATATATATATATATATGTTTAAAACCAATCCTTAACAAATTTATTTGGTAATATCTTTTCCTTAAAAAAAAACAAAGAAAAAAAAAACAAAAAAATTTATTCATTACTTTTTCTACTATTCGTACATGGATTCTCTTTTTACTAGAGAGTGTACATACTTTTTTTTACAATATAAACTCTAGCAAATTATAAGTCTTTATATTTTGAGAAAAATAAAATTATATATTTCATAAAATATAATGTGCATTTGAGGTATTTATATATATTACAAATCAAATAATTTTATACTATTTTATTATACTAGGAAGATTAGCCCAACAAATAATAATCATCCAATCTCAATACAAACTTGAGCCCAATAAATTTTACCCATCAGACTTTAACAAGTCTATTTAGCCCAACAAAAGAAAATAATAAAGAAACCTTACCCTAGTTTCTTTTTCCTATTAGCAGCCACCCATCATACTCCTCCCCTCTTTTCCTTTATTTTGGCAAAAAAGTTTAACCCTCTTTCAGCCATGGACAGATTTGCCTACACCACTTTCATACAAGTTGATATATTTCTTATTTCCTCTTTCCTATTTCGAGCAAAGGGTACAAAGTGGCAGGTTCTTGTCAAACCAAATCTTCACTTGTTCATGAATTGTCAAGGCCAAATCTCTGCAAATCTGAATCAATAAGGAAATTGGTCAATATCTTCTTAGAAAATCTGAACCAAAAGGCTACATCTTTTGATTCCAAGGCCAACCCGTGACATTTCTGACGATTTTCTTTTGAAATTCAAATGGCTAAACTTTTTTTTGAAATCCCGCTCAGTAATCCTAGTCATAACTGGGGATGCACCTATAAGTACATCCAAAAAGTTTCAGCCGAGGCATCAGAGAATCTCCTCAAGAAAAAATTATTTTTTTACCATCTAAAAGGGATTTCCTAGCTAAGTTAGAAAAGAAATAGATCTGAAGCCTTGCAAGCCCCAGTATCACTGCCCAACAAAAGGTAAATTTGACTCTATTCTTTTTTTAATTTTGCTATTGCAATATTATATTTAGAAATCATGTTAACATTCGAGTCATGGTAGTAGTTAGATGAATTTATTTGGTCGAACGGTATGTAAATCTCGAATGGATACCCTTGTGTTTCATTATATATTGTTTTGTACATATTAGAAATCATGCTCTACGGTTGTTGGGTTTCCCTCTCGATCAAATGTTAATTGAACAGAAGATGTGGGTTTCCGTGCTCCTTTATGTAATGAAAACTATCTTTTAAGATTTATTTCAAGTTTTACATATCATTTTTTTGGAATTTATAAAGTGTTTTATCAAGCAGTGTTAGAAACCATGTTTAAGATTCTCTTTTCTTTATAAATAATTTCAGATAAAAGGTTATACTTTGGTAATATATTACTAGTAGTTTGATAATAAATATAAATTGGTAATTAGTAGATGGATAGCCTATTTTATATGTCTAAAATATGTATGTGTACTCTCATATCTTTAGAGATTATGACTGTACCATTTGAGTTGAAGGCAAATATAATGTAGAAACTATATCAATATGCAAAGTTTATGATCCTCCCTTATTTGACTGGTTACTGTGACAACAAATCATGTTTGGCTCTGTGATAAGTGATACATAGGTTCTATGACTTGATTTCTTTATTCTTGAAACTTGTTTCCAACATGGTATTTGGGATACTTTCTGTCTTAAAAACGTGTCTTCAGGAATTAGGACACTTTTAAAGTAAACAATGGAACTAATCACATGTAGAACATATTATTTGGAATATGAATCGAGATAATGAATCCTTGTTTGAAGAAGAATAATAAATGTATTCATTAAGGGAAGCTATTTTGAACTCTCTGTTACATCATAATTTGTTTAGAGTATTTCTTATGATGGTCTAGAGCTTCTATGTACTCAAAATGGATGAGCTAACTTTGAGTAATTTGGTGAAAAACTAATACTAACTTACTGCCCAATGATTTGTTTAGAGTATTTCTTATGATGGTCTAGAGCTTCTATGCTAAATAAGAATGATGCAGATACCTTATTAACCCCCCCCCCCACTATCTTGCATTTGAAGGTTATTAAAATACTTAATCCAAGATTATTAATCTGATTACTTATAATTTGAATGAATGGAAGAACGACTTTAAGTTTGAACGAATGTGGATATCATGCCTCTATGATCAATAACACTACCAAAGAAATTATCTAAGGGTGCAATTCCATCATTTTCTCTTTTGGTATATGCAATTATATCATGTTAGGCCTGAATAGTTCGAGTGGTCTTTATGATGTAAAAAGCATGAGAAACTAGATATATATGCACCTCATTGTTGTCCATGTATCAGGTGTTAATAAAAAGGCATATGAAGTTCTGTTAAGTATGTATTTAGCTTAGCACTAAGAAATTTAATAAAACAATTTTTAAAAGGGATCATGTCTTTGTAAAGATAATGGGTCTGACAAAGAATCTATTGTAGGATGAAATAATTATTAATAGTGCTATGTATTTTAGTTGCTCTGAAGCCTTAAAGTTGAAAGTTAGTTTAGAATGTATTCATGTATGTTCACTGCAAATGTGCAAATGAACTGAAGCTAATTAGCTACTTTTCCTAACAGTTTGATATGTAAATTCTATTTCATGCTACAAGTTGTTCCGCTAATTTTTTTATTTTCCTTTTTCTTTGCATGTCATGTACACCGGAGCAACAAAGAGTTTCAGGCGAGACTCAATGCCGCTGTCGAAGTTGAACTAAACACTAATCTCTTGAGCCTCCTCGAATAGCATAACTGTTAGATTTCTTTTTTTCAAAATTGGATTGAAGATTACTTGTCATTTTATCTTATTTTTATTTTGCTGGCTAACATTTTATCTTAGCGATGCCGTGATTATTTGCTTTATCAGCTAAGCCTTTATTTGGGTAGTAGGCCGTAATTTAAGTAGTAGTAAAATCTCAATCTATTAATATAAAGTATAGAGTTAGGTATGGAATTATAGGTTTCACATTTAGTTATATTTATCTACGATTAAACCTGTTAAAGTATTTTGAAATCACTTTCTTTTCTTTTTTTTATATTTTAAAAAAAGAAGTTTTAATTTGTTATTTTCAGAACGTTAGTCTTTTCAAAAGATGGATTTGATAATATCATATTTCTACTTCAATGGCAAAAATAGCATTTTGACCAAATACCTTTGTGGCCGATTCTTGATAGCTTTTCTTAACCAAGCTTTTTTTTTTTTTTTTTTAAATATAGAAATATTAATAGGATCATTTACTATTTAAAAGGACGATTCTTATTAAGTTTGGCCAATATTCCTATTCTAAGATTATCTTTGTTGGTTAACTAATCGACCAACATAGTACTCAACATATATAGTCATTTTTAACAAGCAACCTAAGTTTGGCCGGTTAACTGTAATTAACGGATCATATAGGGTGCTTCAATAACCTTCCCTATAGGATTAATTAGAACCCGTACTCATAATCTTAAGGTTAAGCAGACCGTAAAACAGAGTTAATTTTAAGCACCATATAGCTAAAATTGGTGTCCTAATTCACCGTTAAATAATTAGGTGGCGACTCTCTTAAAATTAATTAAACCTCAGAATCGCTAATACGTTATACTCTAATTTGACCCGGTTTAAATGGGGTATAACAGTTGTTTACTTAAATCGATTAATAACAATTGAAGATAAACTTTTGAGTCAGATGGCGTTAAGTATGTGGAAAAATTTGAGAAGTATTGGGGTGAACCAACAAAAATGAACAAAATGATTTTCATTGCTTGTGTTTTGGATCCACGTTACAAGTTTACTACTGTTGGTTTTGTACTTAAGAAGATGTTTGGAGATGAAGGGACAATTATTGAAAAAGAGGTTCATACTTATATGGGTTCATTATATAATGAGTATGTCTCTAAGTCGGTTTCAAAATATACTGGTAGTACAGTTTCTACCTCTTTGTCAAGCTCTTCATTGAGCACAATGGATACTTCAACTCCTGGTTTAGGTGAACTTTTAGATGAAATAAGGAAACATAAAGCTGAAACTGAAGGTGTAGATTCTAAAACGGAATTGGAAAAGTATCTTGGAGAAGATTCTGAAAAAGAAAGACCGGACTTTGATATCTTGGCTTGGTGGAAGATGAATTCACCTAGATTTCCTATTCTTGATAAGATGGCTCGAGATGTGCTTGTTATTCCTATTTCAAGTATGGCATCTGAAAGTGCATTTAGTACCGGAGGGCGTATTCTTGACCAATTTAGGAGTTCATTAACTCCTAAATTGGTTGAAACTCTAGTGTGCCTTCAAGATTGGCTTCGGAGTGAATCGCTTCCTGTAAATGTTGAGGAAGATTTAGATTTTCTTGAGACACTCGAGAAAGGTATGTATATTTTAATTAATTTTATTGTATTGCTTAAGATATTTAAATAATATATTAATTGCTTGACTTGTTAATATATATTCTTATTAGATTTTACTAATCTTGGCAAAGAAGCTTCCACCGACGATGTTTGCTAGAGTTTGTTAGCCGCTATGTAAGTTCTCCATTTTTCTTCTGAATTATACTAATTCTGCTGCTGTTTGCTTGAGAAATTTGAGGCTGATGTTGCTCGAAAACTGTTGTTCTGCTCGAAAACTTGATTCCACGTTCATTCTCTGCTGTTTGATTCCAATTTCACTGCTGTTTGCTATAAAATGGGCTGATCAGGTTAATTTTCACCGATGTTTGCTATAAAATGGGTTGATCAAGTTAATTTTCACTACTGTTTGCTATAAAATGGGCTGATCAAGTTAATTTTCACTGTTGTTTGCAATAAAATGGGTTGTTTGACATCGTCCAAGAAATTTGTTGTTGTCTGCTGTTTGACATCGTCTGCTGTTTTCACTGTTGTGTGCTGTTTTCACTGCTGTTTGCTAAAATAAAATTGACTAGGCTGTTAATTTTCTATGTTACACTCTGTGTTGCACAGTTGGAATGCTTGTTAAATAGAGTCACTTTTCAATTTGGTTATTGCAATGACTATTGTTGAATTTGGTTTTGCAGATGGACTCAATAGCTCTTGTTCAGCTGCTTCCATTTCTAATTTTGTCTTAGTTTAAATTGGTTTAGACACCGTTTTCTCCATCTTATGGACTCCATTAATGTAGAGAACTTGTTCTCAAAATGTAGTAGCTAGCTTTTAATTTTGTCTTACGTTGGATACTTCTGTCCCATATGAATATGGCTAGTATTACTGATGGTACTTCTGCTACTCGTTAACTCCTCCACTGAAGGCGAGGTTCAGCTATTGTTGTAGAGTGTTATAAAATCTTGATCACTGCGTCACTCTTTTTCCTTGTCGGAGTTGATAATGAAGAAGTAAGTTAAAGAATTTAGCAACCCGCAATTTCTTTTTTATTGTATATTAAAAGTTAAGTGTTGTAAGTTTCCTCCTTTTTTGCTATCAAGTACTGTCTAGTTTGGCTCGTGCTTACTCTCTCCGTAGAAGGAAATTTCACTTATGCTTCATTCCTAAGAATCAGCTTTTGCTAATGCTGGAGAATGGAGATATTCTTGTTTCAAACTCCCCTCCCCCGCCTCCCCCAGTAACCAAATAATCATGAGTAAGGCATTTCCCTCTTTCTTTGAGTTAGTTCTTGCATCACTTTTTTGTCAGGTTTTGCTACAATTATGACCCAACCCCAACCCCTCTAATAATGTGATAAGTTATTGAAGGTCTTGTTAAAAAATATTTTCGTTGAATTTCGTAAATTTTCTTATTGATGTTATCGATAACCGAATCGATAAGCCCCAAAAATCGATAAATCGAAATCAAAAAAATCGAAATCTTATTGAAACGATAACGATAAGCGTATATATAAATTGATAATCGATAAGTAATTATCGATAAGGATCAAAATCGAATCGATAAATCGAATGCACACCCCTAGTTTGAAGCAATCCCC
>JASVEL010013969.1:0-32112 GCA_032618575.1 Nicotiana noctiflora
ACCCGTCGTTACGGTAATTTACCACTCCGTCATGTTGCAATTTCATGTTTTATGCTTTTATATCAGTGTTAGGGTCTATCGGGTGATTTAGGAGTGATTTGGATTGAAAATGAGGCATATAGCCTTTTTGAAGGAGACTTGAATAAGGAAAGTCAACCCGAAGTTGACTATTTGGTTAGAGGGCTCGAAATCGGATTCTGATGATTCGGTTAGTTCCGGGAGGTGATTTGTGACTTAGGGGAGCGATCGGAATTGAATTTGGAGGCCCGGTGTAGTTTTAGGCTTGAATTGGCTAAGGTTGAATTTTGGCAAAATCCGAACGGTAGGTGAGATTTTGATCCGGGGTCGGAATGGAATTCCGACAGTTGCAGTAGCTTCGCTAGGTGATTTTGGATGTGCCTGCAAAATTTCAGGTCATTCGGACGTCGTTTGGTCGGGTTTTTGATTGAATGTGCAATTTGGAATGTTTTAAGGAATTTAGGCTTGAATCCGTGGTTAATTGGTGATTTTGATGTTTAGGATGGTGTTTTTATGATTGGAATAAGTTCGAATAAGGAATTAGGATGTGTTGGTGTGTTTGAATGAGGTCCCGGGGCCTCGGGGTGTTTTCGGATGGTTAATCGGGAGAAAAATATGGAAAATTGCAGAACTGGTGCACTGCTTCTGTTGTTTCCGCTCCTGCGGAATTTTGGGCGCAAGAGCGGGTGCGCTGAAGCGGACCAGGAGCGCAGAAGCGCTGGGCACCGCAGAAGCGGAGCATTTTCCGCTGAAGCGGAATCGCGGGAGCGGACAAAGTGAGCCGCAGAAGCGGCCAAGGGCTGTGGGGTGAGGGATCGCAGAAGCGGAAGGGAAGCCGCTTAGGCGAGTCCGCAGAGGCGGACGCCTAGTCGCAGAAGCGGAAATATCCGCAGGTGCGATCGAATCTCCGCAGAAGCGGACGCGTAGGAGCGGAAATTCTTCCGCAGAAGCGAAAATCGCTGTAAGTAAGTGTATCAGAAGTTAGAAAAATTTCAGAAACATTTTAACATTTTGGGGTCTCGGCTTAAGGGCGATTTTGGGCGATTTTGAGGAGAAAATCAAGGGAAATCATCAGGTAATCAACTATGAACTCATATTATGACTAGTATTGATAATATTACGCAATTATATCATGAAAATGGAGGAATTTGGGGTAATTTATGGAGGATTTAGCCCTAGTCTTGGACTTTAGAAAATCAAGGTTTTGAATGGGCAAATGGAGTCCGAATTTGGTAAAATTGATATGCTTAGTCTCGTATTGAGTCGAGGGTTCCAGAAATGTGAATTTCGTAAATTTTCGGAATGTGGGCCCGGGGCTCGGGTTTTGACAACTTTGGGAATTTTGATGTAAATTGAGTTGTATTGATTGGGTGTCGTCCCATTGGCCTAAATTGTTGTATTTTTACTGTATTTGATCAGATTCTACGCGTGCGGAGCTTGATTCTCGTGGCAAGGGCATTGCGGAGTAGTCGTCGCGCCGTATTGAGGTGAGTAATATATGTGGGTGATGACCAGCGGGTTCGAAACCCCGGTATACCACTTTGTGACGCTGTATAGCGGCGAGACACGTACTCTCTTGTGAGTGCGGGGTCGATTGTGATTGGGGACTATGACATAGTCCGACTTGTTGATACTGTATTATGATATTAGGCTATTTCTTGAGCCGTCGAACCTCCTTCTCGGATGGTTGCATATATATATATATATTGTGTTAATGGCCACTCTTGAGCCGTTGAACCCCCTTCTTGGGCGGTTGAGTATACATGTGGGCCGTGAGCCAGTTATTTGATCCCGCGAGGATCGTTATCATTGTCTTATCATATAGACATGCTAGTTTACTACTAGTCCGCAGCTATTTCTGTTATTATGCTAATTCCAATCTCTGGAACTTGATATTACTGTTTTCCAACTGAAAAATGATAAAAGAGTTTTCAAAAACTACTTTGAGCCTGCGAGGCTGTATCTGCATATTAGCTGACTAGTAGTGGATCGGGCTGCGCGCCGCAGCGAGATATATGTTGGATCGGACTGCACGCCGCAGGAATATCTCTATGAAATGTGCTTGGGCTGTAGGAGCCCCTCCGGAGTCTGAACCCCCACAGTGAGCACGGGTACCCAAAATTGGAGTCGGGCTACGCGCCGTAGCAGTCATATCATGCATTGCATTGCATTTAGCTACATCTACTAGCTGTTATGCTATTTATTGGTAATTGTTGGAACAGGTACAGTGAAGATTGATTCTATGACAGGGTAGTTGATTATAGCTTTACATAGTGCTTTATCGCGGATTTCTTATCTGCGCTGTCTTACCCTTGTTTATTACCACTGAGTCTGGCAGTACTCATTTTACTCCCTGCACCTTGTGTGCAGATCCAAGTACCTCTCAACAGTGATCCAGTAGCTGTGCGAGGCGACGTTTGTGGATATTCGAGGTAGCTGCAGAGTCCGCAGGACCCGATATTCCTTCCTACTGTCTTTGGATTTTGTATTGACATTTCTTTCCGCACTTGGTATTTTGTAAACCCTTATACACTCATGTTCGGTAGAGGCTCATGACTCTTGACCCTTGGTCTATGGGAGTTGATGTATTATGGGACTTGGTTCCCTGTTTTTAATATGTATCTATCACTGTTGAATTATTTCCGTATGCTTAAATTGGATAAAGCGAGCTTATGGCTCCGTGATTGTTGTTAATTGGTCAGGCTGGCCTAGCAGTGTGCTGGGCGCCATCACGACCGGAGTTGGGTCGTGACAAGTTGGTATCAGAGCCTAGGTTAACAGGTCTCGCGAGTCTTGAGCCGGTTAGTAGAGTCTTGTGGATCGGTACGGGGACGCCTGTACTTATCCTCGGGAGGCTGCGAACCTTTAGGAAACACTTCACATTTTTGGAATTCTTATCGTGCGCACTTGATTCAGCTTGAGATATAATTTTTGAAATTCCTTCCACACGTCCGTGTACGCATCGAGCGCTCAGTAATGTAATTGCCTTATGGCTTGTGATTTCCTCGAACGAGGGGCGAGATATAATCTCGGTGAGTTCATGTTGGGCCAGTCAGGATGACTTGAGGCTGGACCTTGTTTATGACTTGAGCATTGAGGTGCTGATTTTGTGAGTGGTGGCAATAGATAATGTATTGAGGGTTTGAAACCCCGTATTTGCACTATAAAGTGATGTGCTGAGATGGAATACGCGTCACGTGACGAGCGTGGTGGTATTGTGACTGGG
This sequence comes from Nicotiana noctiflora, assembly GCA_032618575.1. NCBI lineage: Eukaryota > Viridiplantae > Streptophyta > Magnoliopsida > Solanales > Solanaceae > Nicotiana > Nicotiana noctiflora. Next base: position 3,245 of record JASVEL010013969.1, read on the forward strand.
GATTTGGACTTGATCCTTCCCAATTGATAAATTATTGTGTAAAGTGACTAAGACTGGGCTTATATCTATGTACTTGGGCTAGTAGCCATGTTTGGGGCCTTGTGCCGATCTGTAGAGTATTATGGAGGCTTACTAATGGATGAGCTGTTAAATTTTCGACTCTTGTCTAATCTGTTGTGTAGCCCCGAGCTATGGGCGTGGTGAATATTTATCATATCTCGTAATTGGAAGGTAAAATGCCTTATTTGTAGTGGAACAAGTTTAAACTCAGGAAGACTAAAATGATTATGCTATGTGTATCCTGGTGGAAGGTATTGTGCTGAAATTCTAAATTGAGACGAGGTAGGTGGGTTGATTCTCATGTGTAATTGAAAGGTATTGATATGTGTCATGATTCGAGCAGATACATCGCAGGTTCAAGTATAAATTGTGATGATATAATTCGTGTAGTATTGATATTTAATATTGTTGAAATACATTGTGATATCTTGTTGAGTTGTGGAAGTATAGCTAGGATGGTTTGGGTGATTCTCTGGCAGGTGGATAGACCAATTTACAAAGGAAACTCTGCCGAAATTTTTGGAAAATTCGGGACTTAGAAAAGATTTTTGTCACCTAAAGAGGGGGCGTAACTGTTGTGTGTGAATGAATGCGAGAATTGCAAAAGAGTTAATATTTCTGATGATTCGAATCTCCGCCGAAGCTTGTAAATGACTTGAGTTTAATATCATATTAACATTTCGGCATCACTTGAGTAATAATGATATGAGTGGTTGAAAGTGCTTTGATGAATGGCTTCGAGCTAAGTTAGGGAGGTTGCTATTGATTAACTAATTGCACTATTGTGTGCTATGTTGATTCTATCTCTAAGTATGTTGGGAAATTCTGGTAAAGGTTATGGTGCTTCGTAGATCTGATGAAGTACTAGGGTGTTGTGAACTTATGTTGGTAAAGAATGTTCGGTGTATAGAAAAGAAAGATAGCTAATTGTATCCGTATGTAATCATGATCTGCAGTGTCATAATTCTAATAAGGCACGAGTGGTTCTGTTCAATAAGACAGTTGAATTACAGCTGAATAAGGATGACTGACGCCCGAGAATTGTTTACGGTGTTCAAGATTTTACTTGTAACAGTCAGGTGTCTCAAATTTGTGCATGTGGCTAAAGATGGTGGTTTCGTTAGAAGAGATCAGTACTTGTGTTATATTATGTGAATGAAGGGATTCTATGTAATCCGTATTGGAAGGTAATGATAACGAATTCAAATCGCAAGAGGTTCTTCAAAATAAAGTATTGTAGGATGTGATCCTTCTGGAAATATTGAGAGAGTATTCAGTGGCCTATATGTCTCAGACCGTGTGGTCTTATGTACGAGTCTCGTGTGGAATGGGTTCATGTGTTATGGTGCTACAGTAGTGGCTAATATTAAATCAAAGATGAATCAGAAAGGAAACTCGGTAAATGGAACAACTTGTTAATAAACCGAAGCGGTATGATAAAGAATACGACTAATTCTTGGTATGTGGTTGAAGTAATGAGTCTTGCAGATATTGTGCAATAAAGCTTTTGAGTGTTGGCAGTCGTGTAACCCGATATGGGTATAATATGTGTATAAGGACTCAGTCCTGACAGTTTAACTTATGCAATGTAATTTGGAGAAAGGGTTTATAATGTGTTTTAATGTGGTTTGAAGAAATGAGTGTATTTCCTGTTGGTATGCAAGGCTTGGAATGTGTAATGAGTTTTCTTCTATATGGGATCACGAAAGTCCTTGACTAGTTGAGTGCGCCAATGTTGAGGCGGAGGAAAGGGATATGAATTTTCATGTTGTCTTAGTGTGATATGGTATACACGATGTGTTATGGAAAGTTGATAATGGTATATTCTAGGTTTTGAGATCAGTTCATAATATATGGAAAGTCAATAAAATTATTGAGCAGCGCGGACAGCTGCTGGTGATTTAAGAAAATGGTACTGCTATTCTAGTAATTTGGCAGGGTATATGGTGCAAAGGGACAAGGTAATGTAAACTGATAATATCCAGTGGTATAGTGGTATTCTCTTGTTGGATCGACTAAAATAATTGAGTCGTTGATGGCATAGTGAAATTTCTGAATGGCTGTCGTGGTATGAATGGACGCTTGATGTGCGTTATGTATATGTACGGTGAAATACAGAATCAGGCATAGTGATTCATATGTTATATATGTGTAGGAGACTTGAAATTCTCGTTAATCCGCCTATGCAGTGGTTGTATATCGTGTGCATCGACACCGTTTTGTGATTATTGGAAATCGGAAGCCTTAGAGGCTCTCTCTTGACTTGATAAAACGAATTCGGATTATGATACTTGATTGTTGACTGGTTGACATAAGCCAGGTCGTCTAGACTAATGTGATATGGGCTATGTCGGAAAATGGCACAAATTGCGTAGCAGAGAACATCAGAGTATGCTCCAACAGAGTAGTTGTACACAGGACCAGCGGACGGCTGGTAGGTATTGCTTTGTCAGTTGGACCTTAGTGGCGGATGTTAGTGTAGAAGTATCTACCATTGATTCAGTTCCAGTATTGAGAAACGTTGTCAGATGCGTTTCATGTGGCCAAACTTGAGGCGATATATGTTTATTATGATGAGCAACTTGACTCGACGCGTATTCATTTGACGAGGGTTACTTGGATCGGGTGGCACGCCGCCACAGGTATGGTATCTGGATCGGGTGGCACGCCGCCACGGGTATGTCATTGGAGCGGGTTGCACGCCGCAACAGTGTAATGTGAAAACAGAGTTGGTTATATATTACCTGGTATACAATACCTCCTGGCTTCTGAGGAAGAGTCTGTATTGAGTATCGCTTGGCGAATGGCACATCGATTGTGTTCTTTCAGGATTTGATAGCATACGTTAATTGTTTCACCGTGGGTGAGGATGATTGCTTGGGTTCAGACCTAAATATGTGTGTGGCTGATCGTTTTGAGCTTAGTGGCTTGAGGTGCTTCATGAGTAATAACGTTGGGATAGAATCACGAATCGTGGCAAGGCCACGTGATGTTATGACCTCTCGAGGAGGATTCAGATACTTTATTTCTATAATACGAGACGCGATCTTAGTTCTATATTATGATGGCATAGAGGGATTAAATTGCAGCTCTATTTGCTGGAGACAGTTGTCATGATTTGAGCTGTCATGATTCGAGTGTGTGCAGACGTTTCTATTGGAGCCTATGTTGTGCTCGTCGTGGCTTAGGCCGGTGTTGAGGTGTCTTATCACCAGTGCGATGTGTTATAATCGAAATGGCCGTTGGAGTCATTATTGAATACGAGCATATTGGGTCTTAGCTTGTTAGAAAGGTAGAAACCGAGGTTTGGCTCCGAAACCTATCGTGGTATGAGTTTTAAAAAGGGAAATAGATTCACGAATGGTTAACCCGAGAGATGGGTTCGGTATATCGCGTGTTTGGTTGCCGTGGGCATGATATGAAGGTGTTGGAACAAGACTCTATCTAATGGAAAAGGTTTTTCAGCTAGTATTTGGTGATTGTGGCCAGTTGTTGTGATTAAAGACTATCGTCTCGAGTGATTGAGTTGTTTGATACATCATATGATCTCACCCGGAGTGGTGAGTATGGCTTATTGTAGTGGATTCAAGTGTATCCTGAGTATAGGCATGGGATTTGCAATTGGTATATGATTTCAGAAAGTACAATGTGATTTATGGTTCAGATGGGCTGTGAAATTTTGACTATATGGTGTTTTCGGACTTGCGTGAGATAGAGTGACGTATGATCGCCCGAATATATGCTTGGTAAGGTCATTCAGCTATTGAGTTGCTTCTAGTACCACTCTGGTACGCTCGAGGACGAGCGTTTGTTTAAGTTAGGGAGAATGTAACGACCCGACCCGTCGTTACGGGAATTTACCACTCCGTCATGTTGCAATTGCATGTTTTATGCTTTTATATCAGTGTTAGGGTCTATCGGGTGATTTAGGAGTGATTTGGATTGAAAATGAGGCATATAGCCTTTTGAAGGAGACTTGAATAAGGAAAGTCAACCCGGAGTTGACTATTTGGTTAGAGGGCTCGGAATCGGATTCTGATGATTCGGTTAGTTCCGGGAGGTGATTTGTGACTTAGGGGAGCGATCGGAATTGAATTTGGAGGCCGGTGTAGAAATAGGCTTGAATTGGCTAAGGTTGAATTTTGGCAAAATCCGAACGGTAGGTGAGATTTTGATCCGGGGGTCGGAATGGAATTCCGACAGTTGCAGTAGCTTCGTTAGGTGATTTTGGATGTGCCTGCAAAATTTCAGGTCATTCGGACGTCGTTTGGTCGGGTTTTTGATTGAATGTGCAATTTGGAATGTTTTAAGGAATTTAGGCTTGAATCCGTGGTTAATTGGTGATTTTGATGTTTAGGATGGTGTTTTTATGATTGGAATAAGTTCGAATAAGGAATTAGGATGTGTTGGTGTGTTTGAATGAGGTCCCGGGGCCCTCGGGGTGTTTTCGGATGGTTAATCGGGGGAAAAATATGGAAAATTGCAGAACTTGTGCACTGCTTCTGTTGTTTCCGCTCCTGCGGAATTTTGGGCGCAGGAGCGGGTGCGCTGAAGCGGACGGGGAGCGCAGAAGCGCTGAGGACCGCAGAAGCGGAACATTGTCCGCTGAAGCGGAATCGCGGGAGCGGACAGGGAGCCGCAGAAGCGGCCATCGCAGAAGCGGAAGGGAAGCCGCTTAGGCGAGTCCGCAGAGGCGGACGCCTAGTCGCAGAGGCGGAAATATCCGCAGGAGCGATCGAATCTCCGCAGAAGCGGACGCGTAGGAGCGGAAATTCTTCCGCAGAAGCGAAAATCACTGTAAGTTAAGTATATCAGAAGTGAGAAAAATTTCAGAACATTTTAACATTTTGGGGTCTCGGCTTAAGGGCGATTTTGGGCGATTTTGAGGAGAAAATCAAGGGAAATCATCAGGTAATCAACTATGAACTCATATTATGACTAGTATTGATAATATTACGCAATTATATCATGAAAATGGAGGAATTTGGGGTAATTTATGGAGGATTTAGCCCTAGTCTTGGACTTTAGAAAATCAAGGTTTTGAATGGGCAAATGGAGTCCGAATTTGGTAAAATTGATATGCTTAGGCTCGTATTGAGTCGAGGGTTCCAGAAATGTGAATTTCGTAAATTTTCGGAATGTGGGCCCGGGGCTCGAGTTTTGACAACTTTGGGAATTTTGATGTAAATTGAGTTGTATTGATTGGGTGTCGTCCCATTGGCCTAAATTGTTGTATTTTTACTGTATTTGATCAGATTCTACGCGTGCGGAGCTTGATTCTCGTGGCAAGGGCATTGCGGAGTAGTCGTCGCGCCGTATTGAGGTGAGTAATATATGTGGGTGATGACCAGCGGGTTCGAAACCCCGGTATACCACTTTGTGACGCTGTATAGCGGCGAGACACGCACACTCTTGAGAGTGCGGGGTCGATCATGAATTGGAGACTATATATATTAGTCCGACCTGTTGATACTATATTATTGGCTATTCTAGAGCCGTCGAACCTCCTTCTCGGATGGTTGCATATATATATATATTGTGTTAATGGCCACTCTCGAGCCGTTGAACCCCCTTCTTGGGCGGTTGAGTATACATGTGGGCCGTGAGCCAGTTATTTGATCCCGCGAGGATCGTTATCATTGTCTTATCATATAGACATGCTAGTTTACTACTAGTCCGCAACTATTTTTGTTATTATGCCAATTCCAATCTCTAGAACTTGACATTACGGTTTTCCAACTGAAAAATGATAAAAGAGTTTTCAAAAACTATCTTTGAGCCTGCGAGGCTGTATCTGCATATTAGCTGACTAGTAGTGGATCGGGCTGCGCGCCGCAGCAGGATATATGTTGGATCGGACTGCACGCCGCAGGAATATCTCTATGAGATGTGCTTGGGCTGTAGGAGCCCCTCCGAAGTCTGAACCCCCACAGTGAGCACCGGTACCCAAAATTGGAGTCGGGCTACGCGCTGTAGCGGTCATATCATGCATTTGCATTGCAAAAACAATTGTTGGACTATAGGAGATTGGTACTAGATTTACCCATTTAGAAATGTTGCTACCTATACGGTTATTTATAGAACTATGTAGTGTTCTTACAGGATTCCTTTCTTTCAGTTGTTATTTATTGATATTACTCATTAAGTTGGAGTACTCATTTTACTTCCCGCACCTTGTGTGCAGATACAGGGATCCCGGAAGCTTAGCGGAGATTATTTGCTGCTGCTCAGATCAATGTTGGAGTCTTCAAGGTAGCTGCCAGTCCGCAGGACCCGACATCCCTTCCTACTGTCTTTGGATTTTGTATTGACATTTCTTTCCGCACTTGGTATTTTGTAAACCCTTATACACTCATGTTCAGTAGAGGCTCATGACTCTTGACCCTTCGGTCTATGGGAGTTGGCACGTGTTGGGACTTGGTTCCCTGTTTTTAACATGTATCTATCACTGTTGAATTATTTCCGTATGCTTAAATTGGATAAAGTGAGCTTATGGCTCCGTGATTGTTGTTAATTGGTCAGGCTGGCCTAGCAGTGTGCTGGGCGCCATCACGACCGGATTTGGGGTCGTGACATAGATAGACAATACAGGAATCAACAAATTAAATATTACACATATCCAGCTAGAACGAAAAAATACGACTTGTGTAATATTAATTAAATATTATAGAAAATGAATTTGAAAGTAAGAAGAGAGAGACGTATGAGAAGTTGTCACGACCCCAAATCCTGGTCGTGATGGCGCCCAGCACATTGCTAAGCCAGCCTGGCCAACCTTTCAAAATACAGAGCTACCAGCTCACACTTTACTTTAAAAGCATTAACAGAATAAGAAAAGTACAAAGATCTAGCATAAGCTGTGAAAATATCCCAACATAACATAATACCCCCCCCCCAAACCGAATTTGGGGTCACGAGTCAGGAGCCTCTACCAGAGTGTCATAATAGTACTGAATACATAACTGTTTGACAAAATGCGGAAAATCAAGAAAGGATAACATGGAAGGTCGGGTCCTGCGGACGCCGAGCAGCTACCTCAACAATCCGTAAATGCTCTCGAGCAGCTGGGAAGTCAACCCTGTTGTGAAGTACCTGGATCTGCACACAAGGTGCATGGAGTAATGTGAGTACTTCCAACTCAGTGGTAATAAGCACGGATAAAGACATTGAAGGTAAAAATACCCAATAAACCACTATGCAAAGCTATATAATATCTCGTTTATCCTTTTTCTGCAATATAAATATCACATAAAGCAATGACAGCTAAGACAGTTCAACAAATATGTCTAAATGCAATGCAGATGCATGAACATGGCCGCTACGGCGCGTAGCCCGATCCATTTGGGTACCCGCGCTCACTGTGGAGGGGTTGACACTCCGGATGAGCTCCTACAGCCCAAGTGCAATATTAGTGATATGCTGCGGCGCGCAGCTCGATCCACTATCAGTCCAGCTACATGCAATGCAAGCCTCACAGGCACAATAAATTATCATCTTGAAATCCTTTTTAACAGTAATAGTAGAAACTAGTGTTCAAAAATACCAGAGTTTGAAAAATCATTTTTAGACAGTATTAGCTCATGACTGATATCAGGATAACACGATATAATCATAGAAGCAATGATAACGATCCTCACGGGATCCAGATAACTGGTCACGACCCAAATATATATCCACAACCATCCAAGTAGGAGGTTTACCGGCTCATTTATAACCAACAACACAGTATAATACTATACAGTCGGACTAAGCCATAGTCACCAATCACAATCTACCCTGTACTCAAAGTAGAGTACGTGTCTCGCCTCAATACAACATCACATGCATGGTGATATATCGGAGTTTCAAACCCTCAAGTCATCATCCATACCCATTACTCACCTTGAACCGACTCAAACATTAGTCCGCAATGCCCTTGCCACGAGAATCAATCTCCACAGGTGCAAAATCTAATCAAAATCAATAGGAATATATCAAAATAGGCTAAAGGAACATAACCCAATCGAAATAACTTGAATTACACCCAAAAATACGAAGTTGCCAAAACCCGAGTCCCGGACCTGCTTCTCGAGAAATTACAAAATCCACATTTTTAGAATTCTCGTCTCGCCATGAGTCCATACAATATAAAATTTATCAAAATCGGAGTTCATTTGCCCCTTCAAATTATTAATTTTCTATTTTTCTTAGGCTTCAAGCAAAATCTCAATTTACACCTTATTTCCTCCAATTTTCAGTGATATAGATGAAGATTCTAGGATAAAATCACGTAATTAGACCATAAAACTTACCTCCAATCGAAAACTAGGTGAAAATCTCTTACTCCCTCGTCCGATAGCTTCAAACCTTGCCCAATAATGGAGAAAATATGATTTTGCTCGCGGATGAAATATCCTTAAACCCTTCTGTCCGCCCAGATAAATACAATATGCGATCGCATCACCAGACGTGCGATCGCATAGAACAACATTTCCCAGCCTCAAAATTGACTTATGCGATCGCACTCAACTCCCTGCGATCGCATTGCTTCATCAAACAACACTACGCGATCGCACAGAACAAGAAAAAGAACCTGGGACCCCTGGCTAATACTCTATGCGATCGCATAGCTCCTCCTGGGATCGCAGAGCACTAACCTCATCAACTATGTGATCGCATACACCTAGACCGCGATCTCATTGAACAAAAACCGAGCCTCCTCCAAACCTTCTATGCGATCACATCACAACCCTTGCGATCGCATAAAGCAAACATCTGCAACTTTTGTGACAGCAATTCAGTTGTGATCTTTAACTCAAAATGGTCCGTTTGACCCCCGAAATTACCTCCGAGGCCCTCGGGGTCTCAACCAAAACCACCAACCTACTCCAAATCACGATATGAACTTGTTAAAACACATCATTAAACACAAAAATTATCAAATCAAGGCGGATTCAAGCCTAAGTTTCAACCAAAACTTCTAAAACCTATATTCCATAAAAAAAAACCCGACCAAGTGATGTCCAAATGACCTGAAATTTGCAAACACATCCAAAATCACCTAACGAAGCTACTACAACTGTCGGAATTCCATTCCGACCCCCGGATCAAAATCTCACCTATCAACCGGATTTCGCCAAAATTCCAACTTCGCTAATTCAAGCCTATTTCTACACCGGACCTCCAAATTAAATTCCGATCACTCTCCTAAGTCACAAATCACCTCCCGAAGCTAACCGAACCACCGGAGTCCACATCCGAGCCCTATAACCACATAGTCAACTTCAGGTTGACTTTTTTGAAACAAGCTTCATTCTAAAAGACTATATGCCTTATTTTCAACCAGAATCTATCCAAATTCACCCGATAGACTCTAATACAGATATAGAAATATAAAAAAATATAATAAGAAGAAAACAGGGTAGTAACTCTCGTGACGACGGGGACGGATCATCACAGAAGTGTGTATTGATAATTCAAATTGTCTTATGGAAAGACCATTTTATAAGCAAAAAGGCTCAAGATTTTTCTTGTCATTTGTCAAGTTTCTATGCCATTTGTCAATTTTCTACATGCATCTTGCCATGTATCTTAATATTTTAGGAGGCCTAAATACTTGTCCAAAGAAGTTTTAAAATGCTGCCACTGTGTTGTTTTTTCCTTTATGTAAAAGTAGAGTTTTTGCTCAATTACGTTGTGGTTGTTATGTCCATAATAAAAAGTGAATTTGCATTTCATTTTACGTTATAAGTATAAGTGAATTATGATCCTAAAAAATACTAATAATTTTGAATATAGATAGGAGAAAATTAAAAATAAGGCAACTATTGACAGACCAACATGATCTGTATACAGTAGATCGAAACAAGATTGTGTGCATCAATGTTAAAGTATCTTAAAATTTAAAGTATATGTTCTTTCAACAAAAACGAAAAACGAATTAGAATGTAAAGCTTCCACTGATAGAAGGTAAATGGTGAAATTATCGATTGTAAACGATTTATTCATATTTTGTTTCATTGACTTATATTTTTTACATTTTATGTTATTCGCAACGATCAGTAGTTTGACAGCTAGGATCTCATTCGGCGTGCATCATCATTTTAAATTTGCTCTTTTCAGCCAGAAAATGAAAATAGAGGCTAGTACTCAAAACGACATATCGGGTAGTTACAATGAGGAAAGACTTATGAATCCACTAAAATTTAGTAGATTTTAATTCTATATATAACAACAACAACAACAACAACTACCCAGTATGTTCCCACAAAGTGGGGTCTGGGGAGGGTAGTACGTACACAGGCCTTACCCCTACCCGAAAGGGTAGAGAGGCTGTTTCCGGCCGACCCTCGGCTTAGAAAAGGAGAGAGAAAATCAACAAACAAAAACAAAACAAAACAATGTTAGTAAATCCGGGATAAAATCAAATAAATAATTATCTAAACATAAAACCAAAAGTAGAATGACATGCAGATAATACCAATCGGTTACTACCATAATAGGCACAATACAATACATTAATTAACTATAGAGATCGCTACCAAACCCCACTCAGCCCCTAACAGAAATACTAAGAATTCTAGAAGGCCCTACCCTACAACCCTAATACTAGACCTCCAAACTTCCCTGTCGAGGGTCATGTCCTCGGAAATCCCCATTCTAGCCATATCCCGCCTAATCACCTCACCCCAATACCTCTTAGGCCTCCCTCTGCCTCGACTCGCGCCAACCACCGCCAGTCGCTCACAACTCCTCACCGGTGCATCAGGGCTTCTCCTCCGCACATGCCCAAACCACCTGAGTCTCGCTTCTCGCATCTTCTCATCCACTGGGGCCACCCCCACCTTCTCCCGAATAACTTCATTCTTAATATTATCTAATCTGGTGAGCCCGCACATCCACCTGAGCATCCTCATCTCCGCAACTCTCATTCTCCGGACATGAGAGTTCTTCACAGGCCAGCACTCCACCCCATACAACATGGCAGGTCTAACCACCGCTCTATAAAACTTCCCCTTGAGTTTCTGTGGAACTTTCTTGTCACACAAGACTCCTGATGCGAGCCTCCACTTCAACCACCCCGCTCCTATACGGTGAGTGACATCCCCGTCAATCTCTCCGTCCCCTTGAATCACCGATCCAAGATATCTGAAACTGTCCCTCTTGGCTATGACCTGAGATCCCAGCTTCACGTCCCAGCCTACTTCGCTCGACTCGGCGCTAAACTTGCACTCTAGATATTCCGTCTTAGACCTGCTTAGTTTAAAACCCTTAGACTCGAGGGTCTGTCTCCAGACCTCCAACCTCGCATTAACACCAGCCCTCGTCTCGTCTATCAAGACTATGTCGTCAGCAAAGAGCATACACCATGGCACATCCCCTCGAATATGGCGAGTTAGAGCATCCATTACCAAGGCAAATAAGAGAGGGCTTAGCGCAGAGCCTTGATGTAGCCCCATAACCACCGGAAAGTGGTCCGAGTCGCCGCCCGCCGTCCTAACCCTAGTCTTGGCTCCATCATACATGTCTTTGATCACTCTGATGTAGGCTTCTGGCACGCTCTTCGCCTCCAAGCATCTCCATAGAACCTCTCTAGGGACCTTATCGTACGCCTTCTCCAAGTCGATAAACACCATATGCAGGTCCTTCCTCTTATCCCTGAACAGTTCCACCACCCTCCTCACAAGGTGGATAGCTTCTGTAGTAGAGCGACCCGGCATGAAACCAAACTGGTTCACGGATATAGATGACATCTCCCTCACCCTCGCCTCGATCACCCTCTCCCAGACCTTCATGGTGTGACTTATTAATTTGATACCCCTATAGTTGTTGCAACACTGGATATCCCCTTTGTTTTTGTACAAGGGAACCACCTGTACTCCATCTCCACTCCTCCGGCATCCTCTTGGTCCTAAAGATCACGTTGAACAACCTGGACAACCACTCCACTCCCGACCTACCCATGCATTTCCAAAACTCCACCGGAATTTCGTCTGGCCCAGTCGCTCGACCCCTACTCATCCTACGCAACGCCCTCAAGACCTCCTCCTCCTTAATGCGCCTGCAGTGCTCGAGGTCTCTAGGACACTCTGAATGCCCCAGCTCCCCTAGCTCTAAGACTCGATCCCCCTCTTCGTTAAGCAGGTCTCGAAAGTATTCCTGCCATCTCCGCTTGACTTGCGACTCCCCCGTCAGAACCCTACCATCCTCGTCCTTGATGCACCTAACTTGGTCTAGGTCCCGCGCCTTCCTCTCCCTCACCTTAGCCAACCGGAATAACTTACTGTCCCCGCCTTTCTCCCCCAATTCCTCGTACATGCGCCCAAACGCTGCATTTTTAGCTTCCGTGACCGCCAGTTTCGCTTCCTTCCTCGCCACCTTGTAGTTCTCCTTGTTCGCTCTCCTTTCTTCTTCGCTTGAGCTCCCTGACAACTTAGCAAACGCCGCCTTCTTCGCCTCCACTTTTCCTTGGACTACTTCATTCCACCACCAGTCACCTTGGTGCCTGCCTGAATAGCCCTTGGCTACCCCAAGCACATCTCGCGCAGCCTCCCTAACCAAGTTCGCCGTCACTGACCACATTGCGTCCGATTCAAAGTTCCCCCATCAACTAGCTTCCTCTCCAGCTCCTGGGCTTTCTCCTTAGTCAAAGTTCCCCATCTAATCCGCGGTCGTCCTTTTATATATAGATTTATAAAAATGGACTGATGTTAAGAAAAAATCTAAATAATAAAAAATTATCAAAGAACTATTGTGTATAACGTGAGCTCTATATTAAAAATAAAAAATTAAAAATATTTTTAAGGGTTTTTATGCTTTTAATATAACTAGTTCATCAGCACGTGCGTTGCACGTATGTACCGAGTCATATAGTACACTAGAGATGATCAATCCCTCATGTACCCACACATAAACAGCAATAAATTATTCTAACTGTAACTTTTAAATATTATTTGTATATTTAATTATTGTTAGGCAACTTTATACTGAACTGCACATTATTATTTTTATCTTCCTATTAATTGTGTCTTTCTTCTCTATGGTGCACGCTTTAATTGTGCCATTAGCTATCTATCACTTCAATAAACCAGAAGTACTAAGTAACATCACACACAAAAAAAAAAAGCGTGTAACTTATTATAAAGTATTAGGACTACCACTTAAAAGTCGAGAACATTCAAATTTACAAAAATAAGTCAAGAACCAATATCTAATTAATTGGAAAGGCTAAGCACCGGCTTACAGAACAAAAATATTTAATTTATGAAAGTGTTGGGATTACCATTTTAACGTTATTGCTATTATTTTTTAATTTTGTAAAAATGAATCAACAACCAACATCAGAAATACTAAGCAATATCACACAAATCAATAAACATATAACTTATCAAAATATTTAGAGTAACTGGTTATTTTTGAAAGGTGCATGAATCAATAAAGTTATAAAGATCATTTATTTCAAGTTATGGCAAATTATGCAATTGCTTCACCGCAAATAGGTCGATACTCTTAATTCTATATAGTGGTCAAGCGATCATCCATCAGAGGTATTCTTATCAATATAAAGGATGACATGAATAATAAAGAAAAAAATATAAAGAAAAAGATAGTAATAATACTTACAATGCTCAAGCACACCCCTTATACGAAATTACTTTTCACTTAAACTAGTGTTAGAACCCGCGCAATGCGCGGATATCTTAAAAGAATATTAGTCTTATAAAATTATAATATAATATAACATAATATTTTAATAAAATTTAGTTGCTATTTTATTTTGTAATGCAGTGTGCAAAAATATAACAAATTCTGTATAAAATTAAAGGATACACATTATATGGTAATCACATAAATTATTTTATCTTTATTTTATTCTTTATTAAATTAGCATGTATTTAGTACTATTTATGTTTACTAATGTGACCTTTTATTAACTTGTCAATTGTCCTAGTATTTTGTTACTATTTTTCCTTTTAGTATAACATAGATAAATATTTTCTTATTCTAAAACTATTTTTAATTTTTTAAATTTATGTTATACTTTTCAAAATTCTTTAAGTGTCTAAATTTATCAATAAATGTTTTGAATATTATTTACGTACCTTTTGTTATATATAACTGATTTGAAGTATAAATACCCTAATATTATTTTATCCCCTCTTTTTGTACATTCTTCTACTGTAATATTTGATTAGTTTTTTATTAAATAATATAACACTGTTTTTTAAATAAATCATAGTAATTTTTAATTCATCAAACTAAAAAGAGATAAGCCTTTAATTATATTTGCAAAAATCTATCAATATTTTTAATAATTTTAATATATATATATGAATCGATTAAGTTTAATTGATTTGAATAAAGGGAAAAGGTCCAAATATACCCCTGTACTTTACGAAAATGGTCAATTATACCCCTGTCGATGAAATTTTTCTTTAATCGTGATTCCTCCTCACAGTCAACATAATGTTATTATTTAATATAAAAAATTAAATTATTTGTATTTAACGTATTGGATAAATTCTTATAGATATAGATGGGTAATCAAATACCAATTTAAAAAGATACTTACCTGCAAGATATTGTACTCAAGGTAAATCAAAGTTGAGTCATATAAGAGTTAAAATTTATCGCAACCTCTCTTTTAACTAATAATATTCATGGCAATGAAGGAGCCTAACGGAATTGAAATAATTAAAGATTCATAACAAAAGTGAATTTTAGATTGCCATATAAAATTCAAAAAAGAATTGAATAATAAAAGTTTTGATTTTGGTAAACGGGATTGCATATAATTTTTTCTTATTTGACAATATCCCTATAAACTCTCTTTAATATTGCCAAATGGCTTTTTAATAGCTTGCCAATTGGCTTAATTATAATGCTTATATATATGGTAACTTTATTCCTTTAATATATATATATAGATATATAGATTAGGTATGGTGTTATTTAAGTGAGCATACAGAAAACCTAAACAATCGCACTCTTTCCTCAGCGTTTAGACGCCTTTTCCAAAATTCCTTCATCTAAATTTTGCTCTCTCAAACAAATTGAATCCCGCTTTCTCTAATTCTTCCGTCTTCGCCATTAAAGCAACACGTGGAATCTAAACTATACTCCACCAAATTCTTATCGTCTTTTCCTACTCAATTTTTCCTAATCTCCTTCTTTATCAGATTTTTGGCAATATTATTATTCCCTCTCCATACCTAAATCCTAGCAAAGTCAAGCTGTAAGTTTCTTGGTTTAAACCTTTTTATTATAATTTTTCTTTAATTAGTTTCTAAATCGTTGTTTATAATTATTCAACTGAGATGTATGGAGAGATGACTAACATATATATAAAGGATAACTTTTAAATTATTTAAATGGTTAAAGTTTCCATCTAAATAATTTAAATAATCTATTTTCCTACTAACAACGCTTATTTAGCAAATCATCATTAATTAAAAGTAATCACAACCCCGGAGAAAAGAATTAAATTCTGGTAGTAATTCAAGTATCCAACACACAGTCATCTTTATTATAAGCATTAAACTTTAGCAATTCTCAAACGCATTTATTTAATTCTGATAGTAAGGCCTTCTCTCTCTTTTTGTGGCTTTTCCTTAACCAAGATGTTTACGTATTAGAAATATCGCATAACGTAACTAAACTATGGTAATTCGCAGTTGGAGGCAAAACTGCAAAACAATCTTTAGGTAAGTGATTGTATATCCTTTGACACATAAACATTCTGCTCTCGTCATCCTTCTACTCCAGTTTTAGATTGTTGGGTTCTATATTTTAGAAGCTTTTTGGATTCTGCAATCTATTTGTGTCTTTTTATGATTAAATTGATGATTATGCTATTATTCCTTTTGTTTACTACTGTTTATACAAATGTTGCTAATTTGATAATTGAAAGAATGCGTTTATTTATTATATTCTTCCATGTTCGGCTATTTCAAAGGTTCCGCATGTAATGGAAGTTAATGCATTAATAAATACGTTTATCTATTGTAATATTCCATGAATTATTCTTCCACAATTTTGACTTATTTCAACTTGAATTATTAATGTTTGTTTGTAACCTTTGAAAATCGCACCTGTTGTGTCGGACTAGCTAGGATGAGACTGAAATTTGTTTCGAAAATTAGGTTTGCATTTGGAAGGTATAGAAAATATTTATAATTAATAATCATGGGACATTAAGTGAACTTGATTATAACAAGTTACAAAGTAAACAGAGGTGTGCTTGAGCCTTGCCCTTGTAAGTAGTATTATTCACTTTCTTTTTCAATTTTTTCTTCATTGGTCATGTACCCGTTATATTGATAAGAATACCTCTAGCGGATGGTCGCTTGACAACTATATAGAAATATGAGTATTGACCTATTTGCGGTGAAGGCAATTACATAATTTTGCCATAACTTAAAAAAATGATCTTTATAACTTTATTGATTCCTGTATCTTTTAAAAAATAGCCAGGTACTCTAAATATTTTGATAAGTTAAATATTTATCGATTTGTGTGATGTTGCTTAGTACTTCTGATGTATTGGTTGTTGATTCATTTTTACAAAATTAAAATAATAGCAACGTTAAAATGGTAATCCCAACACTTTGATAAATTGAATGTTTTTGTTGTGTAAGACGCTGCTTAGCCTTTCCAATTAATTGGACATTGGTGTTTGACTTAATGTTTGTAAATTTGAATGTTCTCGACTTTGAAAATTGAAATGGTAGTCCTAATATACTTTATAATAAGTTAAAACTTTTTCTTGCATGTGATGTTTCTTAATACTTTTGATTTATTAAAGTGATAGATAGCTAGAGGCACAATTGAGGCGTGCATCATAGAGAATAAAGACACAATTAATAGGAAAATAAAAATAATACATGAGCAGTTCAGAATATAGCTGCCAAAAAATAATTAAATATACAAAAAATATTTAAAAGTAACAGTTAGGTAGAATAATTTATTGTTGTTTATGTGTGGGTAAGTGAGGGATTGATCATTTGTTGTGTATTATATGATTCGATATACACGTGCAAATCACGTGCATAGAAACTAGTTATATTAAAAGTATAAAAGCTCTTAACGAAATATTAATTTTCTTATTATTATTATAAATATAGAGGTTCACCATTATACAAAATAGTTATTGGATAATTTTTTGATATTTATAATTTTTCTTAAAAATCAGTCCATTTTAATATATCGATATATAAAAATCAAATCTACTAAATTTAGTGTATACATAGGATGTTTCTCATTAATGACCCGATAAGTCATTTTTGAGTACTAGCCTATATTTCCGTTTCCTGAGAACTCTAATAGCTTTATTCGACGTTTCTTGATCTGCATTCATGGTCCTTGTCATTTTCCAATCAACTTTCTTGGTAAATAATTTCGGATCGATATTTTGACGATTTCAGCAGGTTCGTATGATACTTTTGGACTTGTACGCACGTTTGGTTCGGGTCCAGGGTGATCCGAGCGTCCTTCAGCGCGTTAAATGTAAAAATGAGTTTTCAAGTTGAAAATCATGAGTTTTAATGATCGATTCATGTTGATAGTGAACACGTATATATGATGTTATTACGCTTGAGTGCATGTTTGGTTTTGCGCCCAAGGGTCTTGAGTGAGTTTCAGATGCATTACGAAATGGTTTGGAACTGCTGGTGCCCAGCAACTACTGGTGTCTGTTTGCATGTCTCGCAATTGCGAGTCCCGTTTTTGCGGAGCTGGACTTGCAAATGCAATGAATGAGAGGGGCTGATGTATTCATAATTGCAAATATAGCCTCGTAAATGCGACGAGAGCCTAGCCGGACAACCATCGCGAATGCGAAAGTGTGATGAACTTCTCATTTTGAAAGTAAATTTTTTGTTTCGGAGCTTTAAAAACCTCCTTTTGTCTTACCTTGATTTGCGTGCGCATTTCGGGCATATTTTTGAAAAGCTTTTGTGTGAAATCTAAGTAAAACAAGAAAATTGGCATTTAAGATTTAGTAAGGTTGACCTTGGTCAACATTCTTGGTAAATGGACCCGGACCCATAATCTGACGGTCTCGTAAGGTTCATAGCAAAATATGGGACTTGAGCGTATGCCCAGAATCGAATTTTGAGGTCCCAAAGCCGAAAAAGGATTTTTTAAAGAAAATTATTAGCTGGAATTTTTAGAAGCGAATTGATAAAATTCTTGATGGTATCGGACCCGTATGCTGGTTCTGAAGCTTGGTATAAGTGTAAAATAATAGTTAAATTGAATCTATGAAATTTGATAATGATCGGAATTGATTTGGTATAAATTGGGACGTATAGTTGGGAAAATAAAAAAATTTATGTTCTTGAGTAATTTTATAAATTTGAGGATTAATTCATGGCTGTTGATGTTATTTTGACGATTTGATCACACGAGCAAGTCCTTATAATATTTTGGATTTGTGTGCATAATTGGTTTGGGCCCCGAAGGCTTGTGTGAGTTTTGGATAGGCCATAGAGTGAAATTGAACTTGGGAAAGATTGTTGGTATTTGGTATTTTTGCCGAGGACTCTAATCTCACAATTGTGAGACCAGGTTTCGCAATTGCGAAGTTCTCAGGCTTGGAAATTGCGACTGGGTGTCGTAAATACGAACCAAGCCTGGGATTTTGGTCGCATTGGCGAAGTGGCAGAGTCGCAAATACGACTAGTTCTTCGCAAATGCAAAGACAACGGGATCCAAAGGGGTTCGCAATTTTGAACCTTGGTCGCAATCACGACAACTAAGACTTGCTAAATTAAATTTTGACATGATGTTCCCCCATTTTCCAAACTCTTCAAACCCTAAAATATCTTGAGCGACTTTTCAAAGTCATGTACTCTTCCAAATCATTAGTAAGTCATTTCTAACTCATATTTTACAATCTAATCCATCTTTTTACATGATTTCATTTCAAAATCAAGGGGTTATCATGGAAAATTGGGTGATTTTGGGTAGAACTTAGGATTTTTAATTTTGGGGATTTGGATTTCGATTTGAGGTCCAATTTCAAAATAAATTATATATTTGAGTTCGTGGGGAATGTGTGATCGGGTTTTGGTTCAAACCTCAGATTTTGATCAAACGAGCCCGGGGTCAATTTTTTACTTTTTGGGAAAATTACTAGAAAACCTATTTTCATTCATTATAATTAATTCATTTAGCATTTATTGATATCCCTAATTAAATTGTGACTAGATACAAGCGGATTAGTGGTGGAATCAAGAGGTAAAGTGGTATATGAGGCTTGATTGTGTTTGTGGCATTGAGGTAAGTGTCTGGTCTAACCTTAGCTTGAGAAAATAGGAGTTGTAGTCTTATTTGCTATGTGTTAATTATTGAATACGACGTATAGGTATGGTGACGAGTATCTATATGTTGATGTCAAGTATGAGTCTTATACTATGATTGAGTCTCTATACTATGATTGTTCTGACTCCGTTATGTATTGTCCATGCTTAATATGATGATTATTAATATTGAACAAGGCTTATAAAAGTATTCTTGATAATTGAACATTGTAGAGCATTAGCTCAAGTTGAGATTTGTGTTGAGTAGTGATTGAGGAAATGATAAGAGGTTTATGATATTGCTTTCCCTTGTCGAAATGTTATTGTTTATGATATTGTTTCCCTTGCCATTATGATATTTTTTCCCTTGCCGGGATATTATTGTTAAACCATTATTTCCTTGTCGAGATTTTATTGATTCCCTTGCCTAAATTGCTTTGTGATTGTTGTTTGGGTAAGAAAAATCGGAAAGTACGAAGGGTGATACCATGCGTTATATTTATGAGTGAGTGTTAATGCACGAAGGATGATGTTGTGCCAATATTGTAGTGAAAGCACGAAGGGTATAATGTCGTGCCTTGATTATGTGAGGTAAAAGCACGAAGGGTGATACTGTGCATGTTCTAATCACATCCACTATGGCATATAAAAAGGACTAAGCAGTCGCAGCAAATATAATATCCAGTCTAAGAGTTCGGAACTGAATCCGATGGAGAATTAAGGTTTAGCTACAATTATTTACTATCACTAAGAAGACAAGTTTGAACGAATTCTTAAGTTACAAAGATTGACATTTTATTTCTAACTAATTAACTAGAAAATTAAAATAATAAATTAACAATAACTAATACTAAAGATTGGAGACAAGAGAACATTTTATTTCTAACTAATTAACTAGAAAATTAAAATAATAAATTAACAATAACTAATACTAAAGATTGGAGACAAGAGATGTCTAAAGTTATGATTTCCTCAATTGTTGGACATTCTCCCAACTACATTTCTTATAATTTTGCCTAAGTATTCCCTACCAATCGTGAGTAATTCAGGTATCAAAATTTTTTTCCGAGCAACTACCATAACTTACTAGACGTATTCTTCCTAACAACACCAGCTGGCACTAGTCCACTGCTCACTAAGATCGCACCAAGGTTTCATTATACCTATTCCTACATTTAAACCATCTGTGTCGCATACGGTAGGAGTGATGTTATTCAAAAACTACCTAAATATGTAGTATATTCCAAGCAATACACACTAAACAGGTACAGTGAATTGAGGCCCTTCAATCAACTAAGATAATCATATAGTTGAACAAGAAGAGAAAATCCAATGGCAAAATCATATTAGACGCAATAGAAAAGCATCCTTCAAAAGGTTCCATCAAACCTAAGATAAAAGAGTTTAGTTACTTGTAATCATACTAACAATCATGATAGTAATTTAAAGCATTAAAATAAAGATTAAGGAAGAACAAAAGAGGAAACTCTTGTGATTTGTTATTTTCAAGTGTTCTTGTAGCCTTCTTGCCTCTCCAATCATGTCTCTCCCTCTCTTAGACACGTTTAGGGCGTATTTACAGGCTAGGGTTGAGTTCGTTGAGTCCAAATCCGGGTTTGAGTATTTTAATTCGTGAACTTTTCATCACCGGGCTATAGACCTTATCAGTCCAGGCTTATTGTGCGGTCAGCCTGGCTACAAAGCCAACTACGCCTGGCCTGTAGCGCGGTGAAGCTGGCTATGCTTGGCTTGCAACACGGTAAAGCTGACTATGCTTGGCCTATAGTACGGTTTGGGTACTTTGTGTTTTGTGCTATTTTCTTGCATTTTCTTCCTCTTTTCATCCAAATTTCATTCGAATTTTCTTCAGATGATCCTACACATAAGACAACATAATATAACTCAAAGGTCGTACAATTAATCACTAACCAACAAAATATAGGGCGATTAGTGTACTAAAAGTGTAGCATTTTGGCCAAACATCACATTCTATCTATATTCTTCTCTCACTTTTCTCATAATTAACTACGTTTCGAGTATTTGGGTAAAATACTGGAGCACGTTTCATGCTTCAAATTAATTTGTCAAAGTATTTGGAGCAAACTGTTGGGCAATTTCTTCAAGTTTAAATATATAATCATGGTGCACCCATTCCATCTCTTAATTTTTGTATTTAATTCTTGCATATTATTTTAGTATTTAATTTTTGTGTTTACTTTTCGCGTGTCATTTGTTTGTTTACTTTTCTTATTTAAATTATGGCTCCTATAAGATTATTTGGCATAACTAACCCATTTTTTAAAAATGTAGTAAATGTGTTAGTTCTAATTAGGGGTGTACATAGGCCGGGTTGGTTCGGCTTTTTCCGTTACCAAACCAAATCAAAGGTGTCGGGTTTTTATATTTATAAACCAAACCAAACCAATAACACTCAGGTTTTTCAGCTTTCGATTTTCTCAGGTTTCTCGAATTTCTCGGGTTTTTCGGGTTTCTCGGGTTTTTGTAGTTCAGTGTCCAAGATTCTTCGACATTTTAGAATGGCCAACAGGTTCACTAAATTTCAATCTCATCATCTGGTTGCATTTCACCTTCCTCCTCAAACTCATCTTCCACGTGTTGACTGCCTAATCTTCCCAAAAGTGGGCTTTGAGTAGTAAGATTCCATGAACTGGACCATGTATGTCTAAGGAAAAAATCTTATTATTACATGGACCCATATATCTGGACAAGCAAAAAGCTAAAGGTCATCATGTACTGGACCATGTATGTCTAAGGAAAAAATGCAACATAAATTTTGAGCTACAACCAGCAACGATGGACATAGGAAGGAACAAATGCCAACCAGCAGTATTTCCCTATAACTGATAGATAGCCATTTGAATCACTATAATGTTGTTGTGCACTTCATGAAGTCCTTGGAGAATCATAGATATTTTCACGCAGGAACAAGTGATATCATTAACAGATTCTCAGGAGTACTAGTCCATCCATAAGCGTATGGATAAATATTCTGCTGCTACTACAAAATTTTGAGCACTACAAAAATCTTGAACAGACACCTGTGATATTCTCGACCAAGGAAGACACTGATTATTAAAAACAAACAATTCAATCATGTGCATCACCAACAAAAACATTAAAATAAACCATGAACGAACCAAGCAACACATGATCCATTATCTCAAGAGGTATACTTACGCTTGAAAGAAGTATCTCTTGACAAATGCCTTTGCTGAATCAACAGGATAATCACTGGTGAGCCAAATTTCCAGAATTGAAGCAAATAGATAACCAATACAAATCCTCTACAGCAGCAAAGCACATAGAGTAATGCTCGGATATAAAGGAACTTAAAATACAGAACAATAAAGGATTTAATCTACCTAATGGCGTAGAAGACAGACCAGGATTATACGAGTAAAGAAAAAAATCAACTAAGGAACACAAGCCATTGTGAAATAAAATATATGTAACACTCCCAAATGACTGTATATAGAGATACAACTCCCTGTAGTCATACCGCTGTCCTCCAGCTTTGCCAACTGGCTGTAGAGGAGGTCGAACAAAATCTGTACTGGCTTCGGAACATGGACAACAAAGATTACCTCTCCAGTTGTAACTTCTAAAATAGGATCAGATGTTCCGACTTATTTGTTAATTGTTAAAATTATCTAACACACAAAAGTATATCCATACCACCGAACAGAATACCTGTTAAAACTAGCACACACAGAAGCATATCCATATCACTGGATAGAAGGAACCCATGGCATCAAGTTGATATGCCTCTGCTTGCCACCATTTCATAACTTAAATGCAAGATTACTTACTAAAAATAACTTCAACAAGTAAATAATTGCTAGAGAAAATCATTACTTTACTCCAACTCCTTCCAATAGCATTAGATACAAAACAGAATATGGCAAAACTATAACTACATTAGAGTTGATGGAGTAATACTCTAAGATCATCTAGACCATTACAATTCACAACTGTCTCAAGTAAACTTAAGAAGTCTTTGTGAATTAAAATACTGCATATAACTAGTAGCTATTACTAACAAACAAGCCTCTATTCCATCATGAACCGTAACATTAGGAACAGAGCTGGCTAATCAATCCTTAAAGGTGAGTCTGGATATTCTGAAAGAAAAGAAACCATTTGAGTACTAAATAAATTTAACAAAGTAACAAACAAAACAATATTTGATTAAGAATTGAAGAAAATTACCTTATTCAATTTCCTCAAGTTTTTGGACTTCCTCCAAAAGGTCTTCAAACTTGCATTCTTTAGAAGGTGATCGTATCCATTGTTGAGTACAAATAAGAGCTTCTACCATTTTTGGCGATAAAGAACTCTGATAGGTATCAAGAATTCGACCACCTGTACTAAAAGCCGACTCAGATGCAACAGTAAAAATAGGAATAGAAAGAACGTCCTTAGCAATTTTGGAAACACTTGGATATTTACTAGATGAAGCTTTCCACCAACTCAAGATATTAAAATCCTTGCTTTTCACCACATCATCTATCAAGTATATCTCAAGATCGGATTTTTTTTCACTATTTCCCTCCTCTTTCATATATTTCTCCCAAGATTGCAACAAATTACCAGGTTCACTCGTTTTACCAATGTCATCTTCAATAATGTCATTAGAATTCTCAGAGCAAGAATCATTGTAGTGATTATATAAGCGAGTCAAAATACTCGCCACATCTTCAGACTTTATTCTTCCCAACAAAGGACCATATGCAATGGAAAGAATGTAGTTCACATACTTCATCTTGTATCTAGGATCTAACACAACAGCAATTAGTAGCATATTCATACTCTCAAATTTACCCCAATATTTCTCAAGCTTACTTTTCATCCTTTTTGCCATATCAACCAAAGTAAGATCATCATTTTTAGTATACTTAATAATATCATTTCGAAGATTAAAAAATTCATGGAAGAAAGAGTTGGAAGTAGCATACAAACTGCCTGAAAATTTTAATGTTGCTTGATAGAAAATGTTAAGAAACTTGACAAAAGCTTTTACATTCTTCCAATCATCTGTTGATGGATTTCCTCTTATTGTACTTATTTCTCGGCAGTATTTTTGGTATTTTTGGTCCTCCAAATACATTCTTGTAAAAGTTTTTTCAAATTTCAAAGCTTTATCTAACATTGTATATGTCGAATTCGATCTAGTTTCAACATCAAGACTCACAAGACCATGAGTGTCTATCTTAACTTTCTCAACAAATGACTTGAAAGAAGAAAACCTTGAAGCAGAAGACCTAACATATTTCACTGAGCTCCTTATACGAGAAATTGGCTCAATTTGTTCATCTAACCCATCTTTTACAATCAAGTTCAAAAATATGAGCATTACACCTAACATGTAAAAACTCATTTTCAAGTATTTCCTCTTTCCAATCATCAATAAGCACCTTCAAATGCTTAATGGCAGCATCATTAGCAGTTGCATTATCTAAGGTCACTATAAATAAGTTCTCAATGCCCCAACCTAGTAAACATTCCTCAATCCCCTTAGCGATAGTCTCACCCTTGTGATCTGGTGTTTGGAAAAAGTTTAGAATTCTCTTTTGTAGATTCCATTGATCATCAATCCAATGTGCAGTGACAACCATATAAGTGAAATTTTGGAGTGATGTCCATGTATCACTAGTAAGACATACACGTTGGTTCTTGATAAGCTCTTTAATCTTTTCTTTCTCTTCTTGATAAATCTTCAAACAATGTCGAGCAACAGTTACACGAGAAGGTAATTCAAAATTTGGCAAAGCTTTAGCCATTAGTTTCTTAATTCCTTCTCCCTCAACAACTTTAAATGGTTGCTCATCAATAATTACAAATTCGGCAATGGCCCTCCTAATCTCATCCACATTATACACCACCCTTTCAGTAGAACCCAAAGCACCTCCTAGCCAATCTTCTTTGGTAGGTTTTAATGTGGATTGTCTCTTATCAACGAACCTAAAGGGGGACTTGTGATATTTTACATTTATATGTGCCCATAACGTAGTAGTCCCATTTATGTTTTCGGCAGCAAAGGTTTTGGGACAATAATTGTATTTTGCCCTACATTTACTTCCTTTAGAAATAAATTTGGAGAAATATTCCCAAATCTCAGACGTCTCTCTACCAGTATTCCCAGATTTAGAAAGTACTAGAGGAGTTGTTCTTTTTTGCGATTTAGAAAGTACTAGAGGAGTTGTTCTTTTTTGCTTTTTAGGAGGAGTGCGTCGATGATAAGTGCCTATACCTTGATGTTGAGATGTCGTTGGCATAGTCGGAGGAATGTTGATAATTATCTCCACATCCGATGCAGAAGGTGTAGTTTCCATCGAAAAGAGAGTCACTGCACATGGTATAGAAAGTTGTAATCTCAAAGAAATACTTATTAGCTTATGATACAAAACTAAAAGAAAAAGATTAACCAAATCTCAAAGCTTATGCTTATAAAAAGTATCTGAAATAGAGATTTGACTTACCCCAAATCAATATAAGTTTATTCGAAATTAAACTGAGTAGGGACGAACTGAACTTGAATCGGACGAAGTGAACTTGAATCAGATGAAGTGAACTTGAATTAAAAAGGAAGAGCTCAAGATGTGCAACTATAGGGTTTGCTTCTCTCTGAACTTTGGAAGTGAACGAAATTTCTTCTCTCCAATTTTGCAAGTGAACGAAATCAATACTTGGGTTGGGTGTAGTGGTTTGTGGGTTTTTTCACCTAATTGGATCTACGGGCAGTGGGCATAAAAA
The DNA here is from genome assembly GCA_032618575.1 of Nicotiana noctiflora. Classification (NCBI taxonomy): domain Eukaryota; kingdom Viridiplantae; phylum Streptophyta; class Magnoliopsida; order Solanales; family Solanaceae; genus Nicotiana; species Nicotiana noctiflora. Next base: position 29,359 of record JASVEL010013969.1, read on the forward strand.
TTGTAGCCCAAACCTGATGTTTAAAAAATATAAACTAAGTTAAAGACAATTATATTAATTATATTATAATAAAAAAGTTTATGTATAAAATTATTTAAAAACTTATATATATATATATATATATATATATATATAATATCGGGTTGGTTTAGTCGCGGGTTGATTTTTTTTAGTTAATACCAAACCAAACCATTTATAGTCGGATTTATTTTTTTAAATACCAAACCAAATCAAACCAAACCACTAATCGGATTTTTTTTCGGTTTGACTCAATTTGTCGGTTTGGTGCGGTTTGCGGTTTGGTTTTGTTCACCCCTAGTTCTAATAGTTGTGAGCACATGATTTTTGCACCAGGCAAATAATTCCAAAATTAAAATAAATATGTTTTTGAGTGCAATTACTTGCTTTGTTTGAAATTAGTTATATTTTTGTGTGTTTGAATAAGTAAGAAATTAGGAAAAATCAAAAAAAAATAGTAGTGATTAATTTGTTAGTTTAGTTAATTAGGAAATTAGTAAAAATAGCTTAAGTGGTAGAAATTAGGAAAAAATAACAGAAAATTACCAAAAATACTAGGAAATTAGAGTAGGTAGTAAATTAGGTTTTGTAATTTTTCATAAAAGAAAAAGAAAAAAAATAATAAAAGAAAATACATAAAAATTGATTAAAATCGAAAAATACAAAAAAAATGGGTTGTGTAATAAATCTGGGCCAAATGTGAGTCCAAATGGACAGCCCAGTCCCTAGGCCCAAAGGAAACCCGGTCCAGGCTTTGAATTGACTTGATCCCAGCCGTCCAATCTCATTGATCTAACGGCTGGGATATTTAATTAAATTGGAGTCTTCATTAATTGCTGAGATTTAATCTCAGCCGTTCATGTGATTTAATCCAAAGGTCGAGGGTCTGGGGTCTCATAAGAGACGGAACGACAGCGTTTTAGTAACGCTTGTTCCGAGCTGTTGATCTCTAAAATTGGACGGCCTGGATTACATGTGACATTTAGCCTATAAAAGGCTTATGTCTGAAGACGGCCGCTCATTTTAGCCATTTTTAAAACCCTAAAGTCGGCCGCCTCTCTTCTCCCTCTCTTCTCTCTCTCGTCTTCATCATAAAACCCTAGGCGGCCATGGCGGCCACCACCTTATACGGTGGTCGCCGGCCCTTCTAATCCCTTCCTATTTTCTTCTCCTTCTTCTTCACTCATAACACACCCAAAAACCCCGGAAAATACCCTGCTCTTCATAAATCCCGGTCACCGGAGTTACACCGGTGACCACCAAAGTATGAGAACCCACCTGAAACCAATACCATTCGACGCCTTTTCATGAGATCTACCCAACCATACTAGCCTCCACCCTCGAATGTCCCTTGAACGCTTCGAATATCCCGAAAAGGGTCGTCGGAACCCTAACTCCGGCGACCCCAAGTTCGAACCCCAATCAAGACTTGTTCTTTACCTTCACCCAAACACCCCTCTTCAAGTCAAAATCAAAAAAGGCTCCCCCTTTTGAGCCTAAAAGAAAATCAGAGAAAAATCAAAGAAAAGATCTGGAAAAAGAATAAGAAAAAGAAAAGAAGGAATAAAAAAAAGAGCCTGAAAGTCTGAGAGAATGAAAAGGAAAAGGAAAGGGAATAGGAAGCTCGGGGGACCGGCCCCGCAAGCTAAGTCCCCCACCCTTTAGTTCTTTTTAGCTTATTAGGATGCTTGTTATTTCTTGCATGTTTTGATCCTGACTTCTATGATTTCTGTGTTTAGCATGTTTTCTTGTCCTTTTTGATTTTTAAGTTTGCATTCGTGAGTTGTTTGCTGTTTGATTATGTTCCCCGTAGTTCTGAAGTTCACATCTCTTTGTTGCTTTACTTTGTTAATTGTTGACCCTGCTATTATGATTAGTCGTTTCACATGTTAGCCTAAGACTTTTCTGTCTATTTTCTCATGTTAAGCATTTCCTCTCCTTTTGTGTTTTAGTTAATGTCTGTTGCTTGTTTATCATTATGATCATTTCTTCTGTTTTGAGATCCTGTGTTAGTCATATTGTCTCTGTTTCTTTGCTTTCATATATGTTTCTCTTGTTTTGAATCTCTCAGCATGTTTTCTTTCTATCCTGTAGGTTCTTAGTTTGAGTTTCACATACTAATCCAGGATCCTGTATACCCTCATCTATTAACCTGTTTCTTCTTTAAATTCTGGAATAGTTCCTTTGAACATGTTAGTCATAGGGCTTATGTTGGTTTTATGATTTTCATTTCTGTCCTGTGCTTCTCATGTTAGTCTAAGACCCTTTTCTGCTTACCTTCTCATGCTGTAGTCTTTGTCTATTTCTCTGTGACCACACTGATTTCCCAACTGGTTCATCTCCTGTGTGTCCATGTGTTCTTTTGGGCCTGTTAGTGATAGGACTCTATCTGTTATATGCCTTATTTAATCACATGGCTTTTTGCTCTAAGATTGAGAAATTCATCCTTTTGTGTCATTTTAACTGTTGAGTGCTGATTCATGCCAAAAGCATGACTTTTGATCTTTGTCTTATGTTTGAAATCAGGCTTAAGTTATTATGACCACTCTTGTTGCCTTTGACTGTAATGATTCATTAGAACTGGGTTTCTTTCTAGCTTTCAGGGGTTTAGTTTTTTCTACTGTTATCAAGCATGTCTAGTGCATGTACTGGTTTAAGTGTTTAATTCTCAATTAGGATTTTCCATGATCTTGGTATTTCCCTACATTAGCCTGGTTCTAATATTGACCATTGATT
>JASVEL010013970.1:0-145580 GCA_032618575.1 Nicotiana noctiflora
TACTTAGAGATAAGCTTGTTTCATCCTAGGGAAATATTTCACATTACTGAAATAATTTCTTACGATAGTGCCCAGCACGACTCAAGCCAGTTGGTATATTTTCGCTCACAAATAATATTATTGCAGTATTATTATTGTTATTATTTTCGGTGTCATTTCTCTACAAACTCTATTATTATGTGAAACTCTATTTTTGCCATATTGTTCGGAGTAGTAGAAGTGATTAGTATATAGAATAAAATACTTAGATTTTTTCAACAAAAAAAAAACCAGAAATCCTGAAAAGATATTATAAGAGAAGTAAGTAACTAAGTTGTTATCCAAGAAAGGAAAATAATAAATTACACAAAGGTTGGATTCTATTGATATTTCATATTCTTTTATGATTATGTTATTAGTTAGAGTTAAGATGGTATTCTTAAGATGTTTTGAATCTTTCATGAAAAATTTAGCTTGCTTTCACTTAAAATTCTAACCTAATTAGGGATATATTGTTGCGCCTCTGTTTTTATGCACTTCATTTCGCACTTTTCAAGATTTAATCCTACTTTTCATCCTTTCCTTGAGGACAAGATTCTTATTGAGGATGAGGATATTATTATAAATCAGCCCCAACCCAGTAAGGATAGCAACAAGGATGTTGCAAAAATAACTATTTGGCCAATAACAAGCAATTGGTCCAGGTAGGGCGTCACTCCTCAAGAAATATCACACTTCTCTGAAGAAAAAAAACCAGACAGTGGTAGGATGAGCTGTTCTAAACAACTAGACTGTTGCACCATCCCAGACCTGCTGAGTACTTGGGTTGCTGTGATGACCCAAAATGTCATCACTCATTTTGAAAGCAAATTCTGTGTTTCGAGGCCTTAGAACCTCCCTTTTAGTTCACCTTGATTTATGTGTTCAGTCCGGGAGTGTATCTAGAAATCCATTATGTAAAAAACTGTGAAAAATAATGAATTTTTATTTTAAAATGAATTCGGGTTGACTTCGGTAAAAATTTTGGGTAAACAGACTCGGACTCGTAATTTTATAGTCCCGGATGGTCCGTAGGAAAATATGAGACTTGGGTGTATGCCCAAAATTGAATTCCGGGGTCACAAGCCCGAGAAATAAATTTCTAAAAAATTTATTTTCTCAATATATATATATATATATATATATATATATATATATATATATATATATATATGAGTTCTTGGAAATGAAATACAGTTGAATTGATGGTGTCGGACCCATATTGAGCCTGGTACAAGTTTGAAATAAAAATTTGGTTAAATTTGTAAAATTTGGTAAAAATCGGGATTGGCTTGGTATAAAAAGGACTTAAAGTTAAGAAATTGGAATTTTGGGTGTTCTTGGATGATTTTATGAATTTAGGATTCAATTCATAGTAATTGATATTATTTTGATGATTTGGTTGCACGTGCAAGTCCGTATGATATTTTTAGGTTGGTGTGCATGTTTGGTTTGGAGCCCCCAAGGCTCAGAAGAGTTTTGGATACGCCACAGAGTGTAATTTGGACTTAGGACTGCTGGTATATTGCAGGTCTGCAGGCCTCGCATCTCGCAAATGCGAGCTCACAAATGCATGAAAACATCGCAAATGCGATACTCGACCTGGGCTGCCTTGATCACAAATGCGACTTTTGTATCGTAAATAGGATATATCCCATTTGCGAAAGGTCCCTCGCAAATGCGAAGGTGACCAGAATTAACCTAGGTCGCATTAATACGACATTATCTTCACAATTGTGAAGAGGACTATTTTCTGAGTGGTTTGCATTTGCGAAGCCTGGTAGCAATTGCGACATATGCAACCTGCAAACTCATAACTTACCCGAAACCTTTCATTTTTCAAACCATTTTCAAAACCTAAACACCTTTGGGCGATTTTCAAAGATAAGTACTCTTCCAAATCGATTGTAAGTCATTTCTAACTCATTTTCATTAATTTTTAACATCCTTCTCATGATTTGAACTCAGAATCAAGGCTTTTATGGGGGAAATTGGGTGTTTTGGTTAGAACTTCAATTTTTAAATTTTGGGGATTTGGACCTTGATTTGTGGTTCGATTTCAAAATAAATTATGTATTTGGGTCCGTAGGTGAATGGGTAATCGGGTTTTGGTTCGAACCTCGAGTTTTTACCATGTGGGCCCGGGCTTGATTTTTTATTCTTTCGAAGAAACTTTAGAAAATATATTTTCATGCATTAGAATTGATTCATTTAGAAATTATTGATATGTGGTGTCCAAATGGAGCTATGTGAAAAAATTTATACCCGTTTTACTTAATGGTGCGTAACCACCGCGTTCGGCCGCGTTTCACTATAATCGCGGTTGTGAGGCAGTGTTCCAGTGATATACCGCGGTCGGGACCATGGTCAGGCCTATTGGAATGCGGTGACAATTTGGGAAGTCGTTTTTTAGCCCTATTTCGTCCCCCACAGCCTCAAAACATAAAAACTTGCTTTAAGGAAGAAAAGCTATCAAAAACCTAACTCCTTAAGGGTCCCTCCACCACCCAATGTAAGTTCTAATGGTGGTTATTAGTTAATTTCAATTTTCCAACATCTTATTAACATGGGTAAAACCTCCAAATCATTAGATATTCGATTGGGGCATTATTGTTAAGAGAAGAAACCCTAGAACTCGAATTCAAGAAGATTGAACATCAAAAGGTAATATCTTCACCCTCTAATTGATTCTATCGTTGAATTAATGATTATAGACTCTAGTTCATGAGATATAAGGTGATGGGTTTGATAGAAAAGCATGAACGGTAATACATTTGGGTTATTGATTGTTGATTGTAGGTTAAGGGTGTTGTTTACCTTATGGGTGATAAAAAGTTGATTATAACCATTTGAGACTTTAGAATTTATCTACAAGCAAAAGAATGGGTTACTGGGTGTAAAAATACCATTAATAAGGACTATGAAGCTTTATGCCACCAAGTGTTTGATAAAATGCCTAATGGACCAAAACATGAGCATTTTTTGCTAATATAGAATCCCTTTGACTTGTATCGATATAGATTAACATTGAAAGGGTTGGCGAATGTTGTATTACGCTCAAGAGCAAGAAGTTAAGGTATGCGAGGCTAACTCTCTATGTTTAGGAATGTTAACGATTCTCCCTACACTATGTTTCTTTTACGACATTACTAATTGCCTCAGAAATATAGGTAAGATTAGTTCCTCGAATAGTTGCAGAACTTCTATTCTCTAGCTTCATAACTCGTTCATGACTTTCATTCTGAAGATTGTGAGTTCAGTATGTATTCAATATAGACTTGGGTTTGATGCGCCCAGGTCTTAGTATAGATCTCAATATTTCATAAATAGTTGAAGTTTCAGTGTTCATAATCAATTCAAGAATACATGTCTCAGCCTCGTTCTATTCAATATTCAAGTATTATGTATCTCAATATGATTCAGTATTCCAATATTATGTAACTTAGTGTGATCCAGTATTCAGTATCATGTAACTCAGTGTGATTTAGTTTTTCACTATCATGTATTGCAGTTTGAATCTCAGTTCCTCAATGTTGAACACATGTATTTGGGCATGAGGCCGTAGTTTATATGGTTTATGCATAATTGGGCCTGAGGCTGTAGTTTATGATTTATGCATGTCCGGGCTTGAGGTTGTAGTTTATGATTTTTGCATGTTTGGGCTTGAGGCTGTAGTTTATGCTTTATGCATTTTTGGGTCTGAGGTCGTAGTTATGTATACGTATACTTGGCCTGAGGCTATAGCTTATTCAGATAAACAGGTTGTTCATCATTCAGAAGATGGAGTATTCATATCCGTACTTCCTTTGTTCAGTTTAGTTATCAGTTATCATTCCAGTTATTAATTATCAGTTATCGATTCAATTATCATTTCAGTTATTAGTTATCAGTTATCATTTTAGTTATTATTTATCAGCTATCAGTTATCATTTCTATTTCTGTTTCAATAGTTATCATTCCATTATCAATTGTCAATGCTCGGTTATCACCTTAGTTTCAGTTTTAACATTTATAATTCTTTCTTTCAGTTGTTTTACGTACCATTACAATTCAAATGTACTAACGTCCCTTTTGTCTGGGCCTGCATCTCACAATGTAGGTAATAATTTACAAGTTGACGATTTAGAGCACTAAGATTCTCATAATTTGGTGATCCCTAGTTCTTTTGGGGCATTATTATTACCTTACAGTCTTCAATATTTTTAGACAGTCAGTGTTTTCAGTATTTCATTAGAGGCTTCATAGACTAGAGTAACAGTTAGATAGAGTCACAGGCTTTTCATATTAAGCTATGTTGGCTACAAATATATTTCAAAATTGTATTAGTATTTTCGTATTTTTATTCATATCATCCAGACTTTCGATATATCAGCATGTATTAGTTTATCTTCCATATTCAGTATGTTATATACCACATGTTGATTCAGCCAGCCAGTTAGTTCACTTGATCACACATAGTCAAGCACCGAGTGTCGTGTTATGTCCAGGCTCAAGTTTGGGGTGTGATAAAGCTTGGTATCAGAGCACTAGGTTCACGTGTCCTAAAGAGTCTATGAAGTCGTGTTCAATGGACTTTCCTTTATATGTGTGTGTCAGCCACTCATATAAACGGTTAACTACCAAGACATCTAGGATTATCTCATTTCTTTCTACTATAGATCATGCATGAAGCCTAGAGGAATAGTTAACCTTCTCTTCCTATCGAATTCCAAACGCATTGGATGCCCAAGTGAAGCGCAGGAGAAATATAAACTCCTAAAGAGGATAATTGTCCCTTGGGGTATAATTATGGAGTACATGTTGGTAAATATGAGACTTGAGAGGATGTTAAAAGTGGGATGCAATGGATAATAGTACAGATTAATTAACCTTATCAGAAAGTACAAAAGCAGTTATAATGTCTTAAGGTTATCAGTTTACCTTAGTTACCAGTTGTACAGTCTTTCAGGTAGCACGTTATGGTTATTCAGTACTCCGGTATTCAGTTATATGTTTACCAAATATCTAATTTTCAGTGTATCAAAATCCTTGGTGACTGGTGAGTATACAATGATGCTTATGGGTGCTAAAAGACAATGTAAGTAATAGTAATCATAGCAAAATCTTTGCATATTTTAGGTCCGGATTAAGACCAAGACTTACCAGAGGGTGTAAGAGGTGATTTATCATATGCTGGTATACTTTGAAAGATAAGTGTGTGTATGGTAGCGTATACGTATGTGTTTTACCTCCTAGAAAAACTTCATTTAATTTTTGGAAATGGAGCCACAAGTTGGATGATGATAGTTCAAATGTTATACCCTAACACTGGTCACTATAGTTTTGGACAGAAAAGAGCCCAGAAACGTTTGTTATTACCAAAGATGTGATCTCGTACAACTCATGTATATGACTAAATGTACAAAATGGGAACCAAGAGCAACCGATATTGAATTTTAGGGAATGATTTTTAGTTGTTCATATTTATTCAAATCAAAACTAGGAGTACCGCATTAGTAAGTTATTATAAGAAGCAGCTATTGCTGTAAGATAAAAGATATGGCAGTTCTCCTTTAGGCTATGTGACCAAGTGATTATCGCAGATGTTTATACTATGATGTGATTTTGTGTTGTATAGAAATTTTAGGGTTAGATATTTCAATTTTGTTTAATACAGATGAATTCCCTAAGTGTGACCAATACGCATAGTTTAGAAGAAGAAAAAAGAGATAGCATGCGACCGGATGGTGAGGGATTTTAGGAATAATCTTCTGTTTCACTTTAGGTATACAAATTAGGAGAAGAAAATATGATGCTAGCAGGTGTTATACTATGAATTAGCTCAACATGGCTAGTAGAGGTATTCACATAGCCAGGATAACCCTAGTGACTGGATGACAGTTGAAAATACCGAACACGTGTTAGAACCCAAAGAGTTTAAGTTAAATCCGAAGTACAATGATAGTGAGAAAAACAATCAGCTAGCAATAAGAGAGCAAAATATAGAAGAATGGCATTTAAAAATTATCGAAATGTGGTTTCTCCAAGATTGACAGTATGAGCAGAGTTAAATTATTAAGAGTGTGTATGATAGTTGTGAATACATTAGCTTTTTGTTATATGAATAATTTCATTTTTCCTAGCTCAAAAGTAAGTCAGAAGGTGAGTCTTCATTGACATAAGGTGCAACGAATTTTTAAGGATAAGAAAAGTTATTTGGATCCTAACAAAAAGAGAAGGATTCACAAGTATAAGACATTTGGTCTAAGGGGAGATAAGAAAATCGACAGTAAGTCCAGTTGGAGATTTGAAACCCGCATAGTTAGCATGGGATATATAAGAAAAAGGAGAAAGAACTATAAAAATGATGCCCAGATATGTATCAGAAGGTAGTGCCATTGCACGAGACTCTAGTCTTAGGTGTACTTGTTAAAGACTTAGCTCACAACAATTCTATAAGTGTTTTTAGGAAGTTCTTAAGAACATAAAGTGTGGGAAGTATAACTCATGATTTAGGTAGATAAGAGAACTCTGGTAAAAGAAGTTCACCAGCCAAGATAGGAGTTCGACTTTGGACTCTAAAGATAACGAAGTTGTTGTCTAGAACGAGACTTGTCCCCCCTTAGTAGCCGTTGAGAAGGAGAAGCAATTGATGATCCCTACGTGTTGCAGTTGAAAGAGGAGATTCACAAGTATAAGACGATGGCTTTTGAATAAGGTGGAGATGATTGTACTTTGAGGTACTAGGATAGATTATGTGTCCCAAACATTGATGGACTTAAAGAGGAAAGATCATATTAGTAGATTTTCAAAAACAAGATGATCTTTCAAGTCGTCACAACAGAAGTCAAGGCTAGAGAGAAGTTTTCCCATTTCATTAAATATTAGACTATTTATATCCCTTTATGTCCCATTTTAACCAACTTCATCGTTATTTGAAAAAAGTTAGGAATGAGTCTGCTTCAAGTTGTGGTTTCTTTTCAATAATCTATAAACATATACGTGCTAGTGAAATTAACCTTAATTCACATCTTTCTTAGCTTCAGGACTGATATGTACAATGAATTTTAGCACATTCTATATGTTGCTTATATTATGTCATTCAACATCATTTATTTATTTCTTATCATATTGAACACTAGCACGAAAATATCAAATTAGACATGCTTATTTTTAAAAAAATTCATGCTTTTTGTATAACCCATGAGAGGAACTTAAAACAAAGAAGGTCAGTGAAATTAAAAGGCACATATGTTGAATTACACAACAATTTCAAATTGTGAAACATTATTGTTGAAACTTATTTTTCATAGTCAAAATCAAATTATCACTGTCCATAAACGTCAAATCGGTTCCTATTGCACTTTAAAAGACTTGAAAAGGATGAAAAGTAGGATTAAATCCTGAAAAGCACGAAATGAAGCGCACAAAAACAGATGCGCAATAATATATCCTCAATTAGGTTAGAATTTTAAGCGAAAGCAAGCTAAATCTTTCATGAAAGATTCAAAACATCATAAGAATACCACCTTAACTCTAAACAATATTTATAATCAGAGAAGAATAAGAAGTCTAATAGAAAATTTGATTGATGAATTTTGTCAATCACTTTGAGAACAAAATTTATTAACATATTTCACTTTGTCTGTAGGAATTCCCTCACTATTCAGGGAAAACACAAATACCTAGCATATTATCAAGGATTGAAATAAATCAATACAAAAAACATAAGATGAGAAGAAGATTACCCAGTAAAAAATACCAATAGACATAGGAGAGGAGCAAGACAGTGGAGATATAAAGCAAAGAGGCGTTTGAAGAAGACGTCTTCATAAGTGTCGGATGTTAGTAAGAGAAATCAAACGGTGAGTTGACAACTATCAAAATTGGGTTACACATGTTGGGCTGCAAATATAAGCCATGAGAAATTACGATTATAAGATATAAATAGTTTCTGCCGCGGATAAAAATTGATTTTTACCCGAAAATGAAAAGGATTTTTTCCTTCCAATATAATATTTGAAATTTATTTACCAAATTATCCAAGTTTTGTATATCACCCTTTCTAAACAAGTTTTTCTTACAATTCATATGCAATCCATTATTAATGCCTTAAATTGAGGAATTTAGTTACACATTTTTCCCTTTTTCTTCCCTCTCCTCTTTCCCTATCCTCTAACCAATGATGAACGTAACTTTGGTATTAATTTTCATACCAAAATTTCAACTAAATTGTTCCAATCAGAACTCATTTTCTAATATTTAAACAATAATTAATCTAAATACCCAATAGAAAAAGCATATTCTTAGCTACGTGACGCACATATTTACGGTGTACTACACAAATTTAGGATTAGATTGCACAAATAAAATATAAATTATATAAGAGAGAGGTGATGATAAAAGAATTTTTGCCACATTACCAGATAATGATGATGCACAAGTAAATATGTATATACAATATAAAATATATACAATAATCTGGGTGGTATGTATAGGTAATTTTCTGTATTTCGATAAAAATCACTACTTTTGATGTATGAGCGAGAAAGGGGAGAGAGAAAAGGTTTGTGTAATGTGGTATGTCCATCTTTATGATACATCTACAACAATATACTATAAACTTATAATAAATTTCATACAAGTAATTATATAGTATACAATTTATTTACAACTTATCTAACACTTTCATATATTATTTTTACCCAGGTAAATATAACTACAACTTCATACAACTTAAATATAGTTTTCATACAAACTTTATGCAATACGTCTTTTATCTGTATTTTGTATATGATTTGCATATATTTTGTAAGTGGTGTATTCTTCTTCCTTTCTAAAACTCCAATCAAAACTCCCTCTCTTTAAACAATCTTGATGTATGCCAACAACTAGATGTAAAAAGATATTATTTATAACTTAAATACAAATTTCATACAATGATTCATACATTATACAACTATTTTTTAACTTTCATACAACATTCAAATAAAAAAATTATATAATTACAATGTAATATAACTTAAATACAATTTATATACAATTTTAATACAATTTTGTAAGTATATTGTATGTCACATATTTTTCTTCTTTATCTTGTTTGAGTCTCAATCTGAGATTCAACCAAAATTAAGTCTAATCTTTACCAAACACTCTCAAAATTGAGATATAAACTCCAAAGAATATTTCCAATTGTTTGCAACAACATCCAATCTAAATAAATACTAATAGTTTTTGAAAATCCTAATTCGAATTATAGCTTTGAAGCTTTTTAATGGATATCAATGGTAGAGAATCAAACACCTTCAAACTTTATTGATTGACAATTTTAATTCGAACACCAATTGTGAAATATGAAAAAAAAAATTGCTGAAAAAAAGAGAGGATAAAAAGAGTAGAAAAATGAAGGAAGAAAATTAGGGAAATAACAAATAAGGATAGAAAGAGAAAGACGGACGGAGAAAGAGAGAGACATGGAAAAATAAAGAGAGATGGAAAGAGAGAATACAGTGATGGGAAATAAATAAATTCCTATTCAATTCATAACTAGTATTAGTACCCGCGTGATGCGCGGACACAAATCATGTCATATTATGATATATGTTGTTTGAATTATGTGCAAATTATCTTAAAATATGAACCTTTCATATAAAAATTATATAACATTAGATATTAATTATGAAGCAGGATATGAAATTTATTTTTTAATTATCATTAGTAAACACATATAATACAAATTAATTTTAATCACAGTTCTAATATACCATTCATAAATTAGCTTGAATGTTAGGTGTGTAGCTAAGGAAATAAATTAGTGCAACAACTTATATAATACATAAGCAGCTCCCACACTCAACAGATATTTCAATTCGGCTATGAGCTAACCTTTTGGAATACCTTTGGTTTCGTCAAATTGAAGCATATTTCCCATATTAGTTAATAATTGCCATGATTGTAAATATTGATAAAGAAAATAACATCATTTATCTTTTGTATTCATTAGAAGATGAAAGACATTTTTGCAACAAAGAGCTAAGTCTTATAGTATGAATTCAAAATAATAACATAAAGAGTAAAGTTACTTGAAAATAACGACATAATATGAATTCAAAACAATGACTGAAAAAACAGAATGTTACTTCAAAATAACGACATAACCAGATATTGGTAAGAATCACTTGGTTCGAAGAAAAAACTAACGGCTGAAAAGTAAGTCTAAGTATCAACTAAGTAATTTCAATTAATACTTGTGCAGCAACTCATGAATTTTTCTCCTTTTTAATCACTCTCTTCACCATGTTGCTTGATAATTGTCCCACATCATCATCAACTTCTACAGTGATTGGTCCATCATTGTCTCTAGTTCTCTTGGAAGGGGTCAGTGTAGGAGAGATCATCTCATTATCAGCCATAGAATCCTACAAAAGCAAAACAATGAAGGTTGACATAACCAAAAGTAGAAAATCATTTACATGAGAAGCTCTTTACATTAATCACCTTGTCTCTCGTATCTTCACTTGTGACTTGTTCATTATTGAAATCTGGATCCTAAATTGATATTGATATCATAGTTAAAAAATTAACAAACAATAAAGTCTTAGCATTGACTTGTTCCTTATTTGAGTAAAGATCACATACAGTAAAGGCATATGCTTCTGCTTCTGAAGAAGGACTATATTTTTGTATAAGGTCCTCATCGTCGCTGACCTTAACGACGGTATAAACTTCATCATTCTCCTCAATGTTTGAAGGTTTCACCGTCAGTTTAAACATGAATTTTCTATCCAGAATAGCATCAATCTCCAATGGATGAGAACACTCATAAGCAGCACCAGATGTCTAAACCAATGTTAGTATTAGGAATAATAAAAACCATAAAACAGTCGAAATAAAATAACTTAGTTTCATCTCCCCCCCCCCCTCCAAACAACAATGACATATATATTTATTGGAAAAGAAAATAGTAAATACCTGATAATTCCATCATGTCCTGCTTCATCTCAAACCAAATTACGGAAAACTTCTTTATACACCACATTTCTAGCTTCATTTGTTATTTGGCCATCATCATCATAAACTAAAATCTTCAACCCTTTTCTACTCGTCACGCGTGAAAGAGCAACATACAGTTGTCCATGAGTAAATACTGGCTTCTTCAAAAATAATCCCACATGAGACAACGACTGGCCTTGACTTTTATTAATTGTCATGGCAAAAGATACAACAATTGGAAATTGTCTTCGCTGGAACTTAAAAGGTATTCTTGCATCTGATGGCGTCAATGTCATTCTCGGGATAAATACTTTTTGTCCAGCCATATTACCCGATAAAACCTTGACTTCAATAACTCGATTTCCAAGTCTTGTGATGATCAACCTCGTGCCATTACACAATCCTGATGACTGGTCTATATTTCTCAGCAACATCACAGGAACACCAACCTTCAAAGTAATAGAGTGATTTGGAACTCCAGAATATTTAATACTGTTTAGGAATTCGGGTGTATGTACGTGCTCCAAAGCTGAAAAAGAATTATCAGACATACAGACTGTATCGGCACTCAAATATGTATTCGCAGGACTATGATTAAGTGAAACCATATATTCATTGATCGACTCCACCATATCAAGAGTCGGAGCAAGAATTGCTCTTTGTTGAAGGTAATCAATGTCACTGGAATGATTAAAGAAATCTGGATATGTACTTTCAACAATTGCTGATATTGGATCATCACAATTATTTATGAGAAGATCACCTGGGATTTGGACTTTCTCAATGCCATCAATAGAACTCCCAATCCTTCCATCACCGATTGCTAAAATCCACTCAGAAAATTTTTTTAACTCATCCAAATGTGCATCAAACTGATCTCTTTGTAACCTCATATTCTTTGTTAGATTTAAGACTTCACAATGGGCCCACAAATACGAAGAATTAAGAGTAGCGTTAACAATATCTTGCCTAGATCCTTTTGCAATGACAGGCAAAATTTGTCTGAAGTCGCCACCAAGAACAATTGTTTTACCTCCAAAAGGTTTATCAACACTGGATGTGTCTTTAAATCTAAGAATATCTCTAAGAGTTTGATCAAGAGCTTCAAAACAATATTTATGCATCATTGGTGCCTCATCCCAAATAATCAACTTTGTCTTTATAATCAAATTTGCTAGAGAACTACCTTGCTTTATATTGCATGTTGAATCTTCAGTTGAATTAAGAGGGATTGCAAATCTCGAATGAGCTGTTCTACCACCTGGTAGCAAAAGAGATGCAATTCCACTTGATGCAACAGTTAACACGATGTCTCCTCTAGATCGTATGCTAGAAGACAGAGTCTTCCAAATAAAAGTCTTTCCAGTTCCTCCATAACCATACAAAAAGAAGAATCCACCTTTGGCTTCATTCACTGCCCTCATAATTTTGTTATAAACCGACTTTTGTTCAATTGTCAAATTCATCAATAATTATTGATGTTCCTCTAACAGAGAACGACGATTATAACGCAATTCATCATGGATTAACCTATTGCTATGGTCAACTTCTTCCTCATTGTAAAAAGGTTTTGGCATTGTTGGAAAATCATGAAAACTTCTTCCACAGCTTTTCAAAACTTTTTCCAACTTTTGTAAACAACGATTTTTCAATTCATCATTTGTTAGCTCTGCCTCTGAAACAACAATAAAATTATAGAATTTAAATAACAATAATTATAAATAATATATTACATGATTACACAAATAAGGTACATTTAATTGATCAAAAAAGTTAGGTTAGTCACTACCATAATAATGATTTGTACAATAATGAGCTTATGAATGCTATGTCGTCAAACTACATATTATATTAAACATAAAGGTTGTAATTATAAAGAATTAAGTACAAACATATATGATATGAGCATGATTGCTGGAATGCTTTTTTCGCTAGAATTACGATAGATTAGTTTTCTCTTTATAAGTATATATTTTTATAAAGAGAAAGTTGAATAATCTATTTATGTTCTTGTTTGCATACTGAAATTATGTAAAAAAAAATCATAACTAAAAATATAAGTTTGAAAATACCTGGATTATCCAGTAAGACTCTTTCTTCATGGAGGATATCTTCTGATAATAATTGCCATGTTGCTTGCCAAACATTTTCTGGTCGTGACATCGAATTCGACAACAACAACATAGAAAATAATTGCCTAAGATACGATGGCATACCCCAGCTACTTGCCTCCTTTATGCAATCCACATATTCTTTGTCATCATCAATTAAACCAAATGCAAAACATGCTTCTCTAAATGTATGATGATCATGATTGTTGATTCTTTTAAGATCTTCATAACATGTTGGGCCTTTAATGACATTCAACAACAACCTGAGGTAGTATAGCTCGCCAGATCCAGGCGGAATAAAGAAAATCCTTCCAATTGAAAATGCAGAAGTTTTTCTTTTCTCCCATCTTTTCAACTTTGGTTTCCACACAAACTTAAGGGGAAATTCTGCGTAAGTTAGTTCTCTTGCTTCAGAAGATGTTTTATTTGTCTCAAACCAACTTAAAAACATCGATTCCCTTACAGTGGGTCTATTGGCAACATCATCAATCGGATCATCATCAGAGAATATGACATGTTGTTCATTTGGAAGATGAAATGATAATCTTTCCACAGAAGTTTGTCTATAGTGTATAGGAAACTTGAATATTCTCCAAGCAGCTTCGCATGGTGATATGTATCGACAATCATAGTACATATTAATTTCATCAACAACGGATGAACCCTCCTCTTGCACACTTCTAGAAAAAGCGGCCGTAGCACGATCATTTCCTTTGTTAACATATTTAAATAAGTACTTGATTGACCTCGATTGATTGCACCATTCCACATTGATGTGAGCACCATATTTTAATAATAAGAAACGATTGTGCGGCACCACATACATGTTGTCCAAGTCAATACCATCCTTCTTGATAGTTCTTCCATTATCCCTTCTCCTATAAATAGGATAACCATCTTCATCAATTGTGGTTGACTCGGTAAACTTTTTTTGGAAAATGCTTTGTACATCTCCCATTCTGCATGCAAGGGGAAGATTTTCTGGCAGAACCACATGGGCCGTGAATCATGAAACTTTTCACGGCCCTATAATAATGAGGATCAACTGTTTCATCTGGAATTTCTGCTGTTATTATTTGATCAATATCACCAGCCGTTGGATATTTGTTATTCTCATGAAGAAAGAGTAATATATGAGCATGAGGCAACCCTCGCTTTTGGAACTCAATTGTATAAATCACTGCATGAAGAAGCAAAATGAATTTATTGGATAAATAAACAGTTTTTAATCTATATTAAGAAATTATTTCATGCAAAATCAGACATATTGTTTAAATTATTACTTCAAAAGTTTATATTCATACCTGATTTTACTGCTCCAAATACTTTGTTGTCTCGCAAGTCCTTTATCAAGCGATCCAATTTGATTTTAAATACCCTACTTAAGATGTCCGGACGATCCTCAGGATTTAAGCCCCTACTCGTTACATGTCTCAGAATCTCGGGCCACTTCGGATTGCAAGTGAAAGTGATAAAAAGATCAGGGTACCCAGCCCATTTGCATATCGCCATAGCATCTTGATAATTTTGAAGCATGTATCGTGCACCACCTGTGAAGCTTGACGATAGAATAATTCTTTTCCCTTGAGATGAAGGAGTAGTTTCTCCATTCAAAACGGCTTCTTCTAATCCTTTATACATCGCAACTCTCAATTGTTTTTGATTAGTCCTATAATACTTCAATCGACCAGATTCAATCATTGTATATGCATCAACTAAGAATTGCTGAAATAATCGTCTCGCAGACATAATTGTTGGAACTTCACCCTTTCTATCTTGAATTTTGTACGCAAAAAATTCTCTCATGCTAACACATTTTCTTCCTACAGTTGGTTCACCATCTTCATTTAAAGGAATGTCCTCTCTGTATCCATCTTCACCGTATGGAAAAAGCAAAGGATATTGGAGACCTAAATATGCAGCATTCAATTCATTTATCCTTTGCAGTTGTCCGGATTGGGTTTCAATTATGATATCTCTATCACACATAGATAGTTCAAAATCCCTAACCACTAAAGCAGCTACCTCTGAAACGGTCGGTAAGTTGTATCTTCTTCCATCTGTGTTTCTTTTCCCTATCAATCTGAGCCTAACATTGGAGCTTCCATCTTCTTGAAATCTATCCCTTACCATTCTAAATGTCTTAGCCAAAACATTATTTTCATCAAGCATTTTCTTCAGATCAGCAATAATTTCAGCATGAAGTTTGTTTAGGTTTTGACCATGACTGAGAAAAAATTATTATATGAGAATTTATATACATTTTCCTAGGATGTACAAATTATTTATTTATTATTCTAAAAATTAATACTAACCTCACAGCATGAATTCTATTTTGTACTTCATTTTCCGTGTCGTAAATATACAGTTGCGCAAATTTTGGGGTAGATCCCACAGGAAGCAATAAACTTCCTATCTGATGATAATTCTGGCCAAACAACTTGAATGTTCTTGGTCCACGCGTTTGATTGATTGAGACATCAACCTTTCCCCCCATTGAAGTAATGAGAACATAGAGTTGTAACTCCTAACATTATCTCGGAAATGGTCACTTTTAGGACCTACGTATTTATAGAAAGAGGTGAAGAATGATGACTATATATATGAAATGTGGATTACCGTGTAACAAAAGTACTAAAATAGATTTTTCAACTAACCTGATCCAAACAACAAATGCTTTAAAACTTGAGGAGGCTCTTTAGTATTTGGGAGCTTTATTTTTCCATGACCACAACACAAAGAGAACTCCGGTTTTTTAGATTTATAATGCTTGTTGCTTCTTTCTTCGTAAAATGTTAATCAGCTTACAAGTTTTCAACTTAATATTAATGTGTAATTTACTTAGAATTATATTAATTGATTTTTTCTCAAAAAAAAAATACCTACCATAATCTAACAATCATAATTAATTCTTCCTTAAAAAAGAATACATACCATAAGTAAATTATACCGATATTATGTATATTGTTCGCAAATATGGTCAGATACAAAGCTTACACTAAATGTAGAATTATTATTTCAACTTAATATTAATGTGTAATTTACTTAGAATTATATTAATTGATTTTTTCTCAAAAAAAAAAAAACCTACCATAATCTAACAATCATTGATTATATTTATTTATTTTTTGGACATTGGTACATTAAACGTTTGGAAAGAACTTTTAATATGGTCCATTACGTAACTTTTAATCTCGTAGGTATCCAGAATTAACCTTTTTTGATTTTTTTTAGTATCAATATAAATTTGAATTGATTTGTTTTCTCAAAAAAAGAAACATACCATAACTAAATTATACAAAAAAATTATACCATATGTCAAATATATTTTCAACAACATAATTAAAATTATTCTTTAATTGTTATTTTTTAATTGAACTACTACTTTCATTAAATATTTTCTATTTATAATCCAAATATTTTATGTTGTCTTAAAATTGCCAAGTGGCTTCATTTTAGCTTGCCACTTGGCTTAACCACATGCTTCACTACTCTTCTATTAATATAATATAGATATGAGAGAATACTTATTCATATAAATTGTACTATATAATTGGTAAATTATATATACCTATATAATTAAGTTAAAGTTTGATTAAGGATGGTAATAAAGTTTCTTATATAGTAAAGGAAGGTAAAAATCCTAAAAAGAAATACATTGGGCCGTGGCCTTGTTCGATTAGTGACTTCGTATTCCAACCCATAGAAGCCCAAAAGCCGAGTCGGACCAAGCCTTATCATTCTCTAGGGTTTTACTGTAAAATTCCTTTCTCTCTTCTCTTGCTCCGCTAAGCTTTCTGTAAACCACAGTTCCAGCTTACAGGTTCGAATCTTTTCTTCTTCAAAATTGGTGTTTGTAAAACCGCTAAAGTATTTGTTGATTTATTCTCGATCTGATTTTTTATTTTTATTTTGAGTAATTGCAGCTCATTCTATCTCCGTTTCTCGAAGAATTCTTTGAAAAAGTATGGCATCCCGTTTTTGGACTCAGGTAAATGGTTTTTTCACCTCAATTAAAGATTCAGTTTTTTCTTTATGTGTTTGGATGGGTAAAATAATCTATTCACCAATTTACAATGGTAAAGATTTTTTTTTTGGGATAACTATCGATAAAGATATTTTTTTAAATTAATTTATGAGAACTCTAATGATAGATAATCCTAAATTATTGAATATTGGAATGAATCTGCTCTATATTGAGCTAAATGGATAGTGATAATTCATATAGCCTATCCCAGCTAGCTTTTGATTGAGATTTGAGGCATAATAAATTGTTTTGTGATTGTACTTAAATCTGGTTGTTTTGAATTGGATGTAAAAAGTGCCCGAACATAATGAGTGGATACTTGCATCTGGATGTTTTGAATTGCAATTTCATAATCCAATTATTCAATGTTTAAGTGACCTTTCCAGCTATTCTGCTGAAAAGCAATTTACTTGTTTGTGTAAACAGTGTGATGTGAAATATAATCTTAAACTGTTCAGAAGGAATTGCTTAGTGAGCCTAGAAAATTTAAGGTGCTGTGAATGAGTTATTTGTTTTTGTATATGGCAGTCTGTTGGGGATTGCACATTCTGCATAAAGTATAAAGGTTTAGGGAAGGTGTTACTTAATTGATTCATATACTATGGTATTTGCAGGGCGATAGTGAAACCGAGGAGGAGGAGGAGAGTGATTACGAGCAGGAGGATGATGAAGGGCCGGTTGAGACTACCGCTGCAGCGGCTGGGTCAAGATACCTTGCAGCTGGTGATAGCGACAGTGATGAGTCAGATGGACAGAAGCGAGTTGTCCGGTCAGCAAAGGATAAGCGCTTTGAGGAATTGTCTGCTACCGTTGATCAGATGAAGAATGCTATGAAGATTAATGACTGGGTCAGCTTGCAGGAGAGCTTTGATAAGATCAACAAGCAGCTGGAGAAGGTCATGCGCATTACAGAATCAGTTAAAGCACCAAATCTCTATATCAAAGCTCTAGTGATGCTGGAGGATTTCTTGAGTCAGGCTTTGGCCAATAAGGAGGCAAAGAAGAAGATGAGTAGTAGTAATGCTAAAGCCTTAAATTCGATGAAACAGAAACTGAAAAAGAATAACAAGCAGTATGAGGAGTTGATTAACAAGTACAGGGAAAATCCTCCCGAGAGTGAGGATGAGGCTGGTGATGATGAAGAGTCAGAAGAGGAAGAAGAGGATGATGAAGAGGAGTTTGAGGAGGACCCAACAAAGATTGCAGCTGCATCTGATGAGGAAGATGATGAAGATGAAAGTCGGGATGAGACAGCTGAGAGTGGTACCGGGTGGGAGAAGATGCTGAGCAAGAAAGAAAAACTTTTGGATAAACAGTTCAAGGATCCAAGTCAAATCACGTGGGAGACAGTCAACAAGAAGTTCAAGGAAATTGTTGCAGCTAGGGGTAGAAAGGGGACTGGAAAGATTGAATTGGTTGAACAGCTCACCTTCTTGACCAAGGTGGCCAAGACTCCAGCACAAAAGCTTGAAATTCTGTTTAGTGTTGTGTCTGCGCAGTTTGATGTTAATCCAAGTCTCAGTGGACACATGCCTATAAATGTGTGGAAAAAGTGTGTGCAGAATATGCTTACCATCCTCGATGTTTTGACCCAATACCCAAACATTGTGGTTGATGACATGGTGGAGCCAGATGAAAATGAGACCCAGAAAGGAGCAGACCACTCAGGGACGATAAGAATCTGGGGAAACTTGGTTGCCTTTGTTGAAAGGATAGATGTAGAATTTTTCAAGAGCTTGCAGGTAATTGATCCACATACCCGTGAGTATGTTGAGAGGCTGAGGGATGAGCCGTTATTTTTGGTTCTTGCTCAAAATGTCCAACATTATTTAGAACGGGCAGGAGACTACAAGGGTGCTGCGAAAGTGGCTCTCAAACAGGTTGAATTCATTTATTATAAACCACAAGGTGTGTATGATGCTATGAGGAAGTTGGCTGAGCTTACGGAAGGAGGAGGAGAGGCAGAGTCTATAGAAGAAAACAAAGTGGTTGAGGAGAGTAGAGGTCCAACTGCATTTGTTGCAACTCCAGAGCTTGTGCCCAGGAAACCTGCTTTTGAAGAGAACAGCAGGACATTGATGGACAGTCTCGTTTCTCTCATATATAAATATGGGGACGAACGAACCAAGGCCCGTGCAATGCTCTGTGATATATACCATCATGCTATCTTGGACGAGTTTTCAACATCCCGTGACTTGTTATTGATGAGTCACTTGCAAGATAATATCCAGCACATGGACATATCAACTCAGATACTTTTCAACAGAGCCATGGCTCAGCTCGGTCTCTGTGCATTCAGGGCGGCACTTGTTGCAGAAGCACTTGGTTGCTTGGCTGAACTCTATTCTGCCGGCAGGGTAAAGGAGTTACTTGCGCAAGGTGTCTCCCAAAGTCGATATCATGAGAAGACCCCAGAACAGGTTTCTTTGCTGAAAATTTTCGTTGTTTTTCTTTTATGCAAGAAATTTGTTCTTATTACGTGCCATTATGTTCCTCCTTTGTTATGTTTTGAGATTAGCTGCTTTATTGTACTTCATAATTGTAGTAGCTAGCATCTGTTTCTGAGTGTTTGTGTTGCGCAGTTCGACAAGAAAGTGGGTTCTAGTTGAAACTCGAAAAGAAAGATCAGTTTATTAGTTGGTTTACTTAATGACTTACGTGGATATCTAAAGTTGTAGCTTTAGAATCTCGTAAAAGGGCAATACTCTGTAACTTTTTCTACTTAAATCTGAGGCGTTCCCTCATGGTTTTCATAAGAGAAGACACCAAAAAGAAGCCAAAAGATTCCCGAGTAGTCAATCCTTAGCATATTCCATGCCATTTCCACTACTGCGAGTGAGAAGTCATAATTCTTGGCAACCATTTGACTTAAATTGAGGAAAAGAGCCAAGAATTGATAGGTGTGGCAATTAGGATTTGACAGCATAATAATGCAGAGTGAAAGTCCTGCTAATAGAGTCAGATAGGTGAAATTTGTGATATTATCTTTGGAATTGTACTTTTTGTGATGGCTGAAAGATGAAATTGCTATCAGTAGGCAAAGGAAATTATGGGAAATTAGAAAATGAATCGGAAGCATATCAGGGCACAAATTGGGTGTATATTGCTAAAGACATGAACTTGAAGAATATATGGTTATGCTTCGCTTGAGCCATTTTTGTGGTTGAATGCTGATAAAAGTGAAATTTGGAGAGAAGACAAAATAAGAAGAAAAGTTTTAGAAGAGAATTTGATGAAGTGAAGAAATGTGTAAAGTGGAGGTGGTGGGCCTGAACAGAGAGTTTGGTAAATAAAGGACCTAAAATGATAACTTATACTTGAATAACTTAGAATTAAATCATTTGTTATTTATTTTGCTTTCTCCGTGTGTGGTAGAAGGAACCTGTTGGAAACCATTCCCTTTTAACTTTTGTTATTTTAAAAGATTTTGGACATTAACTGCTGACATAATGTCTCGAAAACGGAACTAGCAAAACTTGTTCTTTGGAAGGATGCTCGGGAGTAAACCAGGGATAATAAAATTAAAAGACGTCACAGAACATTAAATTAATTCCATCAGTTTTAGCCAAATTTGTCCGAACAAATTCATAGTAACTGAAATAATTGTATATTTTATATCGGATTGCACCTTCAACTGACTCATTTATTAGATAGTTTTTTTTGTTGAAATTTCTTCATTATGATTCTCACCAAAGCTTCTAAACTATGCATGTTGGACACTTTTAGGAGCGGATGGAGAGGAGGCGTCAGATGCCGTATCATATGCATATAAATCTTGAGCTTCTTGAGGCTGTCCATCTGACTTGTGCAATGCTTCTTGAAGTGCCAAACATGGCAGCTAATAGCCATGACATGAAGCGCAGGGTTATTAGCAAGACATTCCGGAGATTGCTTGAAGTGAGTGAGAGGCAAACTTTCACCGGCCCACCTGAAAATGTGAGGGACCATGTAATGGCAGCAACAAGGGCTCTCAAACAAGGAAACTTTGAAAAGGCTTTTGATGTTATCAACTCCCTTGACGTGTGGAGGCTGCTACGTAACAAGGATAGTGTTCTTGAGATGCTTAGGGGCAAAATAAAGGAAGAGGCACTGAGGACCTATCTTTTGACATATTCTTCTTCTTATAATTCTTTGAGTTTGGATCAGCTTGCAGGGATGTTTGACCTTTCAGATTCACAGATCCATAGCATCGTGAGCAAAATGATGATTTCTGAGGAGCTTCATGCAAGCTGGGATCAACCATCCCGATGCATGGTCTTTCACGATGTTGAGCATACAAGACTGCAGTCTTTGGCATTCCAGTTGACAGAAAAGCTGTCAGTATTAGCAGAAAGTAATGAAAGAGCAACAGAATCGAGGATAGGTGGTGGTGGATTGGAGGGCATTCCCCCGAGGCGCAGGGACGGCCAAGATTATGCTGCTGCAGCTGCTGGTACTGGTAAGTGGCAGGACTTCTCCTTCTCACAAGGCAGACAGGGTGGCGGTGGTGGCCGAACAGGATATGTCGGTGGTAGATCGTTTTCTGGGCAAGCATCGAGGGACCGTACTAATCAGGCCCGGGGGACTTACAGTGGTCAAGGCTCAAGATATCAGAGTGGTGGAGGTGCGAGGGGAAGTCAGATGGATGGATCAGGTCGCATGGTTAATCTTAACAGGGGGGTTCGCGTTTAGAGATCTGTGCACAAAGTTTTGCATACGAGAGAATCACATAGCATTTTGAGGTCCTGGTTGTAGTAGAATTTATAGCTTTCTTTGTTACATAACCCAACGTTTCATTGTGTTACATTGTTTTCTGCGACTTTCTAGCATCTTTTAGCAATGCTATACTGCTTTTCTCATTTATTGACATTCATTATGTTGGCTACATTCTTTTCTAATTTAATCTGCATCGACTATTAGCTGGTAGTACGTACAACCTAGAATTTTGTCACCTTCAAAGTCGTTTCTTCTTTGCTAGATACTGCACAATATTAAACCTGACCGGCAGCCCCCACCCTTCACCCCCGCCCCCCTCTTCACCTGCCCCGTTTGCCATATGAGGGGTGCAGATTAGGCTATAATTACACGAGATAAAGCAAATTCAAAATATTGTCGCCAAAGGCCTATATGTGTTCGTGGTTCTGTTTGGGTCGGTTTTTCCCTAATAAAGAAAATAAATCAAGTAAGTCAGTTTTTTAAATATTGAAACCAAACCAATTAAGTCGGCTTTTTATCTATTCGGGTTTAGTCGGTTTTTTGTTTTTTCGGTTATTTATCTGTTTTTTTTTTCGTAAGTATGAGACATACACTATCGAACACATATTCCGGCGACTACATTTCAATTGTTCTTTGAGAAATCTATCATTTAACAAAATATATTGATGATAATTGAATCAAATAGTGATGAATAATTTAAGTACTTAATTAAAAATTGATTATTTTTAACATGAAATAAATTGGAAATTTTATACCTATAGAAAGCCTTAGTACCCTATTTATTTTAAATAAATACCATTTTAAAATATTACCATCCTATAAATACCTTTTATCCTTTATAGCAAAATATCTAAATATAGTTACATCCTACATTTAAGGCACCGTATATGCTTAATAATATTTCTCAATCTCCTTTTTAGTATTTTCTCTCACATAATTACCGCATATCTGCTCTAACACGTTCACTCTCTCTCTTTTTGCATACACTTTACTCTCTTCTCCCACAAACCCACAATTTTTTAACTCTTCTCCTACCCAAATTCTCTATTTGTATGTCATTATCAATCCCACTCTCCTCCCAAATTTGACTGAAAACTAACATAACTGACTACGTACAACCTGTTTAATACACATGAAATTGTGTTCTTTAATATGCATTATCTGAACTTGAAAGATATATCTGAATGAATGTTGTTGAATACAGCTAAATAATACACTTAAATATAACTGAATACATATGAATATAACGGACTACATACAACCTGTTTAATACATATGAAATTGTGTTATTTATATGTATTATCTGAACTTGAAAGATACATCTGAATGAATGCTGCTGAATACAACTGAATTTGACAGTTAAATACAATTGAATACAACTGAAACCAGAAAACATCTGAGTTCTTTTATATAACCTACCATCAGCATACAATTGACTTATATGTTTACTAAAAGATACAACTGGATACAACTGATGTATTATTATGAAATAAGCATGTCGTCTATTCATTTGCGCAAATATGGATTTAACATATGCTCTAATCAAAAGAAATATAATTTTTTTTTTAAAAAAACTAGCATATTCCTTCCCTTTTTGCCAATTTCAACCAGATGGCTATTTCTGCAAACGTGGCCTCTTCTCAATTTCACAAAAATTTTGAGGCCGGAAAGGATTATTTTACAAACTTGTCCGTTCTTTTACGAAAATAGCCTTTCGACAACTGAAAGATAATCTAAGGCTATTTTGGCAAGAACGAGGTAAAACGCCGCAAAGGCTGGCTCGGCTTATTTTGACCAAATATTCAAACAGCATTCGCAAATAACTCACCCTTTTTTTTATAATTAAAATGAAAAGACCTGGTTTTGCAAAGACGGCCTTTCAGTGCTTCAGAGACGAAGATTTTAAGGTTGTGTGGGTCAATCGGTCAAAATAAAAAAAATTGACCCAAATGTGGCTGTTTATACAAAATCAGTCTTCCGGCGTCCCTTTCGGGAATATTCGGCTGTTTTGAAAACGACATCACCGACTTATTTACGACGAAAATTTAATTTCGATATTTTTGGCTATTTTTGCAAAATAAGAGGTTGGACCCGATAGGGGTTGCCTACGTATCTCACATTCGGTGAGAATCAAACCCGCGTAGTTCGGTCAAATAAAACAAACTACATCTGTAAATGAAACAAACTATTTTTTTATTGAAAAATAACTAAACTATATTTTTTAGTTTATGAATAAATCACACATTTTTTTTATTTAATAAAACGTTTTTCCTTTCTTTTTCTTTTTAAGTAAAAAAAACAAACTATTTTGACACTAAAAAGTTTTTCTTTTCTTTTTCCATTTTCCTTAATATTAAAAACCCGGTCAGCATGCAAGTCTGAAGCAAATAAATGCGTAAAACAAATAGGATGCAACAGGATGGTCTTTTCATTTCAGGTGACCTGTCCTAGACGGACCCAACCCCCGTGTTGAGTCCCCTAAGTCAAATGCACGTGATGCAAACAAACGTCCTACTAGGGATCCGGTATGAGTTTATTGTTCTTCTAGGTTTAAACCCTAGGTTTATTGATCTAGACCCGAGCGAACAGCTCGAGCCGAGGAGGAGGCAGCAGCCCGGGAATACAAAAGCTTCACCGATTTTGCAACTTATCCAAACCTCATTCTAAAGTGGAAATTAGACACTATACAGAAAAGAAGTCACACGAAGTGCACCCTTCTTCATGATTTAGAAGACTCAGAGAGGAGATTGGTTTCGGCACAATTTATATGTACAATTCAGATAATATCAAAGCGGTAACATTTAGCACATTAGGCATGAAAGCATGTAGAAAAATCAAATAAAGCCAAATATAACAGTTTAACTAAGCTCGAATTCTTGAATCCTGAACCTAAGTTATGGGTCCTTTGTCCCCAGCAGAGTCGCCATAACTATCACACCTCCTTTTTGCGATAACCCGCGAGGGCGCGAGGGTAAAGGAGTTTTTCCAATTAAAGGACAATCGAAATAGGATTCATTTATTAAGAGATTCAGAGTCGCCACTTGGGAGATTTATGTTGTCCCAAGTCACCGGTTCGAATCCCGAATCGAGGAAAGGTTTGACTCTATTTAACAGTCCGCGAACCAGAAATCCAGATAAGGAATTCTGTTAACTCAGGAGAAGGTGTTAGGCATTCCCTAGTTCCGTGGTTCTAGCACGGTCGCTCAATTGTTATATTTGACTGATTTATCTAATTTATACCATGCTTTAACTTATGTGCAAATTTTAACCTTCAACCGCTTTTAATATTATCATTATTTTAAAGAGAATTGCAACATCGTGAAAACACATCTCGAACCACGTCACATCAATGTACCCATGGTTACTGACGTATTTCGACTCCGTTGATATTCGGATTTGGATCACATAAATGTTCTCCCGAGTTTAGGGAAATAGACAATTAAAATATGCGCATAAATCAATTACGCGTTAGCAACTTTGCGAGGGCCATGAAAATTTGTTAAATGTCACACCTCGAATTCTATTAAAGGAAAATCACTCAACTAAGAACTACGGATATGCATATTTAAGACCAACTCAAAATTTAGTGTCACAACTACGTCACGGGAACCGTACCCATAATCGTGACGTTAAGCTACGGGCCTAAAGTAAATTGCTAAATTGATGCACTAAAAAGTGCGAAAATATTCTAATCAAATCCAGAATTACGCCAATTTCAGACTTACTAAAAGTCCAAACCAAACAAACTTAATTCACTCCAATTCAAACAAAATATAGTGTTTCATCCATTCATTATTAACTCCCAGTGAAATATTACATAAACTATAACATGCTAAATCATAATAATATTAAACATAATATGAAAATCAAGTCTTCAACGTAAAAAAAAAACCGACACCCTTTGGACCTACAGTGAAAATCAAGAAGTGATTAATCTTTTTGTTTTCTCTATATTTGTACCACAAAACCACAAAGAGTAAAACCAAAACCCACTAGATTTCGAAAGCAAAAAAAAAAATGCAGAAGAAACAAAGCTGGTGGTTAGTGATGACTTAACCAAATTTAATACAAAGATTTTAGTTGTAAATAAAGTTAGACTACAAATTCCCACTTTACCAAACTCTATTATCACAAAGCAAACTTACGAAATGACAACTATCAAGAAAATAGATAAAATAATCAAGGAAGCAACCAAAAACATGCCGTCTATTCATTTGCGCAAACATGGATAAATAACAGGGAGAAGATGAAGAAAACAGACCTCTTATTGCTGCTTATCTCTTAATGTGTATATCAAATGAAAATCTCTGACGCAACAATTCAATAGCAAACTAAAACAACTGAACCATGAACCGGAAACGGAGCTTCGAATGGATCTCACCCGGACAACTCGAACCAAAACCTCGACCTCGACACTATCTCAGTCACGATCTCAAAAGATAATGAATGGACGCTAGCTAAAAAGCCAAGCAGGTCTGGAAACCAGATTCACAATCCTCCCGCGCTCACAAAACTCAACTGGTTCGTCGCTGTCCTTTCCGGTTTCTATGCGTGTTTATGGCTGTGTGTGAGAGTTTTCCGACGAGATGTTATAGAGGGTGATGAGGAGAGCAGCGGCATGGTGTAGTAAGTGGCTGCTATGTGGATCTCGTTGGCTGGAGGGTGGTTCTGGACAAAGTGTTACTGGCGTTCAAGAAAAAAACATCGAGGATGGCTATTTTTTCTCTGTCTATTGAGTGTATTTCCCATGTATATCAAATGTATACAACTCTCTCCTCCCTAATTTGTATCCCGTCACACTCTTTCTCTCTCTTTTTTCCCCGATTTTTTTTTTTTTTTTGCTTTCCATTCTTTCCCCTTTTTCTTTGTATCGTTTTGTCTTTTTCTTTGACTTTTTTTTTTCTTCCGTTTTTTCTTTCTCCTTTCTTTGACTTTTCTTTCTTACTTTCTCCGGTTTTTTCTCCTGTTCACTCCTTTTTCCCTTCATATTTTGTATATGGTGTCTCTCATTTTCTTGTATCCCCATATCTCTAGATTTTAGGGTATTGGATATAAATTATTACGGGTTAGGTCCAAAAATTAAGTTTAAACCGGGTAGTTTGAATCCGAATATTATTCTATGCCCGGAACAGAGAATAGAAATACAATTTTATTTGATTAATCCTATGTAAGCAAAAATAACTATTAAAAATAGAACCGACAATTAAAACAAAACTATTTTTATATTTTTCAAGATTAAAGTAACTACAAAATATTAATAAAACTATATTTTTTTAAATTTCGTTTTAATATGAAAATAAAATAAAAAGTACAATTTTTGTATTTTTTAAGTTTAAAATGGCTACAAAACATTAATAAAACTATATATTTTTGCTATTTTTTATTTTAAGGTAAAAATAAAGTAAAAGAGTCAAAATTAGCTAAGATAGCTATATTAATTAGGACTAAATTAAATATTTTACGCTAAAATATAAAAAATCTCGGGAATGGTCAAAAATCACGCATCTACAATGTTCATATGTACTTGTTGTATTTTGGTGTATTCATTTACTAACAGTGCTACTCAACTGTATTATTTCATAATAATACATCAATTGTATCCAGTTATAATTTTTAGTACTCATTTATACTCAATTGTATGCTGGTGATAGTTATAATAAAAGAACTAAGCTGTATTTTCTCGTTTTAGAGAATCCAAGTTAAGGAAATAGACTTGGTACGAATTGCCATCAATTCCTATGATATATCCAATGGATTGTATTTCCTTATGAGTTCCAAAATTTGTACAGATTACTATCACGTTAATTGTGTGAACTATCCACAAGATTTGTACAAATTTGTAGTATTTATCTGTATTTCTTACCATGCATCTAATTAGAATGTTCTTCCCACTAATTACGGTCCTCACTCTTAAAAAGATGGATATTTTAGTTAGTTGAGTTAAATTAGGAGATTATCATCTGATTTGAATTTCTTCCGTTTTTAACCAGTTTAACCTTCCATTTCCGTTTTTACGCTTATTTTTTTGTTGTATTAATGAATACAATAGCTTAAATACATGAAATACATTATATAAAAATATAAAAAAGTATCTATAACACGTAATATAGCAAAACATATCTATAAATAACTAATTAAACCTAAAAAATGTGCTTTACGAAAAATTCTCTTAAAACACTGTCCACTATACAGCCTCTTATGCACGTTCCTCAAATTGATAAGCCACGAGTTGGTTAACTTTACTTGTAAATATTTAGAATATCTAAAAAATTTACAACTCTAAATATATTATCATAATGCACAGGAATGAGGGGAAAAATAAAATAAATTTTAGAAAGGGAGATGGTTAATTCTTAAATTACATATATATCAGATTATACAAACCACAGTCATTTAATTTGTAGCACGGGATATCACAAATTCAGCCACTCATGTCTTTAGATACCATGAGATGAGAATAAGAGGCGGATCTACGTGCAGTGGCGGGGGCAAGATATATGCTAAGGGTGTTCAAAAAAAATTGTATTATAGCTGACGGGAATCAAACTTGCAATCTTCTGCATATTCTAAATACTCTTAGCCACTAAGTCAAGTATTTTCCATATGTCAAGGGTGTTCAATATATTATATCTATATGTAAAAACTAAATTTATCTCTATATAAACAGTGTAATTTTCCGATGAAGGGTGTTCGGATGACCACCTTTGCGACACCCTGCCTCCGCCCGTCTACGTGTATGGTAAGGGATACACCTTGAAAAACAGCTTTATATTGAGGCACCCTGAAGCACAAAAGTGTGCTGGGGGTACTGGTCGAATGTTCTAGTTACCTTTGCTTCTGTGTGGGATATCTTAGGTTTGAACCGGGACTCCCTCGACTTCCTTAAATAATTTTTCTTTTTAGCTTAAATATTAATTGTAGCATAGATTTTTCATTTATGTCTTGTCTTTTTAGCTTAGGATTCACAAACCCCCCCCCCCTATAAATCTCTAAATTACGTTTCTGTTTTTTTTTTCCCAAACTTCATACCCGACTTCACCTCCTAACTCATTTATATATTCACCGAAAGTTTGTCGGCATCCGCCGGGACCCAATATCTGTTGGTAAATTATCTAATAATAGTGCTCCTGTCATCTTCAAATCTTAGTTCTGCCTCGGATGAGCATGCAGATCTCCAAGAATGGTTAACCCAAAATTTAAACCAAGTGTGCCATATCATTACCATTTTATGGTAATCTTACAAATCTAATATAAATATAGTGAAGAAAAATTATTTTATTTAGAATCTGATAAATTTTTAATGATCTTAAAATTTTATGGTAACCTAGAAATCATCTTTTAGACATTAAAAAGGTAAATTAACAAATACAAAAATCTTAAACAATTTAGGTTTCTTACATTGATCAATTTTGAACTAATTTTCCAACACATATATAAGCTTTTAAAATTGGCACGGCTGCATCCTCTCATACACGTGAAGCGGTTAAAAGTCAATGCTTTAAAAGACAATTTCATCTGATTAATTAAATAAAAAAAGAAAATTACAATGGAGATAAATAAGTAACTTGAACGAAAAAAAAAAAATCGTCCCCCCTGAAATTTATGAAAAGCCTAAAGTGACAATTTTTTTCTCATTTATTAATTGGCATTTTTGCCATAACACATGACATGTATTTATTAATTTTTTGGCGATATCGAATTAGAAAGAACATCTGCAGCAGCCACAACAATACTACCAAGAAATCCTAGGTTCTCATTGTCCTTAGTAAGAGTAGACACATAATTACCTGGTATTTTTTTAAAAGTATTCTCACAATTTGAAGCATCTTCCTCTACTATATTTCCTGCTGTGTTTACGTTACTGTATTGACCTTGTATCAAAGATTCCTCTGCAGCTTTTAAAACATCAACGGCCGCTTGGTAATAATTCAAACATAATGAATATATAACTTTTAGGTTACCGTCTTCTGTTTGATCTTGAAAAGTGTCAATCTTTGTGGTTGTTCCCGAGGCGTTTGCCACGGCCAAGTTTAGGGCTTCTTGTGTCAATGCATGAGGATTCCTATGAGGATTTAGACCAAAGACTTCCAAACAAAACCTTGGATTTTTTGATTTGATACACACTTGGGACAAAGGGTTACTTGTACTTTGTGTCATTAAGGAAGAAATAATTAGGCATAATATTAAGGAAGAAGAAGAAGTAGATCTCGCCATTGTCTTGTTAATTTCTCCTTTTCCGATTTTGGAAGTTGGATTTGCAATTTTGATTATGGTAAAAGTTGAATGTAAAATCTCGAGAGGATTGTGTGCCTTAATGTGGGATAAAAAATTGTTCATTTAGTACAATTGATTAAGTTTCTATATATGTTCATTTTTATGCCATATTTTTTTTTTTTTTTTTGCCATATTTAAGACTTACCATTTGAGTTGTAACCTTCCAATTTATTTTTCTCTACATAAATAATCTAATTTTGGTATCCACCTTCTTTGGTGTGTTAAGGGGCAAAATATAACTCTTATATGCATTACCTAACTAGGACAAAGGAATGAGATTGAACTTTATTTCAAGTCGGTATATGATCGTTTACTTTGACTTTTAGTTGATTAAAGTATATGTGTTTGAAACTAATTTAATAAATAGATGCATAATAAACAATTAAAGTACCTGGTAAAAAAGTTAATAAACACCTTTTTTTATTAAAATAATCTATATCTCCTTAAAGTAGTTCCCACTAATAAGAACATGATTATTATTGGTTCGTTTCAATTTAAATGAGGTAATTTGACTTGACACAAAGTTTAAGAAAAAAAATTTAAGTATGTTGTGCTAAATGGTTAAGGAGTAAAAGTTTAGTGGGACCGTGATATTTGTATAATTATAAAGCTTCTCATTAATACTGCGTATAATGAAAATTTAAAATTAAATTATTTCTAAATAAAATGTGTCATTCTTTTTGGACGGACTAATAAAAAACATATGTCATCTAAACTGAAGCGGAGGCCGTACATGATTTCACATCCTAGATCAAATAAATACAAATAATTCACCTCTCATTTTTTTTCTAGTTCAAAATTGATTAGATAAGATTATATTTTCAAGAAACTATTTATTTGTAAGCTAAACTATAAATTGACTAAAGTTTGATAGTAAAAAAACATAATTAAATATTACACCAAAATATTTTGTAGAAGAAACTGTCCCCGGAGACATGATCGAGAATTACCATGTATGGTTGCCCCTATCCGAACGGTGAACGGGCGTTTTTTGGGGAGTTAGCTCACCCTAGTAGCGAAATTGAATCAGAAATGTATACATTTTTTGCTGATTAACTTAAACCATTATACAATAATAAAAATTTTGAGCAATCTGATCAGGAATTACTGTCCAATTTTTTCTTCTTGTTACCAAAGTAAAGGAAATAGCTTTCTCACCCAAAATGAAAATAGAAAATATTTTTGAAATTTTAAACATTATTTACAATAATGGCTGATGTTGATCGAAACAAGTAAAGCTAAATAAGAGTTTTGACGTTTGTTATAAAACGAAATAACTTTAACTCATAGCCATATTATATACAGAATACCTAACGCCATCATTTTTGGTATAAAATTTAGGGAGAATTACATATAAATACAACTCACATACATATATTGCAACTACGTGGCTCATATTTAACTTTTCAAAATTGTAGCCCAAAAATAATAGGCTAAGATTTAACATCAAACTCCAAATAGGTTCTCAAAATATCTATTCAATTTTGTTTAAAAAAATTTGCAAGCTTTTAATCTAATTTTCAAATCAGTAATTATGATTTAAATATTAGTTCAACAAATCAAATCTATTTGGTGGTGAGAAATAGAATTTTAAGATAATCCACCATTGTTGAATACTCTTAAATAAGTGGGTTTAAATTTCGAATATAGTTTTTTGAGAATTTTGGCTAAGATGTTGTTTAGAGTTATTAGAAATAGTGCAATGAGGTTGTGTACAAAATTTAAAGTCATTTAATAAAGATTAAGACCGGTCAATTATTGAACAAGCTTAAATAAGTGAGTTTTAAATTTTGAATTTGGTTTTGTGAGAATTTTAGAGTGGGTGTTTTTTTAGATTTGCTAGAAGTGGTATGAGGAGGTTGTATATAAAATTTGAAGTTATTTAATAGAGATTTGGACTGGTTTTGAACAAGAATTGCAACAGAAAATCGTGAAAGAAATTCATCTACAGAAACTTGTATAAAGCTGTATAAAAATATATAATAGTGTATAATAGGTGTTTATACACCCATATACACAATTATACAATATTATACATCATTATACAAAAACTGACTTCGTCTTCTTTCTTGCATCTTCAATAAAATTTAACTTAAATTTTGCTTAAATCTATTCCAAATAACTTCAAATTCAAACTTTTAAACTCTTTTTGATGTGCAACAACACTCAATCCAAATAACTAACAAGCTCAATATTATGTGTTGACATTGCACCTAGGATGTAGAAGCAAATCAAGGAAAGATTAATTAATAGTTACTGACCTTGGATGACACTCGGTGACGAATTCAATTGATCATTCATTTTCTTTAGAAAAGATTATAAATTCTGCAACGATCTGGAAAATTATTACTTCAAACATCAAAAGAGCTTCAATGGAGTTTTTCAACTATAATATTCGATGTTCTTTACTCCAACAATGTGATGTCATTTTCAT
Organism: Nicotiana noctiflora; assembly: GCA_032618575.1. Taxonomy (NCBI): domain Eukaryota; kingdom Viridiplantae; phylum Streptophyta; class Magnoliopsida; order Solanales; family Solanaceae; genus Nicotiana; species Nicotiana noctiflora. Next base: position 32,531 of record JASVEL010013970.1, read on the forward strand.
TTAATTCTCAGAAGATTTTTGAAGATATATTCTCCTCAATATGATAATTTCAAAATCCCTCAGATTAGCCACTATGTATTAAGTTATTTAAAAAGATGCTTGTTTTCATATTATAGCCGGTGGTGGCTAAACCAAGTAAGAATCCCAAATAGCGGTTAAACTGGGTAAGACTTTTCTCCCGGTTGTATTATAGCGTAATTGTTCCTAAAATTTATCCCACCATTAATCATAGCGATAACTAGACATGAAGTAAATTCAATTTCATATTCTATCCCAAAATTAATATTCTTATCCCGATAACCGAATGATCCCTAATAGTTTAGGCACCAAAATATTTGGAGTCTCATATTTTTTAGTAGAAGTTGGTTATGAATTAATTTTCTTAAAGAATTGAGTATTTTAAAATGCAATAGTATATTTTTTTTTAAAAAAAGGAGGTAAAGGATACTTCTAAATATATATGAACAATTCGAAGCATATAAAAATATTTTTTTATTTTTATTTGCACGTAAAAATTGAGATAACTAGGTGATAAGAATTTTGAAAAATATTGCCTTAATGTCAAAAGTTCCTTAAAATATACTCCCTCCATGTTATTTTGTTTGTTTTAGTCTGACTTAGCACAAAGTTTAATAAAAAGATGAAGAATTTTAAAATTTGTGGCCATAAATATGCCATAACATTTGAAATATGTAGTCTTAAATAAGTCATAACATTTGTGTGACTATAAGAGCTTCCCATTAAGGAAATATAGAAATGTTCCAATTTTCCTGGAACAACTAATAAGAAAATACTGCCAATCTTTTTTGAATGAGTAGAGTAATAGTTACCCGATATTGATTATTTAGGCTTATTTTTTAAATAAACAATATTAAGAAAAATAGTACAAATAGAAGATAATACTCTAATCGATATGCCTAATCGGATAAAAGGACTTGAATCATTTTCAAATGCTTATATTGCTTATAGAATAATATTCACAATTCGTGTAACAATTGCATTTGTGGAAAAAAAGTTTTTTAAAATTAGAAGTGATAAAATCTTGCCTAAGATTAACAATGTCTAAAGATAGAAGAAATGTATTAGCCGAAGAATATTTAAAAATTATTTAATAGCTTTGTATGTCAAAAAGCTAGAAAAATAAACTTTAAATAAAAATATATACAAAGTTTTTTAAAAAAAGAAAAAACTTAAATCCTCTCATGAATGTACGTATTTAGGCCACACCTCTTGTTCTTTTGGCCTTGGCTGTATCTTGACAAAAATGGGATAACATAAGCCTTCAAGTTCCTTCCTCTTGTCCTCTAACTCATGAGTTTCTGCACATGGATTGGTATTTATCCATGAATTAGCCTGTTCAAGAATATCCTCAACCTTTTTCTTGTCTGTTGCGCTAAGCTGAGCGACAATATTCTCCTCGCCCAAGATCCAGAAGTGTATTAAGCTTTGGTTCTCTTCCTGTATTCGTCATCATCTGCCTTGTACTTCTGTTCATCCTTGGCCATATTCTCAATCTCTTCCTTTGAAAGCCGACCTTTGTCATTCGTAACTGTAATCTTTTTGTTCTGACCCGTGGTCTTGTCCTCAGCAGAGACATTCAATATTCCATTGGCATCGACATTAAAGGAAACAGTAATCTGAGGTACACCTCTAGGAATAGGGTGTATACCAGAGAGCTCAAATGTGCCCAACAAGTTGTTGTCTTTTGTTATTGCTCTTTCTCCTTCGTAAACCTGAATTGACAGTCCAGTTTGATTATCTGAATATGTTGAAAATATCCTCTCTTTCTTAGCAGGAATTGCTGTGTCCCTTGGTATTAACATAGTCATAATTCCTCTTGTAGTTTCCAATCCTATTGATAGAGGCGTGACATCAGAAATCAGCAAATCTTGAATCTTCTTATTACTAACCTCTCCGCTAAGAATCGCAGCTTGTACAGCAGCACCATAGGCAACAGCTTCATCAGGATTAATACTCTTGTAAAGTTCCTTACCATTAAAGTAGTCCTGCAATAGCTGTTGTACTTTGGGAATTCTACTTGATCCACCAACAAGTACAATCTCATCGACGCTATCCTTATCCATTCTTGCATCCCTCAAACATTTCTCAACTGGCTCCATACATTTCTTAAAGAGGTCCGCGCTCAACTCCTCAAACTTGGCACGCGGGACGTTGCAGATGAAGTGGACTCCATCGTATAGGTCGTGGACGTCAAATATTGCCTCGTCATTTTCAGTAAGAGTACGCGTCATCTTCTCACAAGTCGTCCATACTTGGCTTAATGATTTAGGGCTATGCGTAAGATCCTTCCTGTGCTTTCTCTTGAATTGCAGGACGACGTGATTAACCAATTTATTGTCGAAATCTTTCCCTCCAAGATGAGTATCTCCCGCCGTGGCTTTCACCTCAATCATACCGTCGCCAATAGTAAGAACAGAAACATCAAGAGTACCACCACCAAGATCAAAGATAAGCACATTCTTCTTTCCTACATCACTACTACTATCTTTTTTGTCCATAAAATAAGCAATGCCTGCAGCTGTAGGCTCATTGATAATGCGCATAACATTCAAACCAGCAATAGCACAAGCATCTTTGGTAGCTTGACGTTGCGAGTCATTAAAGCAAGCTGGTACAGACACCACGGCGTTTTTGACAGTTGATCCAATGAATTTCTCAGCAACTCTCTTCAACTTTGTAAGCAACATAGCTGAGATTTGTTCAGCAGTAAACTGCTTTCCTTCTTCCTTGTAGTTTACACAAATCATTGGCTTGTCACCAGGTCCAGCAATAACTTTAAATGGCCATATTTTTATGTCACTCAGTACAGAGGGATCACTAGCCCTCCTCCCAATAAGGCGCTTTGTATCTGTTAATAGGAAAATACACCTACCATTATTATAGCACAAAGGAGAAATGGATATCATACTCATACTGCATGCAATGTATTTATATAGTACTAGGGGTAGCAAAATGGTTCAAAAAAAACAGTTAACCACCCATATTATCCACTAAAAAATAGGTTGTATAATTAACTTTTTAAAAACGGGTCAAATATGAATAAGAACCATATTATCCATTTTCTAAATGAATAACGAATGAGTAACCAATGGATAACCAATGGGTCTAATTTTTAGAGTTGTAAAGCCCCAAATTGGGCGTTCCTCAAGCTAGGGACACTAAGAATTCTCCCAAAAGTGATCATATACAAGAAGCCATGGATAATATGCCAGTTAACCCGTTTTTTATCCGTATTAAATATGGGTCGGGTCGGATAATTGATCCATTTTTTCATTACCCGTTTTCGATCCGAACTATATCCGACCCGACCCGCCCGTTTGCCACTCCTATACAGTACCATCCAGAAACTAATATCTCTCTCAAAAGTTGCTTGATACTAAAATTTTTATTAATTTTTGAACTTAAATGCAGCTAGATAATTCATCTTTGTAAAATTAGAATTTAGATATTCAAGAATTACAATATACTATTATATATAGTAGCAGTATAAGTTGGAAACCGGAAACTAATCTCTCTATGAAATGATCTAAAATAAAATGAATTCATATTCATATTAAATGCATTGAGGTTATGGAGATCCAATAAAAAAAATAATCACATACTCTACTGGATGCAATGTAATTATAAAATCCAAGCAATTATTTATGAATGACAACACACACCGGTCAGCATGATAATTAAACTTGATTCGGCACAGATAAATCTAGTATCTTTTGCTTAAACTCTATATTTATATTAGGAAATTCATTAAATATATTAACTAAGACGAATAATAAACTTGATAACAAGTCCGAACTCATAAACTTTAAATACTAACTTCTCCACGGAATTGTAACAAATATAACATGCATCCATCAACAACCACACTATTTCAATAAACGTAAAAATAATAGTAAGAATTAAGATTTTGAGAATCAAATGTTTACCGAAAACAGTGTTAGTGGGGTTATTTTCGATACCAAGCTTAGAACTGAGACCAATCCCACGCCGATCTTCTAAGAATGAAACATAGGACGGCGTCATACGAGCGAGCGAGCTCCCACCGCAATCTTCAGTGATCATCTCCACATGATCATTTTTCCAAACGGCGACGTAACAGTTTGTGGTTCCGAGATCGATACCGATCGCCGGACCTTCTACTTTCCCGGCCATTGGTTTTTACACTTCCGGCGAGACACGTTAGTATAAATGGAATATGATTGGGCTTTAATATAAATTGGATTGGGCCCAATCTAAAGTGACAGTGTTTAATGGATCTAAAAATGTTCTTTTGAATCTGATCTAACAAATAAGTGGTATGCTTGGACGGACTTAATTTACGGAGACTTGGTCTTGCTATTACTTGCGAAGTGGAGGATTGTCAAACAATCGCTACTCTTCTTCTTTTTTTCTATTTTTAAACTAGTTTTAGTATAAGTGTGTTATACCGTGTGCACAAAATATTAAACAACAAATAAATTTTGAATATAACTTGAACTCATAATAAGTATAGAAAAGTTTACCTCATACTAAGGATTGAACATTTACTTATTAGTTTATACATCAACACAATGGCGGACGCACGTGATGGCAAGGGGTTTTCAAATCAGTCAGTATTTGACAAAGAACCTAACGGAATTTAACAAGCAGTAACCGGAATAAAAGTTTTCTAATTGAACCCGCTTCACAAAAAAATAATATCTATATATATAAATTTTGATTAAAGCTGCGTATATTCTGTATAAATATTTTATTTGAACCCACTTAATAATTACTATTTTATGACTAAAATTATGTACTTTTAAAATTGAACTCGCTTGCATAATATTCTAGGTCCGTTATAACATCAACGTTAAAATATACCGTTACTAGTTTGCATGAGTTGGACAACATATCCCTTTATTCTTCAAAGTCTGCTCAATGTTTAAGGTGCAGGTTATTTATTACAAAAGTTTATTTACGGTTTTGCATATTAATATCAAATATAGATTCAAAAGAAAATTTTGAACCGAAAAATAAGAATTTAGCATATTAGAAAATTTTATTTCATAACAGCACGATATACGCTAATTTTTTACGAGTAGTTTATCTACAATTGTCAAAATTCAATAAATGAGTTACAACTTAAAATACACAAAATTGTAAATTGTTTTCGTGCGCATGGTAATCATATTAATTAGCAAAATTTTATTTTATGAGTGAGACAGAAAAATCTTGCACCACACCTTAAATTAGTATTATGTGAACGAGAACAATCATTTTTCATGAGATAATGAAAATTGTTTGCCTTATGATTAAATTAAATCTGGATAGATGCAAGGGCGTCAATTCCAATCTCTATACTTTAATTAATATAATTATTAATAAGATCTTTAATTGAGAGTTAGAATTCCTAATCAATTTTCTGTTACAGAATGCTACTACTCTAACAAACTCTATTAAATTTATAAATACATCAACTTTTAAACTGATAAAACTATATGAAATATGATAAACAAAAATCATAATTGACAACCTTTTAATTCACAATTATCTATCATGAATAAACATACGTATGTTATTATATAACTTCAAGAAAAAACAAAAGATTAGAGAATTTACATAAAATCACAAGCAAGTTCACCTCCACAAATAATGACACTATTAAAAGTTTATGATAAGAATAATAAATGCTTGCTCTTTTATAAAAGTGTTCGATTCTTAATTCTGAGTTATTTTAATTTTAAAATTATAGATTAGTTGTTATATCCTAAAACTATAGAATCTAATTCTTCTACTTTTTTTTTATCCAAAGGCATATATATATATATATATATATATATATATATATATATATATATATATATATATATATATATATATATATATATATATATATATATATATATATATATATATATATATATATATGCGCGCGCGGAGGCGCACAACGGTTAACATAAATCACAATTTTTAGCAATTATGGTTTGATGAAAAACAGATTTCAACAGTTCCAACTACCAATTAGATCAATTCCCAAACCAATTTGGTTCTTTGTCCCTTCCCATTTAAGGTCACTATTAAATGTGCGTAATTTGCTAACAAAGGATCAAATATCTATATTATATCATTTGTGTCTTTCCAAAATCTCAATTCTCAGAAGTCAAGATTGATTCTTGCCCCTCGTTATTTCATCACAAAAACAAGATGTACGTATAACTATAACGATCCGGCCGGTCATTTTAAGAATTAGGGCTCAGATTCCTTATTAATTGCTTCCTCCGTATCTATTTCTATTATTGTGACTTGCCGGGAAGATTCGTTTTGAGTTTCAGAGTATTTTGGGACACTTAGTCCCTAAATGGGAGCGTATATCTTAGAATACTATATGAAATATGATAAACAAAAATCATAATTGACAACCTTTTAATTCACAATTATCTATCATGAATAAACATACGTATGTTATTATATAACTTCAAGAAAAAACAAAAGATTAGAGAATTTACATAAAATCACAAGCAAGTTCACCTCCACAAATAATGACACTATTAAAAGTTTATGATAAGAATAATAAATGCTTGCTCTTTTATAAAAGTGTTCGATTCTTAATTCTGAGTTATTTTAATTTTAAAATTATAGATTAGTTGTTATATCCTAAAACTATAGAATCTAATTCTTCTACTTTTTTTTTATCCAAAGGCATATATATATATATATATGCGCGCGCGCGGAGGCGCACAACGGTTAACATAAATCACAATTTTTAGCAATTATGGTTTGATGAAAAACAGATTTCAACAGTTCCAACTACCAATTAGATCAATTCCCAAACCAATTTGGTTCTTTCTCCCTTCCCATTTAAGGTCACTATTAAATGTGCGTAATTTGCTAACAAAGGATCAAATATCTATATTATATCATTTGTGTCTTTCCAAAATCTCAATTCTCAGAAGTCAAGATTGATTCTTGCCCCTCGTTATTTCATCACAAAAACAAGATGTACGTATAACTATAACGATCCGGCCGGTCATTTTAAGAATTAGGGCTCAGATTCCTTATTAATTGCTTCCTCCGTATCTATTTCTATTATTGTGACTTGCCGGGAAGATTCGTTTTGAGTTTCAGAGTATTTTGGGACACTTAGTCCCTAAATGGGAGCGTATATCTTAGAATTTAGACCGTAGTCGGAACTTTGTGAAGACGGCTCCGGAATGGAATTCCATCAATTTTGTTAGCTTTGTTGGATTATTTTAGGCTTAGGGGTGTGTCCGAATTGTATTTTGGTGGTCCGTAGCTCATTTATGCTTGAAATAGCGAAAGTCGAATTTTTGGAGATTTGGACCGATACGATAGTGGAATTTTTTATATCAGGGTCGAATTCTGATTCTGGAAGTTGAATTAGGTGCGTAACGGTGAATATCACTTGTGTATAAAATTTGGGGTCAATCGGATGTAGTTTGGTTAATTTCGGCATCGGTTATCGAATTTGGAAGTTTCAAGTTATTCAAGTTTGAATCGGAGGATGACTTGTGTTTTAGCGTTGTTTGATGTGGTTTGAAGGTGCGACTAAGTTCGTATGGTATTTTAGGATTGGTTGGTTGGTTGAGGTCTTGGGAGGCTCAGGTGAGTTTCTGGTGGTTATCAGATTATTTTTAGACTTTGGAAGTAGGCAGATTTTCTAATATATTGCTGTAGAGTTTTTCTTCATCGCGTTCACGAGGGGGTTCTCGCGTTCGCATAAGGCATCTGGAAAGGCAGTTGGGTTGTTCTTTGCGTTCGCGAAGTGGTTCCCGCGTTCGCGAAGGTATAGGATATTAAGGCTACGTGCTCGTGACCAGGACCTCGCGTTCGCATAGAGTAAACGATCAGGTGAAGCTTTGGGCATTTAAGCCTACGCGTTCGCGAAGAGGGTTCCGCATTCGCGTAAGGTCAACCAGTGTAAGGTTCACATTTGCGAGAGGGCCTTCGCGTTCGCAAATGAGGGATTTCTGGTCAATACATCTTTTTGTTCAACGCGAACACGAGGTATTGACCGCGTTCGCGAAGAAGTGTGTAGCTAGGCAGTTTTTAAAGTTCAAAAGCGAGGGTTTTGAGTTCATATCACAAAATTGAATTGGGATCTCGGTAAAAGGCAACATTTTAAGAGATTTTCAGAGGAAGACATTGGGTATTGATTCCTAACTCCTCTATGATTGCATCTCACTAATCTATGCTTGATTTCATCGTATAATTTTGGATTTGGAGTGAAAATTGGAAAAAAAAATTGTGAAAAGTTCTTAGGCAGATTTTGGGGGTTTCGGTCGGATTTTATGAGTTTCATCAAATTCTGAGACGTGGTCCCCACGAGAAATTTTGAGCTAAATTTTAGATTTTAATTCGAAAAAATATGTAAATTCATATGGAATTAGTTCCTGCGATTTGTGCTAAGTATTTTGAATTATTATGACTAGATTTGAAGCTTCGGAAAAATTCACGAGGCAAAGGCTTATTGGAATTTTGAATTCGTAGTAAAGCGAGGTAAGTGTTTGGTCTAACCTTAGCTTGAGGGATTAGGAGTTGTGTCCTATTTGTTATGTATTATTTGTTGAGTACAGTGTATAGGCATGGTGACGAGTATCTATATGTTGGTGGCATGCATGCCCGTGAGCCTTATACTTCGATTAATGTGACTTTGTTTCGTATTGTATATGCTCTATATGATAAATTCTATTGGGGATTATGACTTGTGGGAGTATTATTATTACTTGAACATGGTAGAGCCTTGGCTCAAGTTGAGAATTTAATTGTTGAACATGGTAGAGCGTTGGCTCAAGTTGAGGTTTCATTGTGAAGTTAATTATCGGTACAAGTTTGGTTATAGTTGATTCCTTTGCCGGAACATATTTAATCCCTATTGTTGGTTCCCTTGCCGGGACGTTATTACTTATTATATTGTTTTGCTTGCCGGGATATTATTATTATACTATTATTCCCTTGCCGGGATGTTATCATTTATGATATTGTCTCTCTTTGTCGGGATATTATTATCTATGATATTGTCTTCCTTGCTGGGATGTTATTGTTTATGATATTGCCTCCCTTGCTGGGATATGGTGATTTTTTATTATTTCCTCGCTGGGATATGGTGATTTTTTATTATTTCCGTGCCGGGATTCTTTTGTGATTAGTGTTGGCAACAATATTAAATGGATCGGGTTGCATGCCGCAATAATATTAAATGGATCGGGTTGCACGCCGTAACAATATTAATGAATCGGGTTGCACGCTGCAACAATATTAAATAGTTGGATTGGGTTGCACGCTGTAATGGTAATATATGTTTTTGATCAGGTTGCATGTCGCAACAGTAATATATGGTTGGGATCGGGTTGGACGCCGCAACAAGAAAGAATAAAAATGAATTTTGATTCTTATGGTGAGGACGTGAGTAAAAGTACAAAGGGTGATACCGTGCACTTTCTGTTTGTTGTATTTAATTGTTGTTATCAATTCAAGCGTTTTAACGGTTCAAAATTTTCCTTACTACTGTGATCCTTTGTGCTGGAACCCGTATTGTTTTCAATACCTTGCCGCTTTTATATATAGATTTCAATACTTTAAATTTCAACAATTGTTACATTTTTAACTCAATGGATTTCTCAACTAAATTTTCCTTAAACCATTTGAGGTTGTACTTTACTTAAAAAGTAATTTCTACTATGTTTTGATTTATTTATTTCTCGTATTAAAGGTAATGAGTCATTCAATATTGTACTTTAATTGAAAGGGGTGTTTTTTTTATCAAATAACTTCATCTTTTCTTGTTGATATCCTAATTGAGTTCAAAGTTGTACCCTACTTTATATTAAGTGAATGAGGCTCCTTGAACATTCCTCATTGTATTGGATATGGAACCTATAAACTGAGTAATATGAGAATATTGTTGTGCAATGTGAGACAGAAATATGTGGGCACAAGGTGCCAGAGAAATTATTATGGTGTTATTCAATGGAACGTGAGTTTTCCCTGCGATTGTGATATAAATATGGGCACGAGGTACCGTAAAAATACAACAGTGGGCTGAGATCTATATTATTTATGATTTTGAAATGAGGCGTCACAAAGTGACCTACCTTTACTCAAAAGGAAGTATATTAGAAATATATTTATTGAAAAGCATATTATTTTAGAGATTATTACTTGAAGGATGTATAGGCGAAAGATTTATATTCGACGGACTTGATTAATTGATTGCATTTATATTTATTATTTGTCGAGAAATATTTGTGTTCTTACAACCATTGCTTCTAAAAGCCATGAAGTTAATTTTTTGTTCTCACAACCATTGTTTTCACTCTCTCTTCTTCTCACATCTTCTACATATGCTTCAAGGGGCTGTGTATTTTTTGCTTCTCCTCTTGTGTCACCTGCTTGCAATGTAAGAAAATTGAAGAGTAGATGTCCACCATTGAAGGTCATTCAAAGCTTTGCTTTTGAAAATGGGGTTTTTGAATTTGTTAGTTGTTTGGATTGGATGTTGTTCAAATTGATTGAAAATATCAAAAGAAGTGCACAATTTAAATTTGAAGTGGTTCGGAGTAGATTTGAGTTAAATTTCAGAAAAGATGCAAAGAAGAAGACGAAGTCAGTTTTTGTATAATTATGTATAATCTTGTATAATAGTGTATATGAGTGTAGAAACACACCTTATACACTATTATACACATTTATACAAGTGTTTGTAAACGAAATTCTGCCACAATTTTTAGTTGCAATTCTTGTTCAAAACCAATCCAAATTTCCATTAGATGACTTCAAATCCTACTATTTCTAACAAGTCTAAATAACACCCCTCCCAAATTTCTCACAAAATTTAAATTTGAAATTTAAGCCCACATATTTAACCTTGTTAAAAATCTAATTTTCATCACCCTAATGAACTTGGTTTGTTGAATTAGTATTGAGTCACAGTTCCTGATTTGAAAATTATTTTAAAAGCTTGAGGAATCTTTTTTAAAAGTTAAATTGTAATTTTGAGAAGCAATTGGAAACTTGGAGTTGGATGTTGAATCTTAGCCTATTAGCTAGTTGGTTGTAAATTGAAATATGGGCTATAAGGTTGAAAAGTATAAATCACAGTTGTTCTAATGGGAAATTTTCCCTATTAAAAACTAATTAGGCATACCATTGTTCTTTGTTTGCCTCCATTCATGTGTTGTTTAGTGCTTTTTACTAAAAACGAGATCAAGAAAATCACCATCAAGAGTTGTGGTCGGGTCCTCCATTCTTAACGAAATATCTTATGTTTAAGCCTTGAAATAAATAAAAAATCTTGGTATGGAGTACTTTCTCATTAAATGAACTTTACACAGTTCGTCCTCATTAATCAGGCTCCAAGGTGATTACCAGATATCAAGTGAAAAACAAAAAAAGAAAGAGAAAAAGACCAAGGGCATCAAAAATATTTTTTTAGCTTTTCATGAGAATATACTCTATATATTTTAATTTGTTTGAATCTATTTGGTTGGGCGTTACGGAAAAACCGAAAAAGAACTACTCAAACTTGTAGTATAAAATAATCCATGAACATTTACGTGACTATAAATCATATCACTAAGGATAAAAATACATGTTTAAAGTTACATTCCCTAAATATTTAATAATTAATGAAACTGGCTATAAGAATACATTATTATTCTTTATTATAGAAAATGACGCCTTCTTTTGGATGCAACACCGAGGTAAAAGGAATTTTTTACATTGTCAATTACTTCTTAAATAATATTTAAATAAAAATCATTACTTTTGGTTTATTCCATAAAATGCATATTAGTTTACAATTACAACATTTTTTTTAAAGGTCATATACGTTTAGTAGTCTTCAAAATTGTAAATATAATATACTACAAATTAAGGAATTAATTTTAAACCAAATTAATTTATCCATATTTATCTCTCATCATTAATCTAAACTTGCCATTTTTACGAAAGTTCCCCTAACAAATTGATCTTAGGATTCCCATATTTCATTAATTATATCAAACAAAATGGAAACAAATTTGCATTTTTATTCCGTGTTTGAAGGTGTATATATATATATATATATATATATATATATATATATATATATATATATATATATATATATATATATATATATATATATATATATATATATAAATTCAAAATTATATATAGCATTTTTAAAAATAATATGTTACCATCATATTCTTTATTTTCTAAAACTGACCCATGATTTAAGGAATCATCTGTTAGAGCTTAAAAATCTCTCATATTTACCCTATTAAAAAATTTAGTACTCTATTATTAGTAATAAATACCATTTTAAAATATTACATCCTATAAATACCTTTTATCCTTTATAGCAAAACATCTAAATATAGTTATATCCTACAATTAAGGCACCATATATGCTAACTATTATTTTTCTCTCTCTCTTTTATATTTTCTCTCACGTAATTACCGCATTTTTGCAAACCCAATACAATCTCTCTCTGTTTGCATACAAGCAGACTATTTTATCCCACAAACTCTAGTTTATTACCCAAATTCTCGATACATCATGTTTCAAATTTACTGCTGTACTATCGTAAAAACAAAAAGCTAAAGTACAAAATCTTAATACAAAATACTTTAAGGATTTCTTCTCCTTTCTTTGCCTGTAGATTCCAGTCTGTTGCATATCTCCAACAGATTTAGTGGTTTAAAGTCAACAGAGAGGTTGATTTCCCATTCCCTGTAGGGTCCTATAGCATTTTCTATAGGCTGCAAATCAGACGTGCCTCTCGGAGATTTGGAAAGCGAATTTGCAACTCTGAGCATGTCCACGGATGGGATACAAAACCAGTATAATTCCAGCTTTGTATTCAGTTGTATTCAAATGTATTCTTCAACTATATTCTTCAGTTGTATTCAGGTTTAATCAATTGTATTTAATTATTTTTAACTAGTTTATTCAGCAGTATTTAGTTGTATTCAAGTATTTGATACAACTGTATTCAGTTGTATTCAGTTATATTCAACTATTTTATTCATGGGACGTTAGTTGTATTTTGTTGCATTCAAGAGTTTATTCAGCTGTATTCAGTTGTATTTTTTTGAATTCAAGTATTTTATTCAGATGAATTAAGGTGTATTTTGTTATATTCAACTGTATTATTCACATGTATTCCTCTTTATTCATGTATAATCTTTATTATGTATCTTTCAAATACAAATTAATGAGGGATCGATTTAGTTCGTTGAGTTAAATTAGGAGAATATCATGTGATTTTATTTCCTTCCATTTTTAGCGCAAATACGTTATTGTATTTAATGTCAATGTTGCTTGAATACAACTAAATACATGTCAAACTTAGCTGGAATTCCAAATTTTACGCCTATATTTTTTGCTGTATTTAATGTTGATGTCGCTTGAATACAACTAAATACATGTCAAACTTAGTTGGAATTTCAGCTTTTACGCCTATTTTTGGTTGTATTAATGAATACAATAGCTTAAATACATGAAATACATTATATAAAAATATAAAAGGTATCTATAACACGTAATATAATAAAGAATATCTATAAATGACTAATTAAACAAAAAAGATGGGGCTTTATGAAAAAATCACATAATTTAGCCACTAATCTCTCTACCATTACGAACCCAAAAATTCCTCTATTTTGTTCTTTTTCTCACAATTGTAGGAATCGTATGAAGGTTTCTTTATTATTCCTTTTTAAAACAAGGCACTTGAAAGTCTAATGGAGTTGGATTTTTTTGATATCGATGCACAACCGACTAATATTTTATGTATATTTGTTGTGTGCTAAAATATATGTAATGCCTATTTTAGGTATTTTTATATTGTATCAAATTGTTTATTTGAAGTATATTTATGATTTGAGCATTTATACCTTAAATATATACACTGTAATTTTTATAATCCAAGATCCGATATTTTTATCTTATGTGATTTAAATTATATTTATTCCATTTTAAATACGTATAAAATATATATACACAGTTATAATCAAGACTTATAAAATATATACTCAAAGCAAATTTCATTGTAAAACATACAAAAAGTGATAAAAGTATTCCATTATTATTACGTGTATTATATTTGCAAATTATGTGTAAGATATATATATATATATATATATATATATATATATATATATATATATATATGCAAATTCCAAAAATTTTTAAATTATGTTAATTAGTATACAATAATTGGTATATTCATAATCTATATGATATAAAATATTTATACAAGAATAAAAAACTTGTGCATATATAAAGTACATATATTTCATATATTTGTAAATATCTACAATATAAAAATTAGTATATACTATCATTAAAGATTTAAATATTCAAACATGAAGAAACAAAACATAAACCAAAAAAATATAAGCTAAGGAATCAGTTGGGTTTGGGATTAAAGAACACATGCTTAGGACACAAATAAGGAATAAATGCCTAAGTAATGCGATGAATGGATTTAGGCATATGATTAGGGTTTCAATTTTAGGTGAATCTGCTATATAAGGAATATTTTATGGCAGGTATGTAAAGATCTCGAGTAAAAGACAATATGAAATTGGATATTTGATCGAGAGGCCCAAAATGGTGGACCTAACTAATGTAGCATGAAACCTAAAATGAAGAACAAAAAGCCCAAAATTAAAAGGTCGAGAGCGAAAAACATTACTTGTGGCTGCTGGGATTCGAGCCCAGGTCTCCACGGCCACAACGTGGAATTCTCACCACTAAACTACAGCCACATTCGCTATGTGTTTAGTCCAATAATATTTTAGATATACATTATCAATATTAACAGATTATTTGATGAACTCCACTATAGCATGGCCGCTGTTGCGTTTGAAGCCAAATTAAGGTGTTTTCTCCTTATGGTCTCATAAATCATTAAATGCTAAATATTTATATCCTCGTGTTAGTTTTTCTTTTTAAAGAGTTAGTAGTACAGTACCAAATGTAGGAGTTGCTGAATTGGTGGCTCACGAAATGTTGTCTCATCCATGTCTCTCTTAGCATTTGTGCTTAGATAAAATTAAAATCATAATTATGTCATGTCGGAGTTATGAAACGACAAAAGCTTTGTAAAAATTCTAAAGTGCTAAAGTGCTAGATCTGTCAAACAGCACGTCGCAGTGAACAAATGGGAGAACTGAATGCAAGTTTACTTGCATGAAAGAGAGCGCCAATTAAAAGAAGGCCAATTTGATGGCAGGGGATGAGAGATTAATACGGAGATTTGTTTGCTCTTTGTGTACGTGTAAAATCGGGGATAAAGTGTTTCCCGATTCCCCCAACAGGGAAACAAAGGGGAAGCACGATTTCGACACGATTATAAGGGAGGTCCAAGGACCTCCCGTATCGAAACCAGGGAGGAATGAACGATGTATCTGCGATCGGACACAATGAAATAATGGACCTAGACCAAATACAGTTTTTGGACCACGGGAAAAGCGGGGAACGGTTCTGTACGATGAGTAGGGAGCCGTAATATTCGCCATCAACCAGATATTACGACGTGAATCATGTCCGATATAACTGTGGATTGACATTTAACGTAAAAAAAAAAGATTTTTACCTTATTTAGACTTGTACAAGGATTGAAATTACTATATTATATATAAAGGGGGAAGTTTCTTTTATTTTGACACATTATGACACACAAATAAAAGCAATAAAAGTTTATTTTTGTGTTCTAGCTATTATTGAAAGTGTTCTTCATTTGTTCTCTTAATTATTCGCGATCGAGCTTGTATCGAAGATCCGATCGAGGAAGAATTTCACTGTTCAACCTAAGATCAGGCTTGATCATCGCATTACGATTGGTTTGATATTTTATTTTATGTTTAACTTAATTCCATGTTATTCTTAGATCATTCATATTGAATTAAATCACATATCCTAAACCGCGTACAAAATTCATTGTTACTCATTTTTTAGAGTGACAGATTGGCGCCCATCGTGGGGCAAAGAATAATAGTGATGCTTTGGTACTAATCTCCATAACACACCCCATTTTATGTTTGTTCTTTGAAGTTTTAATTTCGGGTTAGCCTAAGGATGTCAAATTCTCCGTCTGCTCACTTGAACGTTGACGTTGAGTCATGCAATCATGATGAGAATAATAACATGATACATATATATGCCTCATGTCTATCCCAATGGTGTCTGAGCCATCGACCTGGTCGATGCTAACTCACAAGTGTCCATCAACATTAATCTACTGATTGATCTCTAAAAATAGTGTTCGTCGGGGTCCTCGGCTAGCGGCTCAAGAGGCGCCCCAGGTGAAGGTGATGGGGTGAGCCTACTGTTGATTTTCGAAATATTATAGGCTCAGCAAACGACGATAGCACGATTGTAGAACTAAAGATATGCCCCTAACATGGTCGAACCCAACTAGTCCCGGGAAAATACTTGCACGGATGAACGAGTTGCCGTGGGATCGGGTGAATTCAGGCCCGAGGAAACTTTTGAGGCGATGAAGATACTTGAAGAATTGATGAAACGGGTCGAGTCAGGCGAGAAGAAGATTGAGGCCAGCGACAAGAAGGTAAAAATGCATAACTCTAGGGTCGATCATATCACGAGAGTGACTCTTATATTGAAGGGGCCAGACTCCGAAAAGTTTATTTAGAAGCCTTTCTTTCCAAGCGGGACACCAAAGCCGATCCCGAAGTGGTTTCAAATGCCAGATATTCCCAAGTATAGTGGGACCACGGATCCAAATGAGCACGTAATTTCCTATACATGCGTAATCAAAAGGAATAACTTGGAAGACAATGAAACCGAGTTGTTGTTGGTGAAAATATTTGGGTAACACTTTCTTCACGACCCAAACCGCAAGGTTGGGACGGGCGCCCGGTGCCTTACTTAATCGAGTACCAACATAACATATCTTTCTTATAATACCATCATGGGTATATGTGTGCATAACATCATCAAACCTCTGAGGGCATCCCATCATGTCATATCGGCCATTGTGGGCGAATTCATCAACGTATACCAGCTGATCAAGTGGTAGTGCATATATAATGCCATAACCTTTTCCTGTACCCCATATATATATAATATATGCGTATATAATTTTATTTATCCATGGGTCAATGTACATGTATAAATAAATACAATGTGTAATGTAGCAAGTCAAAAGATCTCTCGAAATATCACAAGATTATTATGCCTTTGGTTAATATCATGAAATAAACTTCATCAACTTATATATTATTTGAGATCCATAAATAGACGATATAATAACAGGACACATAGGAAAATAATAACATAGGCACTCTTAGTACTTTTATGAATATAGTCATTTATGAAAGTTATGCGTTTGCTCTTTTCGTTTGTGCCATATGGATCATGCCAAAAGGAAAGAACGGATAACCTTAACATACCTTAACTCCATTGAGTCCTTAGGACCCGTTTGGCCATAGATTTTGCCAAAATAAATTTGAGTTTTATTTGGAAAATACATGTTTGGCCAAAGATTTTGCCTACACTTCGACAAAATATCAAATTCCACATTTTTGGCCAAAATATTTACAAACACTAATAATATACATGTTTTACCAAAATAAATTTGGGAAATATATTTAGAAAACGGATGTCCAAACATATCTTCATCTTCAAATTAAATTTCACTCAAATCACATTTTTCAAAATAAATTTGAGAATCTATGGCCAAACGCTAGCTTGATACCTTCCAAGAAATTCTTCAAACAACTCAACTCAATCTACCAAAACATAAGGAGATTCAAAATTAGTGTTGAGTAAAGGCTGAGTCTACAACTTAAACTAGTAGCTTGTTTATGTAAATTTGGGTAGCATCATATAACAAAATCGTCCACCAATACCATAGACTAACAACAATGACCAGAGAAATCTGGCAATACATAATTACAAATAACAAGACACCGTATAACAATAAAAAGTCACAACTACTTCACGACGAGTGGCAAGCTCCGGTTGGAATCTGTATACCCTATATAACCCTCTTATATACTTCTTACTTTAACATAACTGTATAATTAACATGATAATGAAGTTATTCTCAATGATTTATTTGTAACAAAAAAAAACAATCCACAACTTCAATTATCCTCAATTAGCAACTTTATTCACTAGTTCATGCATAGTCAGTCCATTTAACTTAATCAATGTCAAGATAACATTAAGAACATGCAAAAACCAATATAATTACCTCATCCAGTGGATTCAAGTCGAAATCCATGTTAATAACTTCCCATTTCCATATCGGAATCTCTAGTTGTGATGGGATTAATCTCGAGGCCTTACATATTCTACGAAAATGTTAGATAATGATAACAATGCATCAACCAATGATATGGTATCATAACTTGCCTCCGAATTCTATCGACTCGTTTGCTATGCTTGTATATATTTTCGTGAAGGCCCATACTAGTGCCATAAAGGTCGAGACCAAGAAGTTAGACCTTTTCAAGGTCAAACAGATGGATAACGAGATGCTCAGGGAGTTCGTGTCGAGGTTCTAGATAGAATGGATAGATCTGCCACCCGCTGCAGATAATTGAACCGTTCAGGCATTTACCCAAGGGCTAAACGGCCTACCAAATTGGGGGTGGGGAATCAAAGGCGTATCTAAGGGTATGGAAGAGGGTTTACGTGCACCCATGCTTTCCTCCCTGAACCATGCATAATAACATTATATTACTTTAAAATAATATAATATGTGTGTGCACACCCAAACTCAAAAAGTCATATGGTGTAATGGTTAATAAGTGCACCAAGTGAGGTCAAGGAATTAGTTTTCATGTCTATCTTGCCTTTTGATTAAGTACTTTCTCTTTTGTTTTTCTTTCTTTCTTTATTTTTATTTTTAAAATCCCTATCGAAGTCCATGTTCTCCTCATGTAATGTAACAACATTTTATATAATTAAATGAAATGTCTTATATTAAAACTAGTAACAATGGAAGATGTAGTATAGAGTCAATTAACAGGTTTGACTAACAAATTTTTGACATGGAGTACAGATATATTTTGAAAAAATTAAGAAAATGCCAATAAATAAATAAATTAAGCTTATAATTTCAATAGTGTAATAGTTTCAATAAGCTAAAGGTTGAACATCATATTTAAGTCCTAAATCCGGCTATTTATTATAGTATACCCATCTTCTTAAAATCCCGAATTTACCTATGTGCGAAGTGTTTATTTGTTGTAACTTATATTTGTAGAAATAAATTTTATTATTTTCCATAATTTCATATTATACTATATATACGAGGTCATGCCACTAGAGAGAAAAGAGATTAGTCCCAAGAAGTAGTACAATCATTAAGATCACGAGTTTAAACGTCAATAATTTTCTGATGGTTCATAATTAGACTTTTCCATTATCTTTGTAGAGAATTTGAAAAAAACTAAGAAATAAAAAAATGATAGAACCTATAGAAACAAATATTTAAATCATATTTTTTGTTTGTGAAAATTAATTATTTGTAAATAAAACTAACTTTTAATATTTTGTAAATAAAACTTGTCATAAATATATTATATTATGGATGTTCATACTCCGTTGTAAATAAGCTTCCTGAAGAAGCTTATCCGTATGTGACTCCGCCGTAAATATATTTATCTATTTAGTACTCTATTGGAAATAAGCCTCCCGAAGAAGCTTATCATTTCGGTACCGGGTTATGGATAAACATTACCCCCGGTAGAAGATTATCCATACCGGGTATAATAAGTTTATCCTTTCAGTATCTAGTTATGTATAAACATTACCCCCGGTAAAAGATTATCCATATCGGATATAGTAGCAACTTACACACCAACTTGTAGTAGCTTACACAACAGCTTGGAGTAGCAGCTTACACAACAGCTTATAGTAGCTTACACAGCAGCTTATTGTAGCAGCTTACACAGCAGCTTGTAGTAGCTTACACAGCAGCTTGCAGTAGCAGCTTACACAGCAGCTTCATTTCTTCTATAAATAGAAGGGTTTTTATTTCATTATGTACATCAGTTTGAATTCGAATAATATATCAACCTCTCTCTATACTTGTCTTTACTTTACAGTCTTTATTTTATAACACGTTATCAGCACGAGACTCTGCCATCTCGAGCAAATTTGAAAGTATCTGAGGTAAGAACTTTCTTTTCTTAAATAATGTCAAATCTTTCTAAACTTGAATTTGTAGCCCTGGATATATCGGGCAAAAGTTATATGTCTTGGGTGCTTGATGCTGAAATTCATCTTGATGCGATGGGTCTGGCAGACACCATCCGTGATAAAAATCAGGCATCAAACCAAGATCATGCCAAAGCAATGATATTCCTACGCCATCACCTTGATGAAGGCCTGAAAATGGAATATCTTACTGTTAAAGATCCAGTCATACTGTGGAATAATTTAAAAGATAGATATGACCACCTGAAGATGGTCGTTCTTCCACATGCACGATATGATTGAACTCATCTAAGGCTACAAGATTTTAAATCTATCAGTGAGTATAATTCTGCTATGTTCAGAATTATTTCCCAATTAAAATTATGTGGTGATAATATTACTGATTATGATATGTTGGAGAAAACTTTCACCACTTTTCATGGCTCTTGCAGCAGCAATATCGAGATATGGGATTTAAAAGGTATTCTGAACTTATCTGACATCTTCTTATAACCGAACAACATAATGGGCTATTAATGAAAAACCATAAAAGTCGACCTACTGGTTCTTGTCCATTCCCTTAAGTGAATGAGACGAACTTCCACCAAGCAAGACGTGGAAAAGGTCATGGCCCGAGTTGTGGCCATGGTCGTGGTCGGGGAAGAAATCCCAATCATGGTAATAATAATGCACCAAAGAACCCTCCTCGCCACCAGCAGTGGAAAAGTAAGGAACAAAAGCATGAAGCGGTGCAAGCACGAAATACTGAAAGTGCATGTTATAGATGTGGAGTAAAATGGCACTAGTCACGTACCTGTCGTACGCCAAAGCACCTGGTTGAGCTTTATCAAGCCTCCTTGAAAAAGATAGAGAAAAATGATGAAGCAAATTTTATCTTTGAAGATAATTTTGACTTCATGCATTTAGATGTAGCTGATTACTTTGCACCCCCAGAAGGAGAAACAAGTCGTGTAATCGGCAGTGAATCTGTAGAAATATAAATATTTTGATTTTTGTTGTTTGAAATAAGTAGTATGGTTATGTAATTGTACATAAATAAAAGTTATGATTTGATAATATTTTTACTATAATATATCTTATTTATGTCATTTTGAAGAATATGGATATTATTATTAGATCAACTTAAACTCTAGCAGAGTTTGCAAGAAATATACAACTACCAGAAGTAGTTATTTTCGTATATCTCATTGTAATTATATTTTATTAACCACCATAAGTGGTATATGCCTATGATCACCAGAAGTGATAATTTAGACTTTCTATGGTTACAATTGAAGATAAGATAAATAAATATTCTCTACACGCCTCGATTTGCTCCTGAAGTAGTAAATATTTTAAAAGAGGTTGTGGCATCACAATTTATTGTGATTAATGCGCGTTCAGATAATCATGTTCGATTTTCCTGAAGAATGAGAACTTTTGATAATAATAATCCATTCCATGAAGTGAATATGGCAATATTAATAAATTTGGTAAATATAAACGCGCTTTTGATGTAAATATATTTACCTCCAAAAGAGGTAATATAATTGAGAGAATGTATATCCAATATTTCGTATTTTAAATCTACTCCTGAAGAAGTAATACAATTGGAATTGCCTCCTGAAATAGGAAAATATTATGAAGAGGAGTTTTCTTGTGCTTAAATAGCTGTTTACTTGGTTGTGATTTTCTCTTATAGTACCAGAAGTATCATAGCAATATTTGATAGTACAAATGTTTCAACAACTCCTGAATAGCTAATTGTTTGCCTATAAGACACGTGACACTCGTAGTGTCCGATAAATATTAGATTATGGATAATAATTGAAGTCTCTCGAAGAGATTATTTACAATATGTCATTCATATTATATGATTGTGGTCAAAACATAGGTTGTAGTAAACCCGAAGTTTACTAAAATAAATGGCTATCATATTGAGATTACAAATGATTGAAAGATTGAAAAATCTTCATTTTTCCATAATCATAGGGGGTAAAATAATATGTATATGAGAATTTTCCCGCCTTATTCTTCGATTTGTACTTCATCATGTATCACGATAAACCAGAAGTTTACTAATACAAAAGTAGCCATAGTAAATCAGAAGTTTACTAATGCAAAAGTTTATGTCATAGTAAACCAGAAGTTTACTAAGAGATAGCACATGCCATGATAAACTTGAAATTTTCATTTGCCATTTTTAAATGAGCTATTTGAGAATTTAGATAAGCATATATTGAAGAACCAGAAGATTCTTTAAGAATTCTCCCGTGTTGCTTGTTCTCATAATAAATTGATTATACCAGCTAAAGTTGGGACTAAGACCCCTGATTCTGAAGTATATATAAGGTGAATACGGGCCCATTCTCCTATCATGTGAACCACTTATAGATGCATATATAAGATGGTTACATGTATGTTTCTTGGCAACCTACAGTTTGGCATTTGAAATTGCTTTTCTCACTTAAGAGCATAATTTTCAAATTATGAAATCAAGACAGTTCATCTTGATAATGCTGGTTTATGTACAAGCTAATTTAACAATGAATACCTCCTATTAATGGCTAAACTATTGTTTATGAGAACAAAGCTTCATGTGTTGGTCTAAGATTTTCTAAATTGCATATAGCAGCACTTGTATGCATCAGACCAACAAATGATAAGTCATCCCCTCATAATTGGTTTAGAATAAGAAATCAAATATTTTACTATCTTTTGATGTATGGTATATGATTAATTTCTCTACCACAATGCATAAAAATATGTTTCCCAAAGAAGATTGGGGATATATGTTAGTTTTTTCTAACATCTGGGGAATGGAATAAATAGCTGAAAAATATGCTATATGAATGGAATTATCATGATCCTCACTTAGATGATAATTCAAGTCAAATGCCAGAAGTAATTGCTGATCCAAAATCAAATATCATATTTCAGCTGCAAATGCTCCTATTAAAATTTAAAGTCCCTGAAGGATAGTGTTTACTGTACGCATGAAGCGTGGTAGACAAATCGGTTCCAAAGGTAAGGATCATTGAAAAATGATAAGGAGCTAATGATCAAAATGATCATAATGAGGATGAAATAAGCTCTAGAATAGCCCACGACATAACATTTCATGAAACTCCAAAAGAAGTTGAGGTACCTAAAAATAAAGAAAGTGATGAGATCTCAACAAGTTATGTCGCTTAGGAATCGACACAAAATGATCGTCGACGGTATATTTGATACAATATAGTGCACAATACTGTGAAATATTGTGAGGATCGGACCAGTAGTCCAGACACCTGAAGATGTCATGCCATTTAAATGCGAGTCATAACCTATATGTCTCATTTGATTAAATCTCTATAAAGAACCTCTGAAGGATTTAAAATGCCTGAAGCATATAAGTTCAAAGTCTTGGGAAATGTACTCGATCAAATTATAAAGATCTTGTACGGTTTAAATCAATCTAGACGCAAGCGATTTAATCGCCTCAGTGAATATTTGCTGAAAGAGAGTTGCATAAATAATGTTATTTGTCCATGTAAAGAAAATGTCATCAGAATTTGTTACACTTGCTGTATACGTTGATGACATAAATCTTGTTGGAACTCCAGAAGAGCTCCAAAAGGCAATTGAATATCTTAAGAAAGAATTTTAGATGAAAGATCTTGGAAAATAAAATTTATCTTGGTCTGCAAATTTAATATTTAGCAGACGAGATCTTTATCCATCAATTTGCCTATACATAAAGGGTCTCTAAACGCTTTTACATGGACAAGTGCACCCATTAATTACATCAATGGGTGTTTGATCACTTGAAGTGAATAAGGATCCGTTCCGACCTCAAGAAGAGGATGAGGAATTCCTTGGTCCTGAAATACTCGATCTCAGTGCAATTGCTATGCACTTATGTATCTTGCTACTGCTAACAAATGTAATGCAGATCGTATTGGTTATGCAGATACAAGGTTAGAATGCAGAGACTCAAATATTTGAAACAAGGTTTTCATCAGGGGGAGTAAATACGTGATGCACTCTTTTTTCCTTACTAAGGTTTTTCCCATAGGGTTTTCCTTATAAGGTTTTTAATGAGGCACCTAGCAATGCGTATTACTAAATATGTGTACTCTTTTTCCTTCACTAGGATTTTTCCCACGTGGTTTTTCCTAGTAAGGTTTTAATGAGGCACATTATTTTTTAATGAGGCACCTAGCAATGCATATTACTAAATATGTGTACTCTTTTTCCTTCATTAGGATTTTTCCCACGTGGTTTTTCCTAGTAAGGTTTTAATGAGGCACATTATCTTTTAATGAACATCCAAGGGGGAGTGTTATAAATATATTATATTATGGATATTCATACTCCGTTGTAAATAAACTTCCTGAAGAAGCTTATCCGTATGTGACTCCGCCGTAAATATATTTATCTATTTAGTACTATATTGGAAATAAGTCTCATGAAGAAACATATCATTTCGGTACCCGGTTATGGATAAACATTACCCCCGGTAGAAGATTATCCATACCGGGTATAATAAGTTTATTCTTTCAGTATCCGGTTATGGATAAACATTACCCTCAGTAGAAGATTATCCATATCGGATATAGTACCAGCTTACACACCAGCTTGTAGTAGCTTACACAGCAGCTTGGAGTAGTAGCTTACACATCAGCTTATAGTAGCTTACACAGCAGTTTGCAGTAGCAGCTTACACAACAGCTTATAGTAGCTTACACAGCAGCTTGCAGTAACAGCTTACACAGCAGCTTCATTTCTTCTATAAATAGAAGGATTTTCATTTCATTATGTACATCAGTTTGAATTCGAATAATATATCAGCCTCTCTTTATACTTGTTTTTACTTTACAGTCTTTATTTTATAACAAAACTAACTTTGTTTACTTGATATTTCTCAAATCAAAATTTCAATTTTTACGGACCATATTAATATTGACATGTCAATATTAAAACTTAGTATTCAAAATGCTAAAAAAATATTTAATGCGACCAGTAAAAGAAGTTAGGAACAAAGAAGGATAGATTTTCTCACCAAAAAAGCACAATCCGCACACTATTACAAAACAATCATTTTCCACCTTAGATCTCAATTTAATCAACGACTGATATGCACTATCCACCTTTCACGCGGATCGACATTCATATCCGTCGATCTTCTCTTTAAACTCCCAAACACTAACGGCCACGATTCAAAGTTCTCCACAAACCCAACTACCACCAGCTATATAAAACTCACGCCCTTTTCATCATATTTCAAATCAAAAACATATCTTTTCATATCAATTTCTAAAATTTCCTTCACTTTTTCATCAATTTCTCAAAACAATGTCAGGAAGAGGCAAGGGAGGAAAAGGATTGGGAAAGGGAGGAGCAAAGAGGCACAGAAAAGTGTTAAGGGACAACATTCAGGGAATTACAAAGCCTGCCATCCGGCGTTTGGCTCGTAGGGGTGGAGTGAAGCGTATATCTGGTTTGATTTACGAGGAGACTCGTGGAGTTTTGAAGATATTTTTGGAGAATGTGATTCGTGATGCTGTGACTTACACTGAACATGCTAGGAGAAAGACTGTCACTGCTATGGATGTTGTTTATGCACTCAAGAGACAGGGCAGGACTCTCTACGGATTTGGGGGTTAGGTTTGTGAAATTAGTGTTTATGTGGGTAATGATTTTAGGTCGTTTTTCCCTATTGTGGATTAGGATATCTTAGTTTTTGGTGAGCTCGGTACTGTAATTCTTCGTTGCATATCCAAGAAATAGTAATTTGCAAAAAAGTTGCTCAATACTCATTCTCAATATTCACGTTTTTTTTTTTGGCTTTTTGATTTTCGATTTCCTTTACCGGAAAATAGCTTATTTTCAATTTTACGAACAAGATATTTCACTGTCAGATGGATTGTTTGAACTTTATTTATTGTTGAATCGTAAGTTTCTTAATAGTTACTTCCCTTGTTTTCATGAATCTATTTATTTTTTGCTCTATTCCAAAAAGAATAATTCTTTTTCTAAAGTGGAGCGGAGAGTATATTTTTGGTGGCAAATGATTTGTATATCGTGTTGCTAAAGAGCAATTGGGAATTCTTTCTGTGTAACAAATAAGAATGATCATTAGTGGTGTTTAACTACAGATGTTGTTTACGCGTTAATTAGACAGGGCAGCAATACAGATCTTGATGGTTAGATTTGTGAAATTAGGATTTTTAAGTAGTAAATGGTTTTGCTTTGTGTTAATTTACTGTGTTCCATCTTAGCTTGAATTTTGAATCCTTATCTCTATTACAATACGTAGTTACGTAACCATGTTATACTTTTTTCAAGTATTCAATAGGATTATAAAATAAGGAATTAGTAATGCCAATTTGATTGAGTGAATTTGATTGAGTGAATTTAAAATATTATTAAGAATTTATAATGTTTTTATGTATTGTGTAACGAAGGTCTACGTGATAATAGCAATATTATTAAATATCCGTTGTTGGGAGCATTTTACTCCATTAGTAGGCCTACCAGCAGAAGTGTGTATTAATCCGGTTAGTCCATATTGAATAGCGGATGGTTAAAGCATGAAAAGTAACAGTTCAAAGCTGATGTTTTAGAGTATCACAGCTTTTGTCTGGTAGAAGATTTTGGATGAGAGAAAACAAACATGTTTTGCAACCAAGCTGCAGTGTAGCTCAAGCTTTCATTGTTTTTCCTGACAACCATCTCATCGACGGTGTAACAGATATTCTTTATCTCCCTTTTCTGAAATGATTTTACACAACATAAGTGTATCGATTAAAGTCGAGGAGATTCCTTTTCCTCTCAACAAATAAAAGAATATCTCCATTGACCCAACCGGCTTGACGTATAGCTTTTATGTTGCATCAATTTTTGATACATGTGACATAAGTAATAACTGAACTCTTAGATTGATAAAGAAAATATGAATGGCATAGGTAGAGTCAGTGATAATTTTAAAATTTAAGTGATGAAATTATAAAACGAGAATAACTTTTAATTGAATACATTGACGAATTATTGAGAACTTCTAGGGAGCAGTTTCTTCTTTTATTGAGTTAAGTACACGTGATCAACATTTATTTTCGGGAATATAAATATTTATTTTATAGCTTAAAAACAATATTTCAATATAATATCTATGACTCTTTAGATTTCTTTATTCATTGAGATAGTGTACACGCACACTGCGCAAGATAAGACTAGTCATATAAAAAACCTAATTCGTTTATGTGGCACTGCATTTGCAATCACTTCTTCAAAACCGTGTGAAACTTAAAAATTAGCAGATTTGGGGCCCACCTTACAATATGAATAGCAGCTAATTAGCCCCCTTTAAAAAATAAAAACTTTATAATTTATCCCATTTTCTTTAAATTACAGTATCTTATCCATTATTTCACCCTTTTCTCCATTTTTTCACTTTTCTTCACCATTTTTTTACCATTTTGATCTCTTTTAATCTTAATCCGTTTGAAATTCCCTTTCTGTTTATTGAGTTTATATTTTATCTTACGCATTTTATCCATCATTTATTAATGTATAATCATATAAGATTTTTATTATTCCAAACGTATAAATCATTTATAGCCTTTGATACACCATATATATATATATATATATATATATATATATATATATATATATATATATATATATATATATATGTGTGTGTGTGTGTGTGTATGTGTGTGTGTGTATAATTTATAACGCATGTTATATATATATGTTTTTTCCAATATTATACATATTATTAATTATACATGTTTTGATGAAAAACTAATGAAACTATTATTAAAGAGAACATATTGACTGAATGTATAATTCAATTCAAGAAGAGTAGCAAATCATTTTAAAATTATAAAGTTCACGTAGGTGTCGTAATTTATTTCTGATTGGTAGGACTTGTGTATCATTAATTAATAGAGTCAATATCCTCAAACCCACCTAAACTATACTATTTTTTTTGGTTTCCTACCAAAATTATTGAGCGTCCCCAAAAATCTCCTACACTATATCCCATGTTGTATAAAAACCCCCGTCGCTTATGTGGATTTTAGTATTAATTAAATCAATTACCAACGTGGCATGCCACATGGCATATTTTATAATTTAATTAGGGCATGTATCATATGCACTACAACTAATGCGATATGATTATTTTTTATATGCATGGTGATATAGTTCAAGGGGTTTTCTGGGACTCTCGATAGTTTAGGCAGAAACTAACAAAAATAGTATAGTTTAGGCGAGTTTGAGAGTATTAACTCTTTTTACTTTTTTCATATGTCTTAGGAAAGGTGAATAAAAAAAAGGTGTCTGTGAGAAGCTTATTTGCTAAACAAACTTGTATCGGTAAAATTTTTACCGCTACGCCAAGCTGATTGACAGATGACCAAGCGGCAAGGTAAGGAAAAACGACATAGTTATTCCATATTTTGTACTCATGATATTTGTCGAAGTCGAAAGAAACAATGTCCTCAGGATGACCAAGGCAGACGGTAACAACGTCAAATTAAGTATATATAGCAAAGATTCCCTAACTATAAAATGAGGGATAAAACCTTTGTTAAAGGGGGGCTATTTGGGTTCCCTCTCTTTTCCCCCATTTCTTCTCTCCTCTTGGGTTGCCTCTCTCTTCCCCGTTTCTTCTCTCCTCTCTAATCTCCATGATGAAAAGAACGAAGCAATCTCCAAAATATATAAGCCAACTAAACATGAGAAAATAAAAAAATATTTTTTAAAAATATTTTCTTTTATACCAAACACACGCTTAAACTTCTTTCCCCGTAAAATTACTTAACATAATTGAAACCAAATCAAACAAAAAAAGTACTTCTTCCGGTGCACAATAAGTAACCAATTTATTTTTATATTTTGGTATAAAATAAGTATATATTTATAAAATTTAGCAAAAAATCAATTTTTTTTTTAAATTACCTCTATGTACGTAACACTAAGAAGTCATTTACCCCTTCCACTTGAGAATAAAAGTAATTGTCACTATAACTATGTTATAATATTTAATTAAAGTAGCTTGGTTACACTAATTATTCGGAGTCCGGTTTTGGTAAATTTTATATGCATAGACTCGTGTGTGAGATAAGGAACCCGAAAATATAACTTTCATAATTCTTCGAGAAGCTTACCGAAAGTCGGGTTTTGGCAACTTTGTGGCTTTTGATGTAATTCGAATTGTTTCGATTGGGTAATGCCCAATTGGCATATTTTGATGTATTTCTATTGATTTTGATCAGATTCTACACCTGTGGAGGCCGATACTCATGGCAAGAGAGTTGTCTCTTAGCGGTTTCGTACCGAAATTGAGGTAAGTGGCTTGTCTAACCTCGTGTGGGGGAACCTTCTCCCCTAGGATATTATGTGTCAATTTAAATGCCTGTACGCGAGGTGACGGGCGTGTACATGCGCAGATTGTTGGAAAACCACCTTACTTGAACTGTTCAAATCGTGATATTTTTGTTATTCAACTGATTAAATTGTAATATTTACGTGATATTCATTAGAAAAGCATGGATAGATAGGATTTATTTGACTAAGTGCCTACTTGCCTTACTTGAACTTCTTGAAACTTCTTGATATTGGTTTTGATGTAATTGTACTTATGTATTTCATATTTCTCTGTGTTTTCCTGCTTATTATTGTGTTGGTGGACTGTGGGTTCAATTCCCGGAGATCCCAAAGCTGCGGGCTCGATTCCTGGAGACCCGGAGTTGTAGTATTTGTGGACTGTGGGTTCGATTCCCAAAGATCCAAGGGCTGCGAGTTCGATTCCCGGAGACCCTTTTTTATTGTGTTTTGTATTGTGGATTGTGGGTTCGATTCTCAGAGATCCTTGTTATTTAGATGAGTGGACTTCAGGTTCAATTCCCGGAGATCCTTGTTATTGAGATGAGTGGACTGCGAATTCAATTCCCGGAGATCCTTGTTATTGAGATGAGCGGATTGCGGGTTCAATTCCTAGAGATCCCTGTTATTGAGATGAGCGGAATGTGGGTTCAATTCTCGGAGATCCCTGTTATTGAGATAGGTGGACTGCGGGTTCGATTCTCGTAGATCCGTTGCCGAAATTACTTTATTGTTGTAACTTCAGACTCGTTCTTATTTAAACTCTACTTATTATTGTTATTATCATTATGTTATTGTCTCTCGGTAGGGCCCCGACCTTCCTCGTCACTACTCCATCAAGGTTAGGCTTGGCACTTACTGAGTGCCGCCGTGGTGTACTCATACTACTCTTCTGCACACTTTTGTTGTGCAGATCCAGGTACATGAGATCAGGCACATTTTAGGTGATCTAGCAGCACTTCAGGAGACTTGAGGTACGATCTGCTACATCCACGGATCCGGATAGTCTCCTTCTATTCTCATTAGTGATAGCAGTTATTTTTCCCTTATTCTCGTTGTTTAGACATTCTTGATGTATAGAACCACAGTTGTACTCTTTTTTTAGTCTGTGTTGCCCGTGGGTTTCCGGGTCTTGGTATTATATTACTTAGTGTGTTTTGGCGAAGTGTATGTGCCGAGCGGCACTCATTACATTTCATTTACATTATTCTGCCATTATCTTATCCTTTATTTCATGAAATTGTATATTCCACATCGTGTTAGACTTACCTAATCGTGAAGATTGGGTGCCGTCATGACAGGTTCACGATTGGTGAACTAGGGTCGTGACAGTTTGATGATCCCCATTTGTGTGTCCTGAGAGACACGGTTCAACGTGGAGGTGCCACGAGGGTAACCTTAGATGACGATGGCGTTTTGAGATTGCAGGGGTGAGTTTGTGTGCCCAATGTTGATGGGATTCAAGAGTTGATCTTAGCGGAGGCCTATAGTTCTCGGTATACTATTCACCCGGGCGCTGCGAAGATGTATCATGACTTGCTGCAGTATTATTGGTGGCGTAGGATGAAGAAAGAAATTATTGCATATGTGGCTCGATGTTTGAACTGTCAGCAGGTTAAATATGAGCATCAAAGGCCTAGTGGTTTGTTTCAGATGATTGAGCTTCTCGCGTGGAAGTAGGAGAGGATTACCATGGATTTCGTTACTGGACTTCTGTTCACTCGAAATAAGTTCGACTCGATATGGGTTATTATTGATAGGATGACCAAGTCAGCACATTTCATTCATGTAGTAGTCTCCTATTCATCCGAGAGGTTAGCTGAGATTTATATCCGGGAGATTGTTCGCCTTCATGGTGTGCCGACATCTATCATTTCAGATCGGGGTATGCAGTTTACCTCGCATTTCTGGGGTGCAATTCAGCGAGAGTTGGGCACACGCGTTGAGTTGATCACATCGTTTCTTCCTTAGACGGACGGCCAGTACGAGAGGACTAGTCAGATGGTAGAAAATTCGGATCGTGACATAATTTTATAGGCAATTTCGGATGAAATGGATATATATTTAGGTGAGCACACATTACACAAGCAATTTGGTGGGTGCTATTGATTAATGGAATTTGAGGATGCGCTTTGCGTGCTCCTGAGTTCGATTCCTACATGGGCACTCTTTGTACTCTGATATTTCTTCTCTTCGTATTTTTTATTCCTTTTTTTTCTCTCTTTTTATTTTTTCGGAAGTTTTTCTTATTCGTTTGACTTTCTTTTTCGTCTTCCTTTTACACGACTTTCCCTTCTATTCTTAACTTTGCCGTTTTTCCTTCTTCATATCATTTAGTTCGTGACACAAAAAGAAAATTAATTCTATTTACCACCACCAAATTTGACAATCTATATTGTGGTTTGGAATCTCACAATAATGATAATATCCAAGAAAATATGGATATTTATATTTTTTATTATTCAATTTCTTTTTTATTTGTATTAAATTTTAGTGTTTCAAAATTTTATTTGTATTGTCTAAAATATATTCAATCCGTCCATATCAATCCGCCTTTTCCCATCATTTGCTAGCACTAATTAATAATGAGCGTCCATTACCTAAAAATACTTGATCCGCTACTGTTGACATTATACCCAAATCTCAACAAAATTTTTGAACGTAACTTGCGATACTTTTTGTTGTCTTTTATTTTACAATTTGCTTAACTTCAAAACTAAATATGCGAATATTATATGATTCAAATGTCTTAATACAAGACCTCTTTAGCATATTAAGGGCTCATTTGTTTTTTTTAAGATTAAGACGTCTGAATCTGAATACACATCTGAATATCAAGATGTGTATTAAGATTAAGACATCCGAATCTGAATATACATCTGAATATATTAATATGTGTATTAAGATCTGAATAGAAATAATTAAGACTGTTTGATTTTTAACATCTGAATGTACGAAAATATATTTATTTGAAAATTAATAAATATAAATTTCAAATAAAATACTAACTAATCTAATATTCTATCAGTAGAATATATAATTTTTAAAATATGATAGTTATTGGTGGTGATGGCTAATGGAGGAATGCCGACTAGAAGCGGTGGTTGATGATAATTTTGGTTGATGCTGGTGGTTCATGCTAGTAGCTAGTAGACGTGGGCCACAGAAGATGCTTTTTGCCCAATAGCTACATAAACACATATTTGGTAGTGGTGACAATTATGATTGAGGATAGTGGTGGTGGGTGGTGATAGTTAATAATATTGGTGGTGGTATTAGTTGTGATTGAGGAAGGTAGTAGGTGAATGGTGGTAGGTTATATTGATGAGTTGTGCTGGATGTGGTTGTTAATGGTGATGGGGTGGTCAGTAGTGGTAGTGGAGGCGGATGAGCGTAGATTGTGGGCGAGAATCATGGTGGTCGGAGTGGAGGGAATAGTAGGTGATAATGGTCGATAATGGAGGCTATGATTTTAAGCATGATGATGGCGTGGAGGTAGTGGTGGTGGTTAAATATGGGGGTGTTGGTGGTGACATGGTGGTAGTTGATAATGGTAGACGGTGGCGGCAGTTAATAATGAATATATGATAGCATCTTAATGAAATTAAGTCTTTGTTATAGATCTTAATCAAACAGACCTATTCAGACCAATTAAGTGGTCGTGAAGTAAAAAAACAAACGCACTTAATGATTAAGATCTGAATAATTAATATTCAGACTTTAAAAATAAACGCACTTAATATCTAAGATCTGAATGATTAAGATTCAGACCTCCATTAAGTACAAACAAATGAGGCCTAAGCACTCCTAACTTAACCCAAAATATACGGGTTAATCCCGAGACCCAAACCTTATAATACAACATGCTTAGCATTTGTTAAAAGTCTTTCTTAACCTTATAGGGGTTCCATGGCCTCTGTGGGTTTACGTTAGTTTGTTTATGACACAAATGACGCAAAAATTACGAGGTGTAACATCAGTTTACTTTTAATGACATGTTTTATAGTTACAAAAAGCACATGCTTAGGGTCATGGCGTTAATGATTCAATTTGAGACGGTTTTAACAAATAAGAAATCAAATAAATTAAGATAGATTTTTCAAATTCTGAAACCAAACAAGCAAGAGCGCAAAAGAATAGATTCTTGGATTTATCAAAATAAAGACCATAAAATAAATTAGAATATAAAGGTAAAGAGCTAGACTACAAAATAAGAGTAAACAAAATTACGCAATAAGTATCGTAATAATTATGCAATATATATATACACACGCGCGCGTGCACACACATGACACGACTATTTCCTAAGACATGACCCTTGATAGGAAGGTCTGAAGGTCGAGCATTAGGGGCGTAAGTTAGGGGATATTCGAGCTTTTTCTATTTCATAGCGGGGTGAGGCTGGTTTGATAGGGTGGATCTTAGACTGTTAGTGGTTAATGGTGTGTCCACACTATCCTTTCTGTTTTCATAGCTTCGGGCCTTAGTTACTGGTTATTGTTATTGCATGTCATCTATTTTATAGTATTTATGATGGTGTAACTATTTCTATTGATCTTGTTGACGATACTGATATGTTGTCTTTGTTTGTTTTCTTTCCGTCTTCCTCAACCAAGGGTATATTGAAAACAACCTATGTACTCCACCGTGATAGGGGGTTACGTACACACTACCCTCCCAGACGCTACTTTGTGAAATTTTACTAGGCCGTCGTTATTGTTATATATATATATATATAAATTTTAAATAGATATCTATATAATTGTTTAGTTTGATATATTCGATTATTTTTTGCTTAAGAATAAAACTAACTCAAATGTTATCGAAGGGGTGTGTATTCGAATCAGTTTATCTATAAATCGAATTGATTATTTGTTATCGGTTTATCGATTTATCGATTTCGATTTCAAAATTTTTCTTATCGAGTTATCATTTTCGATTTCGATTTGTACTTTTCGGTTATAGGTTTATCGATAAACCGATAAGATATACGAATAAGATAATTTTTTTACCCTTATTCTATAACACCTTTTCCTTTACCCTAAGTCCCTAATCCTATTATTTCATTTACCACATTTAAGAAATGATCATATTTAAAGCTCAAGGGAATGAAGTTCAAGTTAATGGAAAATAGAATAAGTCGCGATGATCTATTTTTTTTATACTGTTGGAGAATTGGTAGCATACATTTGATCCCTTATTTTAGTTTCGTTGCATCTGATTGTTGACATAATTTTTGTGTTATAATCGATGTTCATCTTATTTTAGCTTCTTTTTGTCCGTATTAGTTAGGCGTGTTTATAGTGATATACTTTCCGTGGAATCACATAAATTTTCTTATTGGTGCAATCGATAACCTAATCGATAAGCCCCAAAAAATTAATAAATCGATATTGAAAAAATTGAAACCTTATTGAAACGATAACGATACGCATATGCACAAATCTTTATTCGATAAGTATTATCGATAACGGTCAAAATCAAATCGATTAATTGAATGCACACCCATAGTTAAGAATTTTAAAAAGTAAAACTGAAACCAAAAAAAAAAGCACTTCTTCCGGTGCATAATAAGTAACCAATTTATTTTTTTATTTTGATCTAAAATAAGGATCCTTTTATATAATTTTAAAAAAATTCAATTTACTTTTTCAAAATTACCCCTATCTACGTATCACTAAAAAGTCATTTACTCATCACAGTCACATTTGAGATGAGAAGTAATTACCACATTTCTATATTGCAGTATTTAATTAAGGATAGCTTGGTTACACTAATTATTTTATCTAAAATTTAATATTTCTACGAGTGTAGAGAAAACAAATTTGTCACTGGAACGGTGGAAGTATAGTTTTCTTCGATATTCTTGTTTTCGATTCGATTTATCTGCTCATGCCACGTTTAAAAGATCAACACATTCAAAAGTACTATTAACTTTATGTCTTAAACTCCGTTTGCCGTAATATTAGCCAACATAATTGAAGCACAATCCGCAAACTCTATCACGAAAGAATCACTCCGACCGTAGATCTCCATCTAATCAACGACTCATACACAATCTTTCCCTCTCACCCGGATCGAAATGCATATCCGTCGATATTGACCTTTAACTCTCACACACCAACGGCCACGATTCAAACCTCTCCACAAACACCCCCCAACAAACCATCAGCTATATATAACGCCCAACTCTCACTCCCCTTTCATCAAAATCCAAATCAACAACATTTCTTCTCATTTCAAATATCTAAATTCCTCAAAAATGTCAGGAAGAGGCAAAGGTGGCAAAGGATTGGGCAAAGGAGGAGCAAAGAGGCACAGAAAAGTATTAAGGGACAACATCCAGGGAATCACAAAGCCTGCAATTCGGCGTTTGGCTCGTAGGGGAGGAGTGAAGCGTATTTCTGGTTTGATTTATGAGGAGACGCGTGGGGTTTTGAAGATATTTTTGGAGAATGTTATTCGTGATGCTGTGACTTACACTGAACACGCCAGGAGAAAGACTGTTACTGCTATGGATGTTGTTTATGCACTCAAGAGACAGGGCAGGACTCTCTATGGATTTGGGGGTTAGGTTTTGGAATTAGGGTTTGTGTGTGTGATGATTGTAGATCTTTTTATTACCTGTTGTGGATTAGAATTTCTTAGTTTTTGTTTGAGCTCGGTAATGTAATTCTCCGTTACATATTCAAGTAATAGTAATTGGCAAAAAAGTTGCTCGGTTCTCATTGCTGTTTAACTATGGATGGTTTTTATGCCTTGAAGAGACAGGGGCAGGACTCTACTGATTTTGGGGTTAGATTTGTGAAATTAGAATTTTTTGAAGTAGTAATTCTAACTATGTATATAAAATTTTGGATGTTGCTGCTTTGTGTGTTTCATATGTAGGTTAAATTTGGTAATTCGCTTTAGCTTGGCTTTTGATTCCAGTCCTGTGCTTTGTTCTGCATCCTTAGTTGTGTTTTTGTGTTGTATAAAAGATATGATTGTTTAATCAAAATTCTCAAAACCATCAAATGATTTTTGTGTGGCCTTTAACATTGTAGTTCTCTTATGAGCCCCGTTAGTCTTCAGTTTTAATTTTTTAGGTGCGTGAACAAGGGAGCTACCTATGAGTTGAAGACGTGTTCAATTTCACCCTTGTATAGAGAGTAGTTCTTGCCGAAAAGAACTCAGAAAAACAACATCTCTGTCAGAGACAATTGAATCTGGAAGGCCATGCAGTCTAAAGATGATCTCCATGAATTCTTTAGTTACTGATTATGCAATATAAAGGTGTTTCAGGGGAATGAAGTGAGCATATTTGGTCAGTCTGTCCACCACCACTAATATCACGTCATATCCACTGGATTTAGGCTGTCCATCAATGGAGTCCATGCTAAGTTAGGACCAAACCACTTTCGGAATTGAAGAGGTTGTAGAAGATCAGTGTAAGCAGCAACATCAGCCTTATTCTTTTGGAAAATGTCACATTCTTGCACAAAAACCTTGACATCCTTTCTTAACTCCTTCCAGTAATATAGTGTCATCACTTGCTTTGATTTTACTTCTATACCAGAATGTCTAGGATTGGACTGCATCTGCTCAATTATTGCTCTAAGTGCAGGACATGTATCCCAGCTGTGTGCCAAAGCCTCCATCAGCTCGGAGCTGGTAGTGGAGATTACCGGTGCTAACCGTTCGGCTTCTGATACTCTTGAGAGTGCATCGGCTACCTTATTCTCAGCTCCTCTTTTATATTCAACGGCGTTGTCAAAAGGTATCAACTTAGTTTAACCACATAAGCTGGGAGTTTGTATGAAGGTTTTTGCTCCATTAAGAACTTCAAAGCCTTTTTGATCAGTTCTAATGATAAACTTCTGACCAAGCAAGTACTGAGATCACTTAGTTACTGCGTGAACAATGGCTAGAAGCTCTATATCATATACAGACAAGGCTGCATGTCTGGGAGATAGTGCTTTACTGATAAAAGCTATAGAATGTCCCTCTTGCATTAGAACAACCCCAATGCCATAACTACAAGCATCATTTTCCACAATAAAAGTCTTGGTAGTATGAGGTAAAGCTAGTACTAGAGCCTTGGTCAGTGCCATATTCAACTGCTCAAAAGCATCAAAAGCTGCATGTTACCATTTGAAATTGTCTTTCCTCAAGAGGTCTGTCAATGTTCGACTGACAACTCCAAATCCCCTTTTGAATCTCCTACAATATCCAGCTAGGCCTAGAAATCCTCTTTAACTGTTTAAGAGTAGATGGTGTAGGCCAGAGCCTTACAGCTTCCACTTTTTGAGGATCAATGGAAACCCCTTCCTTTGTGATAAAATGACCCAGATATTCTATCTTCTGGACACCAAAGAAACATTTGCTTTTGCTTGGCAAACAACTGATGTTTCTTCATTACATGAAACACAGATTTGAGATGGGACACATGATCTTCCATGCTCTTGCTATATATCAAAATGTCGTCAAAGAAAACCAACACATATTTTTTAAGAAAAGCTTGAAAAATGAAATTCATCAAGCCTTGGAACATTGCAGGAGCATTAGATAACCCAAGTGGAATCACCAGATACTCAAAATGGCTTGAATGAGTCCTGAATACAGTTTTTTTAATATCCTCTGTTGCCATTCTCACTTGATGGTATCCAAACCTTAAGTCTATTTTTGAAAACATCACAGACCAACCTAATTCATCCAACATATCTTCTACAATAGGGATAGGGAATTTATTCTTCACAGTCTGTTTATTAAGGTCCCTATAATTGACGCATTGTCTCCACGTACCATTACTTTTTCCCACCAAGACTACAGGGGCAGTAAAAGGGCTACTATTTGGCTGAATTATGCCTTGGTCTAGCATCTGTTATACCATTGATTCAATAACATCTTTCCTTATAGGTGGATATCTATAAGGTCTCTTATTGATAGGTTCAGTCCCTTTATGTAGTACCATTTTTTGATCAAATACTCCTCTAGTTGTGGTAATTGTGTGGGATCAACAAATAATTCACTAAACTTATCCAATAATTTCAGCAATCTAGGATCCTTTTAAGTTTTATCTTTGGCTTCTAGGGAATACCACTATAATTTACTACCCTTAGCAGGCATAACTTGAAGCGTACACAGATGAGAGTGGTTACCTGAAATTTTTGCTAGTTTCCCAACACTAGAAGTTTGCACTTGTCTTCCCTTATATATAAACTCCATAGTGATTTTCCTGAAATTCCTTTTGATATCTCCCAGTGTAAGTATCCATTGCACCCCTAGTACTAAACCACAAGATCCTAGTGGTAGTAATAAAAATTCAGCTGAGAACTCTGCTCCTTGTAGTAACCAAGATATCCTGCATACCTTGTCGATTTTGATTTCATTACCATTGGCAACAGCAACCCATTGAGGTGTGGTTAATGTTACAGAACAACCCAACTTAGTCACCACTTCAGGGTTTATGATGTTATGAGAGCTGCCAGCACCTACAAGTATGGGTAAAGTTTTTTTGTAGTGGTAACTGTTGACCCTTAATGTTCTGTAACCTGCTGATCCATTCAAGGCATGAATGGATATCTCCATTTGTTCCAAAGGCTGGGACAATTCTAACTACTGCTCTTCTAATTCTTCTGGAACCTCCTCTTTATTACAGTGACTACCTTCTGGCTCTTCTAATTCTAGCAAATATAGTTTTTTTTAAGCGAATCCACGAGGTGAGGTGCCTAGGGCTAGTTTTTATATATATAAAAACTTAAAAAACAAAATACATTGTCAGGAGGTCTTAATAGCTGAAAGAAATAAAATTTGATGATTACATAATTCCTATTACCAATGTTGAGCAATGAACTCACCACTGGTATCACAAAATGCATACTAAAAAATCTAACGATATGAGTTATAAAAACTAGCCACTGATTGCAAAAATTGTCCAGTTCCATATCGATTTTTGTCCTACTCCGCTGTTTGCCAAAATAGCCCATATCGTCTTGCAACGTTAGTACTGTCTCTATGATGGCAATATGAAGTTCCCTTCCTTGCTTCTGGGATGTCATCATTTGTGCCAATCCAATCCAGTAGTCCACAGTATATTCCAAGCAACCATGGCATATGTACCAATGATCCACATGTTTCAGGATTTTGTCACTGTGCACTGCCCAGAAATGTTCACTTACCATGATTTTGCACTCATTTTTGTATGACTTCATTGCATACTTTGTTGAGGTCCTAGCATGAATTTCGCCCTGATTTATTCTACTATTATGCTGCATTGAGATATAAACCCCAATGTAGTTCCAGAATATCCAAACAATGCTGCCAAAGTTGCCATGTCAGTTGCCCGATCCAGAATTGTTCCACTATGTTGTATTTAAGCCCAATTTCTGATGCATTTCTTGTGTCAGTTGCTGAGCTCTTTGAACGATTTAATCTCTAGATTATTAGAGTGAAATGCTGCATTGAGATTTTATTACCTAATGCATCCAATGATCCCTTCTTTGCCTGTAAAAAAACCAAGTGATCGATCAAAATTCTGGGTTACATTTTCTTGCACTTGTCCTATTTGTGGCAACAATCGTGTGATCTCCAGCAAAATTCCTTGTTAACCAACGAGAAGCACCATTCATGGGATGTAGAACTTATGGATTGCCTTGGTATTTTACTACTTAATGCTTCCATTTTTCCCACATTTGAATGTCAACAGCCCAGTTCAGTCATATTTTCCTCGATCAAACCACTGAGTTATAGTGCACTCTAAATTATGAGTTATCATTGTGTGTTGTAAGGAGAATTAGCCTTCTATAGACAGAGTTTGTGTTGACAATCCACCTCCCATCTATGCTTGTACCTACCATCAATTCCCTTCCATTGGACTGAGTACAAAGTACTAATACCACAAACTGAAAGTTCCTCAAAGAATAGGGCATGGAGACGGTACCTTATCCTGCAAAAAAAAGAAAATAATGTTAGTCTAAAAAAGCTTTATCATGCTCTCCTCCTGATAATTGGCATTGTAAACTCCAGTACTTTCTTTCCCTTAGCTGCTCTTTTTCCTTCACCTCCTACTTCTTTGCAACTTTCACTCTTAAGTATGGACATTGTATTTTATCTTCGTTCACAATCCTTCTGCCTTGTGAGTCCAGATGCCAAAATTCATAATTTGCATAATTTGCAAGGTGATCAGCCAATTTATTCCCATTCTCTATATATGTGTGACACCCTGAAGTTATACCCTTCTATCAGCTCCATTATCTCCTCCACATGCTCTACTATACACCAAGGTGGCTACTATGATCCCTCAATTATATTCTTCAATAACATAGAATCAGTTTGAAGCCATATATATAAGTAATTGTGTGCTCTACATAGCCTTAGTGCCTCTACAATTGCTATTGCGTCTACTTCATTATTTGATTCTTCATTTATCTCCTTTCCAATAGCATATCTCAGATCACCAAATTCATTCCTCACACACGATCTTATCAAGGATGAAAGAATTATGTCTTTCTTCGTTATTAGTTATAGTGACTAACTAATTATAGTAGTATTTGTTAATTGAAAGATATTTTCAAGTTCTAGAAGATGAAAAGAATGGTTGTCTTTTTGTACTTTTCATGTAGATTCTTTTAATGAGTTTGATAATATTGCTAAAAATATTTATGATGTGCACTAAGTTGCCATATTTTTTTCCGTTCGATGTATTTAACTATATAAGCCGAAAAGATGAATAACTCGAAGCGAAGCACAAGGTTCAAACCAACTAAATATTTATCGCGTTGGGATCGTATAATTAATAATACATCTACGTACAAATTAATATGGCACCCATAACCTTCAAATTCTAGATTCATCTTTGCTTGTACTTGTACCGATTTGACACTACACGACTTAATTCATTGTAATTTTTGACCTTGACTAAAACATGTGTTTTTAACGCCTCTAATTGTTGACCAAGCTTATTTTATATTTATTTTGCTAAGGCCGATATAGTAAATTTTTTGGTTCGAAGTGTTGACTATGAGTTGTGACCAAGTAAAGTTTTTGGTTGAAGAAGGTGATTATAAAAAAAATAGGTTAAATTTTTTGATTGTTTTTGAAAAAATAATTTTATGAAGAGAAATAACGATGTGGCATATGTTTATTTAACGTGAAGCTTTAATTGATACAGAGTGGCACGTAGGATCAGAGGCGTTTAAAACACCTTCAAGTAACAACAACAACAACAACAACCCAGTATAATCCCACTTAGTGGGGTCTGGGGAGGGTAGTGTGTACGCAGACCTTACCCCTACCTTGAGGTAGAGAGGCTGTTTCCAAATAGACCCCCAGCATCCTTCCCTCCAAGAACTACCCACCTTGCTCTTGGGGAGACTCGAACTCACAACCTCTCGGTTGGAAGTGGGGTTAAAACACCTTCAAGTGTTTGAATGAAATCTCATAAAATTAAAGAGACAAGATGTCAAATCGATAGTGTTATTTAGACTTTTTAGTGGCACATTTACTAATTAAAAAAATTATTTGATCATTGAGTTTTTCTCTTCTTCTTAGTCACTGACATGCTACTATTGACATGAAATGATAATTTGTGGCTTAGGGTGTGTTATTGAAAAAATATATTTGGACACAAGAATTGCAAAATTTCAGAAAAAGGTAACTTTTTTTCAAGTTAAATGATATTTGAAAGTTAGAGTTTTGTTTGGACATAAATACTATTTTAAGTAAAAATTAATCTAAAATCTAAAATCATCTTCAAGTGAAATTTAAATTTTTTGTACCAAGATTTCGAATTGTTTTTTAAATTTTATTCGGAAAAATATGAAAAAAGTTTCATGGCCAAATATGGTCAAACGGCCCCTTAATTTTATTTCTCAAACTCC
Organism: Nicotiana noctiflora; assembly: GCA_032618575.1. Taxonomy (NCBI): domain Eukaryota; kingdom Viridiplantae; phylum Streptophyta; class Magnoliopsida; order Solanales; family Solanaceae; genus Nicotiana; species Nicotiana noctiflora. Next base: position 74,936 of record JASVEL010013970.1, read on the forward strand.
TATGCTCACTTAATTGAAACACAATCCGCACTATCACCGAAGAATCACTCCCCACCTTGGATCTCATTTAATCAACGGTTGACATACTATCTCCTCCTTCCACGCGGATCGACAATTGGTAACCGTCGATATCACCTTCACCTCTAAAATATCAACGGTTACGATTCAACCTTCCACTACCCACAACAATAGTCACCAGCTATATTTAAAGCCCAACTCCTCCAACCCTTTTCATCAAAATTCAAATCAACCACATTTTTTTGCACTTCAAGTTCAAAAATCCCCAAAATCTAGTTTCAAAATGTCAGGAAGAGGAAAGGGAGGAAAAGGGTTGGGCAAAGGAGGAGCTAAACGACACCGTAAGGTGCTTCGTGATAATATCCAGGGAATCACTAAGCCTGCGATTCGGCGTTTGGCTCGTAGAGGAGGAGTGAAACGTATTTCTGGTTTGATTTACGAGGAGACCCGAGGTGTATTGAAGATATTTTTGGAGAATGTGATTCGTGATGCTGTGACCTACACCGAACACGCTAGGAGAAAGACTGTTACTGCTATGGATGTTGTTTATGCCCTCAAGAGACAGGGCAGGACTCTCTACGGATTTGGGGGTTAGAATTATCAAATTAGGGTTTTTATTTGGTAAGATTGTAGATTTGATCTTTACTTTCTGATGTGGATTAGGGTTGGTTAGTTTTTGCTGAGCTTTGATAATGTAATTCTCCATTACATAATTAAGGAATAGTAGTTTCCCAAATCAATCGTGTAAAGGCAAACTCTTTGATATATAATTCCTTCTAAAAATTAAGCCAATCTTGGGTTCTTTGTGTTGATTGGACAAAATGCTATCCAACATCGCAGGGGATAGTTGATAAGTAGAAAATTAGAAATTAATTAAAAATACTCAAAAAATTGTTTGTGGAGTTCCCTTATTTTGATTTTCAAGTGTTTTTCTTTAATTGTCTTTTATACTGTTGGCTAGTAAAATGAGAGTCCGGAACCGAAATAATAGTAAAATAAACAAAAAATACCGAAATAAACCAAAAAAAAAAAATACACAAATAAGCATTTCGCAGTATAAAACTGCGAATTGCACTAACGGCCATTAGTGCAATTCGCAGTTTTATACTGCGAAATGTCATTTTTTATTTTATTTTTTTAAAAAATGGTCGTGTTTTCAAAAGTGGCCTATTTCGCAGTATTGTACTGCGAAATAGGCTATTTCGCAAGTACAAAACTGCGAAATAGGCTGCAAATGGGCCCACTTTTTAATTAAAAATCACAATTCGTAGTTTTGTAGTGCGAATTTGATTCTCAAAATTTCCTTATTTATAGACGACTGAACTTCATCAAAACTCTATCAACGCAAATTATTTCGGTTTTTTTCTCTTCTCCTTATCAATCCATTTTTTATAATGTCTCAAGTTGCCAAAATGAGGGTTTCATTGTATTGGGGGGGTGAGGTTATTGTGGATAATAACTCAAGTGAGGTATAGCTCTCCTCCACATTGTCATGTTAAATTGCCGCTTAATATGCAATACAATACTTTGGTATCGTTGTTACGTAAAAAAATGAGTGAGCGGAGGCGTTCGGTTAGCATTAAAGTAACCGGAAGATTTCCTTATTCAATGACTCCGCATGGGTTTGCTTATTATTCGGAGTTTAACATTGACGATGATGAAAGTCTTAGAGATTTTTTGCGGGTTCCGGACGAATATAGAGAATACATTGTAATAAAATTATTAGAAATGTATGTCAAGGTTGAAGAACTTAGTAGTAATGAGGGAGTGCGTATAAGTGATAACCCACATTCATCGGATTGTTATTTTGGAGGAGCATTAGGCGGACAGGTTGGAGATGGAAGAGGTTCTCTTGATTTGAATTTGTCACCACAGGCGAATGAGGAGCCAGAAAATAATGTTACTACTTCGTATAATGAAGAAGACGATCGGTAAACTTAAATTTAGTGAAATCTTTTTCTTTATGTTTTATTTGGATTTGTATTTATAGTTCTAATTTTCATAAGGGTGTATCGTCCGGAATTGAATTTGACAAATTATGACCACGTCCCTAGTTGGAATTTGCAAAAATCTGCAGTATTGGAGCACGGTGGTCCCTCTGGTAGTTATCAGCAACCTCAAGAAAGCCAACATGAGACTTCAAGACAATACGAGTTGTAAGTATAGTGATGTAGTGATATGTACATTTAAATTTCAAGAAAATACGATTAGGATACTTAAATTTTTGTTGGTTATATGCAGTGAAAACGAGCTTCTAGAAGCTCCTGGACTAACAAAGTTGCCCGTACACGATGTTTTTACTCGTGACTTAGCAGATGCGCAGAGTCAGGAGGATGATAGTGATTACGATAACAATGCGGATGAGTCTGGTGATGAGACACCCTTCCGTGAGGAGGGTGATGATGTGGAGGATGACAATGAGGAGGAGGAAGTGAATGTGGAGCCTGATGATAACTGAGTCAACTAGGGATAGATACAAGTCTGTATGTCGCAGGTGGTTCTTGGGCTGTCATTGGATGCTTCGTGCTACAAAGAAGAAATCTGGTTTGTGGAAAGTTGGTAAATTTATTAGCGATCATAGATGTGAAATGGACACATTCAATGAGAACCACTTCAACCTGGATGTTGACTTGATTTCCTTTGTCTTGGTTCCATTTTTGGAAGTGTCTATTAGATTTAAGATTAAAGAGTGTATTACAGCTGTCCACAAGGAGTATGGTTGTACTATAAGTAAAAGAAAGGCATATCTCGGTCGCAAACGTGCTTTTGAACTAATTTATGGCGACTGGGATAAGTCATTTTCAAATCTTCCCAGGTACATGGCTGCACTGCAACAATTTAACCCCGGTACTATTGTTGAATGGAGGCGCGAGCGAAGTTCTGGCAGGCCGGAATTTATATTCAACTATCTATTTTGGTCATTTAAACCAGAATAGATGGTTTTGTGCATTGTCGTCCTGTAATTTCCATAGACGGTACTCATGTCTATGGAAAGTATGATATTATGCTTTTGATTGCAGTTGCTATAGATGCCAATGGCCAAATATTTCCACTTGCTTTTGCCATTTGTGCGAACGAAAGTGAAGAGACGTGGACGCAATTCTTGAACCACTTGAAGCAACACGTTGTGAAACAGCGTTCAGGTATTTGTCTAATTTCCGATCGGCATGGTGGTATTTTAAGTTCTGTACGTCACTTGCCTGAATGGCAGGCACCGCATGCATACCACCGTTACCGTGTGAGGCACCTAAAGGCCAATTTTCAAAAGAGATTTCCTGACAAGGCGTTGCATGACTTAATGTGGATGGCTGCAACTGAGCACCAACTATGTAAATTCAATAGGTGCATGGAAGCAATCCGGCAGTTGGAACCACGAGCCTATAGTTGGTTGATGCAACATGACACTCAAATGTGGACATTGCATGCTGATGGTGGCATACGATGGGGAGCCCTCACCACGAATGTGTCGGAGTCATTTAATGGCTTGTTGAAATCTGCCCGTGGACTGCCTGTCACTGCCATGGTCCGCATGACTTTCAAACAGAGTGCAGAGAGATTTGTTGAAAGGCATGCAACTGCATCGTCATTGTTGGATAGAGGTGTTGAATTTATGCCAAAACCCATGGAAAGATTCGAAAAGTACAGGAAGCGAGCACAGTGGCATTCTTATCTTCAGTACGACAATGAACAAGGTATTTTTGAAGTTAAGACAGGTAATCGTGCACACCGTGGGAATAATGTACATACGGTGAATGAAAGTAGAAGTTTATGTTCGTGTGGGAAATGGACCATCTACCACATGCCGTGCCCACATGCATTGAAGTGCTTTCAACAAGTTGGCTATAGGGCAACAAACTACATTGATAGGCACTACAGTGTTGCAGCATACGTAGACACGTATAGTGGGAAGTTGCATCCTTTAGGTGCCGAGCATTATTGGCCGACGGAACCTTTTAAGTTGGTATGTAACAAGGAGTACTTGCGCAAGTTGAGAGTACAAAAGAGAACACGTATACCAAACCAAATGGATGTTGGTGAGTCTGTTTATGCACGTAAATGTAGCATATGCTCCCAAACTGGACATGACCGCCGTAAATGTCCTTCAGGTGCAAGTTCGTCCAATGTACCCAACTATCAACCATAACATTAGTTCCTTATTTTTGTATTATTAGTTGTAATATATGTATGTAGTACCTTTTGTGCATTTGAAATAAAATTATTCTTCAAATTACGTATGTTGTTGTAATTTTCTTAATGTGATATTGTGCACTTTTAAATAGTGTATAATAATACGAAAAGTGAAGTTATGAAAAGCATGTGAATTGTCATATCTATGTCATTTCGTCCATGTAATTCGTAGATCAATACTACGAAATATAAATTTATCCTTTTATTTGAAAAAACCTTAAAATTATGTGATTTTTAGTGTCCTAGTAATTCGTAGTTCAATACTACGAAATGTAATTCGTAGTTCAATAGTGTCCTAGTAATTCGTAGTTCAATACTACGAAATGTAATTCGTAGTTCAATACTACGAAATGTAATTCGTAGTTCAATACTACGAAATGTAATTCGTAGTTCAATACTACGAAATGTAAAGTTGTCACTTCTTACGAAAAAGCTGCATTTTTTTGTAATTCGTAGTTTACAAAAAGTTGTCACTTCTTACGAAAAAGCTGCATTTTTTTGTAATTCGTAGTTTAATACTACGAAATGCAATTCGTAGTATTATATAACGATTTATGTTTATGTTGCCTATAAATACGGGGCTCATTACCGTCATTACATGTGCTTAAAATCTTACAAAGCGCAAATATTTCTTGCGAACGTTTGATATTTTCAAAGTGTGTTACTGTGCAATATTTTAAATGGCTCAATATGGAACACCAGTGTGTTACTGTGGAAAAAAATGTGTGCAACAAATATGTTGGGAAGGTGATGATGTTGGACGCCACTACTGGATGTGCATGAACCGGATGGATTGCTACAAAAATCCGAATGAGCCAATGTGTGAGTTCAATGAATGGGCTGAGGAACAGTGTCTCCAAGCAAACTACAGAGAACGAATGCTTAATCTGCATAATATGTGGTTAGCACAAGCAGAAAGCAGCTACAATAGCAATATAAGAAGGATACAACTCAGGGACGAGGTGAGGGAAGAAAAAAACAAAAAACTAAGAGCAGAATGGAAATTGGCATCAACTATGGGAGAAAACCAAAAAAATAAACAGGAAATTGCGGAGCTTAAGGCGAGAGTAAAAGAGTTAGAAGACGAACAAGAACGATTGCTAGAACAATTTAAGTGGCTAGAACGCAGAATAAATGGAAGCTCATAGACGAAACAATTTAAGTGGCTAGAACGTCTACTTGATTTTACTCTCGTTTAAGTGTCATTTCATTTTAACTGTAATAGTATGTTTGTGTTTGTATTGAACAATTTTAAGTTTTATGGGAATATTATGTTGTAAGTTTTATTGGAATGTTATGTTTGTGTTCTATTTTATATATAGATATTTGGCTCATTGTTCTATTTATTGCTTTAGTTATATTTGAATTGGAAGTGTTGTTTATAGATATTTGGCTCATTGTTCTATTTATTGCTTTAGTTATATTTGAATTGGAAGTGTTGTTTCTACTATTAATGCTATGTTTGTATTTATACATTAATGAAATCAAAAAATATTTATTTATTCACAATAAATATTATTTACACAAGTGTATATACATAATGAAATCAATGAGTGCCGCATGCTTTGTGCCTCAAATTTGCTGCTGGCCTAAGCCGCATCCCCTGTCGGTCTGGCACACTATCTGGATCATCATCGTCAAGCCGCCTTTTTATGGGAGGATGTGCAGCGGCATCTACAGCACAACTTGCAGGGTCGGAGGAATAGGCCGTTAGGCCGGCACCAACCTATAAAAAAATGTAATGTTAGATAAAATAAGAGAGGTATTTAAATTATTATGGTTAACAAATTATTTCTCTCATAATGGTCTCGTCGAGGTCCTGCGTATATTCATCGATGGTCAGCTCATCATCGCATGTAGTATGGTCAAACATGGTCTGAGATGAAGACTGCATAATAATAGATGTAATGAATTTATTGCATCGAAAGTAAAATAATGTAGAATTGAAAACCAAAAGTAATACAAACATACCGCATCAAATGCAGGGGACGATGTATAACTCAACCTATGTTAGTGTGAGCACGTGATTTTTGCCCTACATGAGAATTATTCCCAAAAACTCAAAATAAAATAGTTTTGTGTTGAGTGTGATTTTATGTGATTTTTGTGTTATTTTTCTCTTATTATTCGCATTTTTGCGTGTGCATGTCTATTATTTAAATTAATATAAAATATAAATTGTTTGCATTTTTGCATATAAACTCAAATTGGTAATTTAGAGTAATTAAGTTTATTTGTACGAAAATGAAAAATCATAAAGAGGGGGTATTTTTCGCGTTTCTTGTCATTTAATGTACAATCGCAGGATTTGGTATTTATTGCTAAAAATTAGTTATAGGTATATATATATATATATATATATAGGCATATATATATATATATGTATATATAATACAATATAGAGTTTAGTTTTAGGAAATAAGAAAATCAGATTTGGGCCAAAATCTAGTCCAAAACCAGGCCCAATCGAGTCATATTTGGTCCAGTCCAACTCATCCTCAATCGTGGCCGTCCATTTCAAATTGATCCTATGGCCACGATCTCCCCAATCCACCCACAGACCAACCCGGCTTCGATGATGGCCAAACGGCATCGTTTGGATAAGTGAAATAATCCAGGCCGTTGATCTCATCAGATCGAACGGCCAGGATTCGTTTCCCACACGAGTATATATGCCAAAAGACCTACCCAGCCCCCCCAAGCCAGACCCCCCTTTCTCTCCTTCATCGTCTCTCTCACAGAGACGATTAATCCCCGCCGTGCCTCCGCCGCACACCGCCCGCCGGAAATCGCCTCACGGCGGTTCCGGTAGGCCAATGGCCACCAAATTAACACCATAGACTCCCCTCACCCCCCTTTACACGAATCCCCTAACCGTTAGTCTCGAATCATTCCCGAGCTTCTCGAATATTCGTTCAAAGGTCGCCGGAATCCGACGGTCATCCCAAACCACCCCAAACTCATCCCAAGCACTCCTCACACCTCCCTCACACCCCTATTAACCCCAGTTTGGTTCGAATCAAGCCCGAACTACCCAAACCCCAAATCCGAGCCCCAAGAACCCTAGAATTCTAAAATTAGGGGGTTTGTTCGATTTTAAGTAATTGGAGTCAATAGACTCTAATTGGAGTGTTTTTCATTTGAAAAACACTTCAATTAAAGTCCGTTTACTTCAAAAGGTGAAAAACTCGAAGCCTTCGGAACCGGGGCTAATTGATTTCGATTTCTTTTTGAGGTAATGTTCTTCTCTCTGTTTAATTCAGTTCATTTTGTATTTGTTTAGTTTAGATTGATTGAATGCTTCTCAATTGTCTTTGGCCGTCCATATTTGTCATTTCTTCTCCAAGACCTTTTGTTTTGGTCAATTGTTTTCTGTATCGCTTAGTTGAATGTGTTAGTTATAGGATACGAACTCGCGTCGATTAGCGTCGTCGAATAGTTAACTTTGCATATGTCCGGCATTCGTTGAAATTTCAGAATCATTGTTAGCCAATTAATCTGTTATCATTGCTATGTGTTGTAGCGGATTAGATGTCATCTTCTAATTACCTAGGTTGAGTTATTTGAATTACCACACAGTAATTAGCATTCCTGGATTGAATGGGACTGTTTGATTGGTTTGAAACTGAAGTTATGATTCAAATTAAGCTAACTAGGGAATCAGGGTTCAACACTTAGAGTATTTGGTGCCCTGCACATGAGGCTAGTCAGTGGAATCCACTGTCACAGCAGAGCAGCCCACCAGTGCCCTGCAATTACCAATTTTTAATTATGAAAACCCCATACTTAGACATAGTTTAGTGGGTTGGACAGAAGGAGGATGGGCAAGGGGCTGTTCTGCAGAATCTGGGTGTCCTAGGTGTTGTTTGTGGTTATAAATAGATAGGTATTGATACCTAAAGGGGATGGACAGTGATAAACAAGAGAGTATCTGGAGAGCAAACACAATCATAACTGGAGAACACTTAGAGAAATATAAGCAGCAAAGATCCATTCTTGAAAACCAGAAAAGTAGATAGATAGAAAGAGCTGAGAGAGGCTACTGTTTCATTAGTTTCCAGGCTACTGGGTTGTGGTTGTGCTTGTCTGTTGGTGGCAGTGCTCATTTGGTGTTGTTGGTCATTAGTGTTGCTGCTCTTGGTCGTTTGTGTTGTTGTGCACAGTGTTGTTGGTCCAGTGCTGGTTCTTCTATTGTGTTGGTAGTGCTGTGCCATTGTTGTAGCTGGTTCAGTGATTGTGGTTGGCCGTGTGTGGTGTTATTGCTGTTTGTGTCTGGTTTGCTGTGGTAGTTCCAGTGTTGTGCTGCCTGAGTGATTGTGGCTGCCGTTAGTCATTGTTGTTGCTGCTGTGTGGTGTTGCTGTTGGCTGAATCATTGGATATTATTTGTTGTTGTTGGTCTCAAGTTAACCACTGGTTCATTAATTGTGGTTGCTGTTAGTTTTGTTTGATTGCTGCCACTGTTTTTTTGTTGGTTGGTATATTGTTGTTATTGGTTTACTGTTGGTTGTTATTGGTCTTTGATTGTTGCGGCTCCTGTTACTGTTCTTGTTGCTGTTGCTGCGTTGCCATTGCTCACTCTTCCTTGTTCTTCCGCATTCCAGGTACACACCTCTGTTATTGTAGTTCCTTGGTTCGACAAGAATGAAGTTTGAAGCTTATGCATAAAGTCTATTGAAACATGTAGTCGTCTAAAGTTTTCATGTTTAATTACATTCTGTTATTCTCCAATTAAGCTTGTATTGCTATTGGAAAAGTGTAGCTAGGCCAGAGATACACTATCGTTAGACAAGCATGTGAACCTGAATTAGTCTTTGTATCTCTATTCAATCTTTTCTGCTCGTATGTGTAATCTCCAAATCTGTTAACGTTAGATCTTATGCTAAAAGCACGATTAGCTAGGGAGTTGTTACTCAGCGGAATGACGTAATTAGATTAAAAAGAGTCGGGGGCGCATTTCATGTGACCCGACCCCAATTTTGGGCAAGATTAAACAAAGCGTGTCAGGAACCACAGGCGCATTTCATGTGGTGTGGTTCGTAGCAAGTTTTAAATGATTTGGAATCAACCCTTAAGTAAGATACAGTGGGATGTAGTTCGCTTTATATTTGAATCAAAGGCGCGCCTCGCTCAATAATTACACTAATCACATAGCCGCCCTAAATGTACATATGAAATACTTAGATTTTGAGACGCGTCGTTTCTTAACGAATATTACAGTGTAAATAAGTAGTCGATCCGGGCGCATATTTTAGTTCTACCTTTTAAATACGGGTGTGCATTTCATGCGACCCGAATCCAAACCCCGAAATGTTGAATAAGAATGTGTCGAGGATCCGGGTGCATTTCATGTGACGTGATTCGAAAGCATATTTTTAAGCAACTTTCTCTTTTCGTAAATCATAACCAATAATAAAAGCGGTAAAGGGATATTAACTTGCACTAAGTACATAATTGTAAAAAGCAGATAGATAAGCCAAACACGACAGTTGAGCGACCGTGCTAGAACCACGGAATTCGGGAATGCCTAATACCTTCTCCCGGGTTAATAGAATTCCTTATCCGGATTTCTGGTTCGCGGACCGTTAAATAGAGTCATTCTTTTCCTCGATTCGGGATTTAACCGGTGACTTGGGACACCATAAATCTCCCAAGTGGCGACTCTGAAATAATTAAAATAAATCCCATCTCGATTGTCCTTTAATTGGAAAAACTCTTTGCATCCTTGCGGGTGCGTAAAAAGAGGTGTGACAGCTCTGGCGACTCTGCTGGGGACTATCTTTAGAATTCGAGCTCGGAATAACTGTTGTATTTGGCATATTTTATTATCTGATTCTTTTACATGTTGGCATCAATGTGCAAATGTTGTTTTACTGCTTTGATATTTTGTGAACTGTACATATAAATTGTGCCGTAACCAATCTCCTCTCTGAGTCTTCTAAATCATGAAGAAGGGTGCACTTCGTGTGACTTCTTTTCCGTATAGTGTCTAATTCCCACCTTAGAACGAGGTTTGGATAAGTTGCAAAACCGGTGAAGCTTCTGTATTCCCGGGTTGTTGCCTCCTCCTCGACTCGAGCTGTCCGCTCGGGTAAGCCAGGTCTAGAACAATAAACTCAGGTTTTTGAACCTAGAATAACAAAGCTTCATGCCGGATCCCTAGTAGGAACGTTTATTTGCATCATGTTGCATTTGACTTAGGGGACTCAACACAGGGGTTGGGTCCGTCTAGAACAGGTGACCTGAAATGAAAAGACCATCCTGCTGCATCCTGTTTGTTTTATGTATATATTTGCTTCAGACTTGCAGGCTAACCGTTTTTTTATATATTGAGGAAAATGAAAAAAAATAGTCTCAAAATAGTTTGTTTTTTTTACTTACTTAAAAAGAAAAAAAAAATGTTTGTTGTAAAATAAAAAATATGTGATTTCAAAATAGTTTGTTTTTTTTACTAAAAAAAAAAAAGAGAAAAAAATTTGTTTTAAACTTAAAAAAAAAAAAATGTGTGAAAAAATAATAAATAGTTTGTTTCCTTTAAAGATGTAGTTTGTTTGACCGAACTACGCTGGTTTGATTCTCACCACTAGGTGAGATACGTAGGCAACCCTCATCGGGTTCAACCACCCCTTTAAAAAATCAAAAAAAATGTGTGTTTAATTTTGTCAATAAAATCAAAGTGATGCCGTTTTTGCAAATAGCCGAATGTTCCGAAAGGACACCGGAAGGCTGTTTTTGCAAAAATAGCCACTTTGAATCATTTTTAATAATTTGCGGGCACGACCTTGAAATATTCCTTGTGGAAATGTTGCAAGGCCATAGCCGCAAAATCAAGTCCGGGTTCATACCCCTTTTGCAAAAATAACCAAAAAATGTCAAATTTTTGATTTTGTTGTAAATAAGTCGGGTAATGCTATTCTTGCTTAAAATAAGCCGAATGTCCCTTAAAAGGACGTCGGAAGGCCGTTTTTGCAAAAATAGCCACTTTGAGTCATTTGTAAATAATTTTGGACACAGCCTGGAAATATTCCCTCGCGGAAATGTCGAAAGGCTGTATCCGCAAAAAATCAAGTTTTGAGTCATCACTCAACTTTACAAAAATAATCACTTTATCCAATAAGCCATTACATGGCCGGTCCTTGCATAAATAGCCACTTTTGGCATTTGAACTTCTTCGGTCTTGTATTGGCCTGTGTCGGTGCTGAATGATGCCCCATAGGCCCCAGGATTAAATTTTGAATTTATATCTTCTTTATAAAATTTTTCAAAAAAGAGCCACTTTGTCTGAATAAGCCATTATATGGCCAATTTATGAAAAATAGTCTTGTGTTGGTTTATGGTGATGCCGAACGATGCCCCATGAGCCACAAGATAAAAAAAAATTTCAAGTTTATCTTTCTTAAATAAATTTTGCAAAAATAGTCATTTTGTCGAATAAGCCATTATGTGGCCAATTTTGTAGAAATAGTCATAGTTGACACCAAAAAAAAAAAAAATATTCTTTTTCTTGTAGAAATCTCCTACACAAGTTTGTAGTTGGAGTCGGCTTAAAAAAAAAAAAAAAAAAAAAAAAAAAAAAAAAAAAAAAAAAATCAAATAAACATTTCTTTATTTCTTGCATTAATTTGCAAGAACTACGCTCGGTCTGATTCATGCGGGGTCATGATACGTAGGCAATCCACATAGGATTCGACCATTTCCATAACCAAAAAAAAAAAAAAAAAAAAAAAAAAAAAAAAAATGATCAATAAGCGGGACACCTTAATGCTGACATGCTGGCTTTGTTTTGTTGTGTCCATTTCCAGAAAGGTGGTTGGTTGTGGTTCTGAAATAACTCTTCCCCGTAAGACGAAGTCGGAGGACAATGGCAGATAATCTCAAGACTGAGTGGGTTGGTACAGGTACCCGACAACAGCTGGTTGAACGGAACCACGGGTTAGTAGAGGAGGTCGAGATATTGAGACAACACGTGGCTGATATGTATCGGGCGTGGATGGATGGAAAAGCACCACCTCCGCCACCACCTAGCTTCCTGGACTCTGTCCTTACCCGTACCATGAACCCGATGCCGGATGATCTCCCGCACTCTCCATATATACCCGCCTATCACAACTTCTCCAGCCATTCGAGTAACTCAATTACTCGTCCTCCAACTATGTTTTCACAACGCTACTCCCGTCCCCAACACCACTACTCTCCCCGGGACAACCAAAATCGTACTTCACCTTCCAGGTACCCAGCTCCACAAAAAGCCTACCAACCCCCACGAACATACCGGAAACCCCCTGGGTCAGGTTTCAAGCCAAATAAGGCGTTTAGGGAGGAGAGGTTGCTGAAGCGAGAAAAGGCGCTCACCCCTATCGGAGAGTCCTATGCAAGTCTGTTTGAAAAGTTAAAACATGTCGGCCTGATTACGCCGCTCCCCGAATACACTCCCGATCCACGTGCAAGAAGCTTCGATCCTACTGCACGATGTGCATACCATTCCAATGTCAGAGGGCACGATATTGAGAGTTGCCGTACCTTGAAAAAGGAAATAGAAAGAATGATTCAAAAAGGGTGGTTGATTGTGGTCGATGATGATGACATGGGGCACACAAATCCCTTGGGGGGTGTACCGACTGGAGCTAAAAATGTTGAAACAGTTGGCAGCCTTGGCAATATTGATGCAGAACTTAGTGGCTAAAATGTTGTGCTTGGAAATTGGGAAGATACTCCATCTTTCGGTCAGCTAGATGGAGCTTTGGTGGTTCGTTTTTGTGGTCATTTTTGTTGTCCGAGTTATTTTCAGGGTTTTCTTGTGGTCAAACCCTTTTTTGGTCCTAGCAGTTTGCTTTGGTCTTGCCCAGTTTTGTTTCAGGGCTGTACTCCAGTTTGTTTTGCTTGTTTTATCATTGAACCATTTCGTCATTAGTTTAATGAAGCTTTCGGTCTTTTGTTACTTCCGGTCATTTTATCTGTTCAGTTCTGTCTACCCTTTAGATTTGTCTTGTGCTCAAACGCCGAATCTAGTGACATGACATGCGCACACATAATTATGGCTTAATTCTAAAAGTTAATCATGAAGCAATTGGAAGATGATCGGGTCATTCAAAGGAAATAAAAACAATTTGAGATTATTTGGATCCCGAGTCATGTGAAACCGGGGCAACTAAAAAGGAAACAGTTAAAGGCAAGCTGGCCAAATCGACGTGGGGTCATTCACGATAATGAAAATGAGAGTGTTGTCCAACTGTGCTTTAAAGATATGACGAATGTTAATTGTGTTGTTTACACTTGGCATGTTTTGAAGATTGGAATGACGAAGGCATTTTGTTCTGCTATCTAAACACTTTATCCATCGTCAACCCTTTGAGCCTTATTTTAAATTCTTTCATCCCCTCCTTCGGAATTAGTTGCAAAGACTAGAAACACAAGTTTGAAAGGCAAAAGAAGAAAGGGATAAAGAAAAGTAAAGAAAAAGAAAACAACAAAAAGAGATAAAGAAAAGAAAAAGAAAAAATGTGTGAAAAAAAAAAAAAAAAAAAAAAAAAGAAACTTGGAAAAGAGGAATTGGGAACTACGTTTGACCTGATTCCTTAAAGAGGATACGTAGGCGCTTCACAGCTCGGTCATAGTGTAAATAAAAATCAAAAAAAAAAAAAAAAAAAAAATCCCCAAGCAAAAACTGGGGCAAAGAAAAATTGTGTTGATTATAAATAAATTTAGGTCCGAAGGTTGTAAATTTTGAACCCAAAATTAATTTTGTTTTGAGCCTTCAATACCCTTTCTTTCTAGCCCTATCCAAATCCCACATTACGGTCCAAAGAAAGACCTTCCGATCAGTCTTCAAAAGATGCCACTTCAGGCGAGTGAGAGAGTCCTATTAGAATATAACACTCTGATTCTCAGCAGAAAAGACTCTGATTCCCAACATAAAGGAAACACGAGAGAGTCTTAGCAGTGACACCCCAATCCCCAGCTAAAAGTAATACAAACGAGAGAGTCTTACCGGTGAAAACCTTCACAGGCACCATAAGGCGACGACAGCTGAGAGAAATCAAAATGAGAGAGGCTGGAAAGTGAAAACCCTTCGGGCACTACAAGTCGAATAAATGTGATAATCAGATGGAAATCACGAGACAGAAATCGTGAAAGGAAATTAACGACGGAGGATAGGCTATATGTGCATGTCATGACCAGTAGAGTTGGTATCCGCGTTCGATAAGTTTTTTTAGTTGCTTCTGGTTAGAGAGTCAGTCCTCCCTTGTCTTCTATTTGTTGTTTCTTTTTATCTTTCTCCTTTTGTCAAAATTCTCCATCAAAGTCGGTCTAGTCAAAACATAGTGAGAAACGACTTCAAAACTTGCCACCAACTTTCCAATTATTAGGCAAAGCAAGGAAATGCCATTGACGGCAGAGAAGTAGGGTGCGAAGAAGATTATTAAACTGGGGCAGAAAATTTTCTTTTCAGTTTGAAAATTTTCTGGAAGTCAATACCCACTTGGGGAAGAAGGAAAGTCTTAAGGGAAATGGTCTTCGAACTAGTGTCATCCTCAAACAACCCTCAAGAAGAGTGAAACACCAATTTTGAGGAAATGAAAATCTACCGGCAGTGTTATCTTGAGCAAGTTCCGAGGTGGTCGGACAACACAGAGTGGTAAAGGAAGAAAGGAAATCTCATCTTCAACAAAATAACCCCGAGCAAGTTGAGAAACACAGAACGGGGAAGGGATAAATGGAAAAAACCCATCCCCAACAGGAATATCATCTCAAGCAAATGACCAGCAGGGTCTGACAATGAAACGCAGAGCAGGGAAAGAGGAGGAGAACCATCCCCAGCAGGAGCACCACAACCAGCCACCACATTTTAAAACTAACCAATTTTTCTTTGATTTGAAACAAGGAAAAAAGGGGTTGTCAGCAGCAAAGCATGCCACGAAGAAGATTCTCAAACTGGGGCAGAAAATTTTCTCCTGTTGCGAAAATTTTCTCGAAACCAAATACTTGGTTAGGGAAAGAAGCTAGATAACGCGAGGAAATGATCTTTGAACCCGGTTATCCCAGCAGCTTTGAAAGAAAGAAAACAACAAGCTGTGATAGATGAAATTATACCCCCAACAGACAGGACAAGACGAGGAAGCTTGCGTTCAGAAAGGCAAGAAGCCGGTATCACCCTCAGCAGTCCTCGGAAAATGAAACATTGATTTCGAGATTTCACCGGCAACATTATATCCTACAAGTTTTTCAAGGGAGCGAAGCGCGAGCCCCGAAGGAGGTTTAGGGGATCCCCCGACAGGGTAATCCCCAGCTGATGACACTTCAATCCCCAGCGATCTCGAGAGAGAATAAAGGTTCTGAAGGAAGTAGAAAAGGAGTAAATAAAGAAGATTTTCCCAGCAGCATTACCCCAGTAGGTAAGTAATTAGTTCCAAAGACACCCCCAACAGTCGAGAGAAAAATAACACAACCCGGGAGGAAAGCAATTCCAAAACAAGGTAATTCGGAGGAAAGGATGGCCCAAGAAGCGATGCAGGAAGAAGAAAGTGGTGCAGGAAGCAAAGGAAGGCAACATGGATGGGATGGAGTTAGTGAGATGTTGTTGAAGTCAGGAGCCCGCCTGAAGAGAGGAATGGCGATTTATTTTTTTCAAAAGTTGACGTTGAAGTCAGGAGCCCGCCTGAAGAGAGGAATGGCGTGTAATTTTCAGAGTTGATGATTGAAGTCAGGAGCCCGCCCGAAGAGAGGAATGGCGATTTATTTTCAAAAGATGTTGTTGAAGTCAGGAGCCCGCCCGAAGAGAGGAATGGCGATTTATTTTCAAAAGATGTTGTTGAAGTCAGGAGCCCGCCTGAAGAGAGGAATGGCGATTTATTTTCAAAAGATGTTGTTGAAGTCGGGAGCCCGCTTGAAGAGAGGAATGGCGTGTAATTTTCGAGTTGATGATTGAAGTCGGGAGCCCGCCTGAAGAGAGGAATGGCGTTTAATTTTCGGAGTTGATGATTGAAGTCGGGAGCCCGCCTGAAGAGAGGAATGGCGATTTATTTTCAAAAGATGTTGTTGAAGTCAAGAGCCCGCCTGAAGAGAGGAATGACGATTTATTTTCAAAAGATGTTGTTGAAGTCAGGAGCCCGCCTGAAGAGAGGAATGGCGTTTAATTTTCGGAGTTGATGATTGAAGTCAGGAGCCCGCCTGAAGAGAGGAATGGCGATTTATTTTCAAAAGATGTTGTTGAAGTCGGGAGCCCGCCTGAAGAGAGGAATGGCGTTTAATTTTCGGAGTTGATGATTGAAGTCAGGAGCCCGCCTGAAGAGAGGAATGGCGATTTATTTTCAAAAGATGTTGTTGAAGTCAGGAGCCCGCCTGAAGAGAGGAATGGCGATTTATTTTCAAAAGATGTTGTTGAAGTCAGGAGCCCGCCTGAAGAGAGGAATGGCGTTTAATTTTCAGAGTTGATGATTGAAGTCAGGAGCCCGCCTGAAGAGAGGAATGGCGATTTATTTTCAAAAGATGTTGTTGAAGTCAGGAGCCCGCCTGAAGAGAGGAATGGCGTGTAATTTTCAGAGTTGATGATTGAAGTTAGGAGCCCGCCTGAAGAGAGGAATGGCGATTTATTTTCAAAAGATGTTGTTGAAGTCGGGAGCCCGCCTGAAGAGAGGAATGGCGTTTAATTTTCGAGTTGATGATTGAAGTCAGGAGCCCGCCCGAAGAGAGGAATGGCGATTTATTTTCAAAAGATGTTGTTGAAGTCGGGAGCCCGCTGAAGAGAGGAATGGCGTTTAATTTTCAGAGTTGATGATTGAAGTCGGGAGCCCGCCCGAAGAGAGGAATGGCGATTTATTTTCAAAAGATGTTGTTGAAGTCGGGAGCCCGCCGCCTGAAGAGAGGAATGGCGTGTAATTTTCAGAGTTGATGATTGAAGTCAGGAGCCCGCCCGAAGAGAGGAATGGCGATTTATTTTCAAAAGATGTTGTTGAAGTCGGGAGCCCGCTTGAAGAGAGGAATGGCGTTTAATTTTCAGAGTTGATGATTGAAGTCGGGAGCCCGCCCTGAAGAGAGGAATGGCGATTTATTTTCAAAAGATGTTGTTGAAGTCGGGAGCCCGCCTGAAGAGAGGAATGGCGTTTAATTTTCAGCGCGAGACCCGAAGGAGGTTTGAAGAGAGGAATGGCGATTTATTTTCAAAAGATGTTGTTGAAGTCAGGAGCCCGCCTGAAGAGAGGAATGGCGATTTATTTTCAAAAGATGTTGTTGAAGTCGGGAGCCCGCCTGAAGAGAGGAATGGCGATTTATTTTCAAAAGATGTTGTTGAAGTCAGGAGCCCGCCTGAAGAGAGGAATGGCGTTTAATTTTCAGAGTTGATGATTGAAGTCGGGAGCCCGCCTGAAGAGAGGAATGGCGATTTATTTTCAAAAGATGTTATTGAAGTCAGGAGCCCGCCTGAAGAATGGAGTGGCGATTTATTTTCAAAGGATGTTGTTGAAGTCGGGAGCCCGCTTGAAGAGAGGAATGGCGATTTATTTTCAAAAGTTGATGTTGAAGTCAGGAGCCCGCCTGAAGAATGGAATGGCAATTTATTTTCAAAGGATGTTGATGAAAGCAGTAGAGTATAACAGAGATCCCCAACATGAATCCAAGTTTGTAAGCAGAAGGAAGGCAACAAGGATCAGAAAGATAGATTCAGACATCGAAGGAGAATAGTTCGGAGATCACAAGGAAGGGACCAACGGTCGGAGTTCGGCAATCAAGATAGGCCGAAATAACAATTGGCAGAAGAGAAGAAACATCAGAAGAAACAATCAAGCCAACAAAAAAGCAAGGCGGCAAAAGCAAGTTGAAGATAGATAGGATCATGCGATCCGTAGGCTAGCCTAGCTTCTTGTTTTATTTTAGCACGATGTAATGAGGAGATCGGTAAGCAGTGATAACAGCAACAACAACAGTAACAGCAAGATCACAGCAGTCACGGTAGTCCCAGCTACCAAAACTTCCCGAACTACATTGACCTGATTCCCTTTTAGCCAGGGATATGTAGGAGACCTTCTGAAGCAAAGGTTCGGTCAAACTTTTCCAAAAAAATGCTTCATACGGAGTGCTCAAACGGGCAAAAATCGCTCGTATCCGCTCACTTATCTTTGCACGAAAACTCTTCATGTTTCCGCGCAAAGAGGGCCAGCTGTGAGCACGTGATTTTTGCCCTACATGAGAATTATTCCCAAAAACTCAAAATAAAATAGTTTTGTGTTGAGTGTGATTTTCTGTGATTTTTGTGTTATTTTTCTCTTATTATTCGCATTTTTGCGTGTGCATGTCTATTATTTAAATTAATATAAAATATAAATTGTTTGCATTTTTGCATATAAACTCATATTGGTAATTTAGAGTAATTAAGTTTATTTGTACGAAAATGAAAAATCATAAAGAGGGGGTATTTTTCGCGTTTCTTGTCATTTAATGTACAATCGCAGGATTTGGTATTTATTGCTAAAAATTAGTTATAGGTATATATATATATATATATATATATATAGGCATATATATATATATATGTATATATAATACAATATAGAGTTTAGTTTTAGGAAATAAGAAAATCAGATTTGGGCCAAAATCTAGTCCAAAACCAGGCCCAATCGAGTCATATTTGGTCCAGTCCAACTCATCCTCAATCGTGGCCGTCCATGTCAAATTGATCCTATGGCCACGATCTCCCCAATCCACCCACAGACCAACCCGGCTTCGATGATGGCCAAACGGCATCGTTTGGATAAGTGAAATAATCCAGGCCGTTGATCTCATCAGATCGAACGGCCAGGATTCGTTTCCCACACGAGTATATATGCCAAAAGACCTACCCAGCCCCCCCAAGCCAGAACCCCCTTTTCTCTCCTTCATCGTCTCTCTCACAGAGACGATTAATCCCCGCCGTGCCTCCGCCGCACACCGCCCGCCGGAAATCGCCTCACGGCGGTTCCGGTAGGCCAATGGCCACCAAATTAACACCATAGACTCCCCTCACCCCCCTTTACACGAATCCCCTAACCGTTAGTCTCGAATCATTCCCGAGCTTCTCGAATATTCGTTCAAAGGTCGCCGGAATCCGACGGTCATCCCAAACCACCCCAAACTCATCCCAAGCACTCCTCACACCTCCCTCACACCCCTATTAACCCCAGTTTGGTTCGAATCAAGCCCGAACTACCCAAACCCCAAATCCGAGCCCCAAGAACCCTAGAATTCTAAAATTAGGGGGTTTGTTCGATTTTAAGTAATTGGAGTCAATAGACTCTAATTGGAGTGTTTTTCATTTGAAAAACACTTCAATTAAAGTCCGTTTACTTCAAAAGGTGAAAAACTCGAAGCCTTCGGAACCAGGGCTAATTGATTTCGATTTCTTTTTGAGGTAATGTTCTTCTCTCTGTTTAATTCAGTTCATTTTGTATTTGTTTAGTTTAGATTGATTGAATGCTTCTCAATTGTCTTTGGCCGTCCATATTTGTCATTTCTTCTCCAAGACCTTTTGTTTTGGTCAATTGTTTTCTGTATCGCTTAGTTGAATGTGTTAGTTATAGGATACGAACTCGCGTCGATTAGCGTCGTCGAATAGTTAACTTTGCATATGTCCGGCATTCGTTGAAATTTCAGAATCATTGTTAGCCAATTAATCTGTTATCATTGCTATGTGTTGTAGCGGATTAGATGTCATCTTCTAATTACCTAGGTTGAGTTATTTGAATTACCACACAGTAATTAGCATTCCTGGATTGAATGGGACTGTTTGATTGATCTGAAGATGAAGTTATGATTCAAATTAGCTAACTAGGGAATCGGGGTTCAACACTTAGAGTATTTGGTGCCCTGCACATGAGGCTAGTCAGTGGAATCCACTGTCACAGCAGAGCAGCCCACCAGTGCCCTGCAATTACCAATTTTTAATTATGAAAACCCCATACTTAGACATAGTTTAGTGGGTTGGACAGAAGGAGGATGGGCAAGGGGCTGTTCTGCAGAATCTGGGTGTCCTAGGTGTTGTTTGTGGTTATAAATAGATAGGTATTGATACCTAAAGGGGATGGACAGTGATAAACAAGAGAGTATCTGGAGAGCAAACACAATCATAACTGGAGAACACTTAGAGAAATATAAGCAGCAAAGATCCATTCTTGAAAACCAGAAAAGTAGATAGATAGAAAGAGCTGAGAGAGGCTACTGTTTCATTAGTTTCCAGGCTACTGGGTTGTGGTTGTGCTTGTCTGTTGGTGGCAGTGCTCATTTGGTGCTGTTGGTCATTAGTGTTGCTGCTCTTGGTCGTTTGTGTTGTTGTGCACAGTGTTGTTGGTCCAGTGCTGGTTCTTCTATTGTGTTGGTAGTGCTGTGCCATTGTTGTAGCTGGTTCAGTGATTGTGGTTGGCCGTGTGTGGTGTTATTGCTGTTTGTGTCTGGTTTGCTGTGGTAGTTCCAGTGTTGTGCTGCCTGAGTGATTGTGGCTGCCGTTAGTCATTGTTGTTGCTGCTGTGTGGTGTTGCTGTTGGCTGAATCATTGGATATTATTTGTTGCTGTTGGTCTCAAGTTAACCACTGGTTCATTAATTGTGGTTGCTGTTAGTTTTGTTTGATTGCTGCCACTGTTTTTTTGTTGGTTGGTATATTGTTGTTATTGGTTTACTGTTGGTTGTTATTGGTCTTTGATTGTTGCGGCTCCTGTTACTGTTCTTGTTGCTGTTGCTGCGTTGCCATTGCTCACTCTTCCTTGTTCTTCCGCATTCCAGGTACACACCTCTGTTATTGTAGTTCCTTGGTTCGACAAGAATGAAGTTTGAAGCTTATGCATAAAGTCTATTGAAACATGTAGTCGTCTAAAGTTTTCATGTTTAATTACATTCTGTTATTCTCCAATTAAGCTTGTATTGCTATTGGAAAAGTGTAGCTAGGCCAGAGATACACTATCGTTAGACAAGCATGTGAACCTGAATTAGTCTTTGTATCTCTATTCAATCTTTTCTGCTCGTATGTGTAATCTCCAAATCTGTTAACGTTAGATCTTATGCTAAAAGCACGATTAGCTAGGGAGTTGTTACTCAGCGGAATGACGTAATTAGATTAAAAAGAGTCGGGGGCGCATTTCATGTGACCCGACCCCAATTTTGGGCAAGATTAAACAAAGCGTGTCAGGAACCACAGGCGCATTTCATGTGGTGTGGTTCGTAGCAAGTTTTAAATGATTTGGAATCAACCCTTAAGTAAGATACAGTGGGATGTAGTTCGCTTTATATTTGAATCAAAGGCGTGCCTCGCCCAATAATTACACTAATCACATAGCCGCCCTAAATGTACATATGAAATACTTAGATTTTGAGACGCGTCGTTTCTTAACGAATATTACAGTGTAAATAAGTAGTCGATCCGGGCGCATATTTTAGTTCTACCTTTTAAATACGGGTGTGCATTTCATGCGACCCGAATCCAAACCCCGAAATGTTGAATAAGAATGTGTCGAGGATCCGGGTGCATTTCATGTGACGTGATTCGAAAGCATATTTTTAAGCAACTTTCTCTTTTCGTAAATCATAACCAATAATAAAAGCGGTAAAGGGATATTAACTTGCACTAAGTACATAATTGTAAAAGCAGATAGATAAGCCAAACACGACGGTTGAGCGACCGTGCTAGAACCACGGAATTCGGGAATGCCTAATACCTTCTCCCGGGTTAATAGAATTCCTTATCCGGATTTATGGTTCGCGGATTGTTAAATAGAGTCATTCTTTTCCTCGATTCGGGATTTAACCGGTGACTTGGGACACCACAAATCTCCCAAGTGGCGACTCCTGAAATAAGTAAAATAAATCCCATCTCGATTGTCCTTTAATTGGAAAAACTCTTTGCATCCTTGCGGGTGCGTAAAAGAGGTGTGACAACGACCTCCATCCACGTCACGGGTCGGCCGATGCTCAGCTGCAGTAGATGTGCCAGCGAAGTACTCATGTACATCCCCGTCAAAGGTACCCATAATCTGCAATGGTCCGGATGGGGTCATCCGTGTCGCTGGCAATGACAACTGAAGGTCGTATGAGGGCATACTGCTGCCAGGGTCGTATGAGGGCATGCTGCTGGAAGGGTCAGCTGGATGCGTCATAAAACCCCGCTGCATGCTGCTGGAAGGGTCAGCTGGATAGGTCATAAAACCCCGCTGCATGCTGCTGGAAGGGTCAGCTGGATGAGGCACATAACCCTCCTGCTCATCTCCAAACCCCCCAGCTCCAAACCCTGCAGGTGGGTCGACCGGCTCCTCAACACCCCCTCGCCGTGCACGTCGTCGTCGTCCCTTGCGAGCCCTAGCCCCTGCACGGGGGACTGGCCTACCCCTCTGGTACGCGTCTGCATCCATATAATCGGGCTCATCATCTAACCTATTGCCCTCCCTCGCCTCTTCCAGTCCCAAACGACACATCTGGGCAACCATCTGTGCATACTCAACCAGTCCAGGGTTGTCTTCACACTGCTGGATATCTACACTAGACTGGTAGACCCGGTGAAACCAACTAACCTGTGAAATAAGTCAATTAGTAAATAAATTACTCTATGCAATAATTATATGATATTAATACATCAAAAAAACATACCAGTGACTCGTGTCGTCCGGCATACGGTCTGTACCGGCCGTCAACCATGTGGATGGGGTTCCCGACATACTTCCGGGTGTGACGTCTGTACCAGCCCTCATAAATCGCAATACTAGCCTCCTGGTACGGTGTCGGCGGTGGCGGATGCGCTGAGCTCGCTCCTCCCAATGAACTACCTGGTCACGCAGCCACGCTATATAATCCCGGCTCATGTTGTGACGGTCGTCACGCTGATAATGAGTAGGGTCCCAGGAGGGATCACTCGGTACCGGCTGATGACGACCAAACTGACGAAGCACACGCTCCGTCGCATGATACTCAACAAATTCCCAGAATATCAATGGGACGGAGCTGCTCCATATGAGCCGGTCTGCCGAGTAAATAGCAGGTAGGTGCGCAAGTAGCTCATAAGTACGGCATCCAGATGAACTACAACGAATAACAATAAATTAGTATGCAAGGTACAACTACATTTAAAACAACAAACTTTATGTAGATGTTTACCTGTCCAGTATGCAACATATCCAACTGGTCCCTAATAAGAGGGAGATTGTGGTGCACATCCACTCCTCGGTAATTCCCCCGCCGGAGAATCCATCTCACAGCTAGCGGGAGGGGCGGATAGTCCTGTGCCGGCAGAGGTGGCTGTAGTGGCATGATACGCTGCCACGCCCAAACCTAACAAAAAATATTTATGTAAATTATGAGTCATTTCACAATATATAATTTGTGCTTAATTAATTTTGAAAGTATTTTGCACCTGCAGGAGTGGCAAAAAACCACCAATATCAGTAGTTGCACCGATGCTAGCCCGGCACATGCTCCTGTAGAGATACGCCAGAACAGCAGCTGCCCAACTGTACTGATGCACCTGCTCCATATCCTCCGGAGGCTGGAGAAACCGCATCGATATCTTGTTCCCCGACGTGTTGGGAAACAAGACACACCCAAATAGCATGAGTAATGCCATCCGAGTGAAACGGATAATCCATAGCTCCTCTGTCTCCTGCGTGAACTGTGGATGCAACTCCGCCATGAACGCTCTAATGACGGATATCTGGAGACCACAACCACCAACCTTGCCCTCCGGGTGCAAACCTGTCATCCGTCCCATCGCATCCGTCAGCTGTGCGTGGGTCATCCGTCTCCACTCCTGGGACAGTGTCAATGCGCGGCCCTCAATGCGCAATCCATACAACACCTGCACATCCTGGAGAGTGATCGTAGCCTCTCCAGTAGGCAGGTGAAATGTATGCGTCTCTGGTCGCCACCGCTCTATCAACGCTGTGATGAGGGACCAGTCAAGCTGCATCCGTCCTGTCACACCCCTTTTTTTTACCAAAAACAAACCTTTCTACTAAAACCTCTTAAATAAATAAAAGAATTTAATAAAAAGGCTTGAAAAGGGTTTTTCAATTTTGAAAGTGACAAAAAATGTGTGTTTAAAAGGAAATAACTCAGAGTCGCCACCTGACATTGATTTCGGTGTGCCAAGCCACCGTTTTTAAAATAATTTTCCTTTAAAACACTTTAGACTTCGAAACTAAGTCTGCACCAGAGATTCGGGTAAGGGGGTTCATTTGACTTGGGGAGAAGGTGTTAGGCATTCCCCAAGTCCCGTGAAGGTCACGGTTGCGTACTCGATCAAGTTGGCTTTCAAAACATTCAAATTGAGGTAAAACACACAAAAAGCAAAATAAACACATATGAGGCTCGAGGTCGTCCCCACCTAATAAAGGAAAATGAAAAGTAAAAGAAAGGAAAATTCTAAGCTAACCTATACTAAACTTTTACCATGCTTGTGAAGGCCTTCGAAATATTTACATAGTTCTTCGGGGCATACCCCAGATAATAATATATACAAACTCTTCGGGGCATTCCCCGGATAAATTTAACTACGGGAACGACCTCTCGCCTCGTATTAACAAAATCCTAAAGGCTTGCCTACCCGAGTGTGGTCGGCCTAAAGCATGCTCCTAACGTTAAATACAAATAGGATAACTAAACTTAGTTTCAAAGCCTGATTTCACGCATAAACTACCACCAAATTTATCTTGATTTAAATTAACATGATTCTCATCCTCTTGAAAACCGATCCCTCGACCCCGTTGATTATTTCAAGGTTAATAAGATCCTAGTGGAGTTCTTACTTAGTAATCTCATTTTAATTTGGGCAACCAATACTACAAAAACAATTCACTCACCAATTCAATGAAAACAACAACCAGATCAATTCATTTCAATCAACAGACAAACAGTAAGTCATGGAATCAAGTAAAAGAACGATAAAGAAAGGGAAGAATAGACCTTTAATTGAGCAGCGAGCAAAGAATCTAACGGGGAAACGAACAAGATGGAATCCTGAACTGAACATCGTGCTCAAATGAATCTGAAAATCAGCTTTGAGGCAATTTCGGACGAACAGCAATTGGAATTCGAATCGATGCCGGGTCTTCGACTCCAAACTCGACCTCAATCACACTTTGAGTAGAAACTCGTTCGAACTGATTTAATATTTATAGTATCTAAAATCCATGACGGATGAGCTCGAATCGAGAAGATTGACGACTTCACTGAAACTAGATAGGAAAACTTAAACTGAAATATCGGGCCTCGACAGTGCAGCAAATTCGAACCCGACCTCTTCGAACTCAGCCAACAATGAACGAATGAGGTCTCTATTGGAAAGGCAGCGTTTAACCCAGGCCTCGACAACGGCGATTAACAACCAAACAAATTACGACATAAGCAGAATTTAACTCATCGCCATTGAAATTAGCAAGAACAAACACAGGCAGAATTCGACTTATCTCCAAACATTCATATCAAAACAGAATTTTACAAGCTCAACAAATGAGATCCGAAGGTAACAGAAGAAATTCCAACGACTAGAGATGTCGATGAGATGGAAACTCGACTACAATCTCACACGAATTTAACAACTAAATTTGATACAATTTGATATAAAATTAAACCGGAAATCTCCGATCGAACCTCAATGGAACCTCGAATAGAACCTCAGCACCTCACTCGAACTCCAATTTAGACTGAAAATCCAAAGAACAGTGGCCCTAATTTCGAGCTCAATCACAAACTTGGAGAAGAGAACAGAATATGTATATATATATTTGATTTGGATTCGCTTGTTGTGTGTATTTGCGCGTTGTTCAGCGGCTGAAGAAGACGATGACAGGAGGAGAGGGGATGGGATGTTCGGCGTCTCTCTCTCTACTGTTGCGGCTGGTGGCTGGTTTGGAGATGGAGGCTAGCGACTGGCGGCTGGCGGCTACAAGGTTCTGGTCGCGTTTGGACGGTGAGGAGCGTCGACGGCGGCTCTTTGGTTGATGGAAGGTTGTGCGGCTGCCTCTTTGTGTCTGCTAGCTGCGGCTGATTTTGGGCGTGGAGGAGGCAGCGGTGGCAGCTCTTGTGTGCTAGGGTTTGTTGTTTGTTGATTGAAGAAGGAGATGGGGTTAGGCGGCTGAAGGGTTTTAGTTTTTTCTAGGGTTTGTTTTGTGTCTATTGTTATGTTATATGGGAGAGGAAGAGTGGGGGCCCATGGGGTATGCGGCTACAGTGTTCTTTTAGGCTAGGTTTTTTTGTTTTTTTTTTTTTTTTTTTATAAGAAAAAGAAGGGTTAAGGGTTATTGGGAAGATATTTTGGGCTTTAAAATTTGGGCTTAAAGTCTAAAAATTGCAAAATACTACTAGAATCCTATTGAAATTAAAATAACTAAATATTTTAAAAATACTACCTTTAAAAATTGCGCAGGTCAAAAATTACGTGCTTACAATGCTGCCCCTCTTTGCTCGTAAACACGAAGAGTTTTCGGAGCAAAGAACTATAAGCAACGTAATCAATTTATGACCCGACGCTTATTTAGAAGAAGATAAAGATGGCTAAAAAGATTGTGACCGAGCCCTGGTATCTGAGCTGCCTACATATCCTCGGCTATAGAGGAATCAGGCCACGTGTAGTTCAAAAATGAATGAGATGATGGAGTTTACCGAGGTGGAGAGTCGAGTCGAGTGCCGTCGAGGTTCCAGCCCACGGTCCTGTTATTACATCAAAATCAGAAAATGAAAAAGGCTAACTAAACCTATTAACTATGAGTTACAAGATTCCTATCTCTAAGTCTTCTGAAGCTTGATCTTGAGTCTTGAATGGTTCTTCATGTAGACTTTAGATCTGAACCTTGACGCTCGCTAGATGCAGGTGTTAGTTCCTTTTCTTCTGCTTTTTGGATCAAAACCGGACATACAATGCTTATGGCTTTAGTCATGTATTGAGCGATCCACCTCTTGTCTCGGCCTCTGCATTTTGGACTCACCTCCCTTTTCTCTTTTTTTTGTTTTTCTTTTTCCTTTTTTTTTGTTTTTCTTTTCTATTCTGGATTGAAATCACTTATGTTGACCACCTCAGATTATTGACTCGCATTCTTGCCGCGAGCTTCAGCTACTTCAGCATGAACTAATTTCTGAAAATGATTTCCTTCGTTGTCCAGGTGGGCGCCTAACATTACAGCAAAATAGACAAAACAAAAGAAAATTTTTCTGCCCTAGTTTGGGATTCGGGCATAAATGTCAATGTTAATTGGACTATGCTACCTACAAAGCTCTCAAAATTCTAAAATTAAATCCCATTATCCAGGAGGGTCCTGAAAATTCTAAAACTAAATCCCATTATCCAGGAGGGTCCTGAAAACGTAAAATCAAAATCCCATTATCCAGGAGGGTCCTGAAAACTAAAAATTAAAATCCCATTATCCAGGAGGGTCCTGAAAACTTAAAACTAAATCCCATTATCCAGGAGGGTCCTGAAAATTCTAAAACTAAATCCCATTATCCAGGAGGGTCCTGAAAATTCAAAAATTAAATCCCATTATCCAGGAGGGTCCTGAAAATTCTAAAATTAAATCCCATTATCCAGGAGGGTCCTGAAAATTCAAAAACTAAATCCCATTATCCAGGAGGGTCCTAAAAATTCAAAAACTAAATCCCATTATCCAGGAGGGTCCTGAAAATTCTAAAACTAAATCCCATTATCCAGGAGGGTCCTGAAAATTCAAAAACTAAATCCCATTATCCAGGAGGGTCCTGAAAATTCAAAAACTAAATCCCATTATCCAGGAGGGTCCTGAAAATTCAAAAACTAAATCCCATTATCCAGGAGGGTCCTGAAAACTTAAAATTAAATCCCATTATCCAGGAGGGTCCTGAAAAACTTAAAGTTAAATCCCATTATCCAGGAGGGTCCTGAAAATTTAAATTAAAATCCCATTATCGAGGAGGGTCCTGAAAACTAAAAATTAAAATCTCATTATCCAGGAGGGTCCTGAAAACTTAAAATTAAAATCCCATTATCCAGGAGGGTCCTGAAAATTTAAAAATTAAAATCCCATTATCCAGGAGGGTCCTGAAAACTTAAAAATTAAAATCCCATTATCCAGGAGGGTCCTGAAAACTAAAATTAAATCCCATTATCCAGGAGGGTCCTGAAAACTAAAACTAAAATCCCATTATCCAGGAGGGTCCTGAAAACTAAAATTAAAATCCCATTATCCAGGAGGGTCCTGAAAACTTAAAATTAAATCCCATTATCCAGGAGGGTCCTGAAAACTTAAAGCTAAATCCCATTATCCAGGAGGGTCCTGAAAACTTAAAACTAAATCCCATTATCCAGGAGGGTCCTGAAAACTTAAAACTAAATCCCATTATCCAGGAGGGTCCTGAAAACTTAAAACTAAATCCCATTATCCAGGAGGGTCCTGAAAACTTAAAACTAAATCCCATTATCCAGGAGGGTCCTGAAAACTTAAAACTAAATCCCATTATCCAGGAGGGTCCTGAAAACTAAAAACTAAATCCCATTATCCAGGAGGGTCCTGAAAACTTAAAATTAAATCCCATTATCCAGGAGGGTCCTGAAAACTTAAAATCTAAATCCCATTATCCAGGAGGGTCCTGAAAACTTAAAATTAAATCCCATTATCCAGGAGGGTCCTGAAAATTTAAAAATTAAAATCCCATTATCCAGGAGGGTCCTGAAAACTTAAAAATTAAAATCCCATTATCCAGGAGGGTCCTGAAAACTAAAATTAAATCCCATTATCCAGGAGGGTCCTGAAAACTAAAACTAAAATCCCATTATCCAGGAGGGTCCTGAAAACTAAAATTAAAATCCCATTATCCAGGAGGGTCCTGAAAACTTAAAATTAAATCCCATTATCTAGGAGGGTCCTGAAAACTTAAAGCTAAATCCCATTATCCAGGAGGGTCCTGAAAACTTAAAACTAAATCCCATTATCCAGGAGGGTCCTGAAAACTTAAAACTAAATCCCATTATCCAGGAGGATCCTGAAAACTTAAAATTAAAATCCCATTATCCAGGAGGGTCCTGAAAACTTAAAACTAAATCCCATTATCCAGGAGGGTCCTGAAAACTTAAAATTAAAATCCCATTATCCAGGAGGGTCCTGGAAACTTAAAACTAAATCCCATTATCCAGGAGGGTCCTGAAAACTTAAAATTAAAATCCCATTATCCAGGAGGGTCCCGAAAACTAAAAATTAAAATCCCATTATCCAGGAGGGTCCTGAAAACTTAAAACTAAATCCCATTATCCAGGAGGGTCCTGAAAACTTAAAATTAAAATCCCATGAGCCACGCTCCCATCTTGGATGATTCTGAATATAATTTTGCTCCATGAACAATGCTTTTCCCATAGGAGGTACCTGCGGACTTAAAAAATTTCTTGCTCCTGCTTCGGACAAATAAAATCTTGTTAGTTTGAAAATGTGGTGGTTAGTTTGTGGCATTATTCCTGAGCATCTGCTTCCACCACTGCCATGTTTCATCTTGATTATTTTCTTCAGGCTAGCAAGGAGTTGTTCGACCTTTTGATTGGAATTAGACCACAAAACCTCTGACTTGGATCTCTCACATTCACTTGTTGCATTGTGTTTTTATTTTGAGAGGTGTTGAATCTTTGTATTTTCTCAAAATTCAAGATCCACTCAATTGCCTCAACCTCAATTATCACCATACTTCAAAACCATGTCAATTGTGATGTGCATGGCCAAACTCCACTTTGTGCAATTGAAAAGCTGGTGGCAAATTTTAAAGTCATTCCTCGCTTGTTCAGACCAAACAGACTCAAGACGGGACTCAAACAAAATGAGAGGAACAAAATAAGGGACAAGAAAAAGAGATGATACTTAACAAGAAACTTACGAAGTAGAAACTTATTAGATGTGGATACCAACTCTAATGACCATGACATGCACCTTTGGATCGAGTGGCCTAATCTCTCAAGCAAGTCTAATATTCAACCCTTGTTGTACCTCTTCACCGTGAAACTGGGTTTCAGCGCTTCAATTGTCCCATTTGATCCACAATCCTCAGTCGACTTGTAGTGCCCCGAAGGGTTTTCACCATCAAGCCTCTCTCATTTTGCTCTTTTTCTCAACTCACCGTCGCCTTACGGTGCCCCTGAGGGTTTTCACCGATAAGACTCTCTCATTTTATCATTTTCTTTCATTGTTCTGAGAACGAAGGTATTACCCATGATGCAGGGAGATCATACTTTCACCAACACTTGATATGACATCCTCAATGATTAGTCGGAAGGTCTTTCTTTGGACCGTAATGTAGGCTTTTGGACAGGGGTTAGAAAGAAAGGGTAACATGAAGGCTCAAAATAATTCAAGATGAAAGGGTTATAAATTACAACTTTTGGAATCAAGTCCTTTGGCAAAATTAAAACGTCTGCCCCAGTTTCATGAAGTTTGGGGAATTTTTTGGATTTTTTCTTTAATGGGATTTCTTAAAAAATCTGCCCCAATATTGATTTCGGGGGATTATGAAATATTTTATTTGGTATGACCGAACCGTAAGGATGCCTACGTATCTTGTGGTGACAAGAATCAGGTCGAACGTAGTTCAAAAGACAACTTTTTGTTACTATTTCTTTTTCCTTTTTTTTTCTTTTTTTTTCTTTTTTTTTCTTTTTCTCTTTTCTCTTTTTATTTTTATTTTCTAGGCCCTGACTCTATTTCTGATTCCAAAAGAGGGGTACGAAATAAAAAATTAGGGCTCAAATGGGTAGAAAATGATAAAAGTGTTTGGGTAGCAGAATAAAAAGTCTTCGTCATACCAAACTTTGAGAATGCCAAGTACAAGTATGCAATTGAAGATAAACAAAGAAATCATGCACAATATCTATTGATGTCATCATCACAAACAGAAAGTGCCGACGGGCAATACCTTTGTCCCAATGAGTGATCCTTGCCAATTCAAAACAAACTTGATTCAACCTTACCTTGCTGTGGAAGAATGTATTTCAGCACTGACTGATTTACCTCAAACTGCTTGAGAAACATTATTGTATGCTCTCATCAACCTCTTGATTTTCAGACGTACTGCCTTAGTTTCACTTAATCAAAACTTTAATTTATCTCAAAATGCATGAATCCTTACTTATTTCCTCAAATGCCTCTTTTGTCATGTTCAAAACTGTGCCATTGCTTCATGATCAAACTAGCTTTCAAGATCAGGCTGAGAATTATGTGTGCATGTCATGTCACTTGAGTTAGGATGAAGAAAAATATAAAAGAAAAGGTAACCTAAACAAAAACTGACCAGAACTAATAGAAAAACATGAGATTGCATTAGACAGATGGTGAAAAGGGTTTGAACAAAACAAGCAAAACAGACATGGGTTGCAACCCCGGAACAATCCTAAAGAACATTAGACGAGTTACTACAACTAAACAAACTAGACAAAATGAGAAGAAGAAGAGTTTGAGCCACAAGATAATATCCGGATTACAACCCTGAGATAACCCGGACAAGCAGAAATGTCAATAAAATAAACCACCAAAACTCCTCCCTGGCCAACCAAGAAAGGAGTGTCTTTCCAATTACCAAACTCAACATTACTAGATTGCACATCAAAATTACCGGGACCTTCACCAATTTCAACATCGTTAACTTTAGTCAGCAACTTCCCAAGAGGATTCTCATACTCCATGTTACCATGCATCTTACCCACAAAGCTTGCATCATAATGTGCAAGTAAATGATTCTGTGCAATGTCTTGGGTGTCACTGTCCTGGAATGTGGTTGTTTTAACTGGTGGAGCATGGAAAGTTTGGGAGGAAGTGCCAGGGTAATTGTGGTAATGGGTAAAGACTGATGCATGTTGAGGAGAAAGATTCACGGTAGTAGGAAATGAAGGTGGAGGATGTCCCTTAATCCAGGCTTGATACATCTCCGCCATCCGTTGTTTTAACCTTTGGACCTCATCTTTCAATTCAGACTCCGACATCTCAGCCTCCCTCGACGGGTCAACAACTCTTGTGTCCAAGTCTTTGCCAGCCATGGTTTCCTTGCTTTTTGACATTGTGTTGTATGGATGAATTGCCAAAGTACCACAAACTAACCACCCTCTGTTATGGCAACAATGAAAGTAACAAAGAGGAGCAAAGCAAAGCCAACACGTTAGCGTTAGAGCATTTATCATATAAAAATATCACATTGCGTGCAATGCCCTAGCAACAATTAATGGTTCTAGAATGACTTCGAGGGTACGAAGGTCATTTGGCATCATCCCCACTTTGTTCATTTCAACCTTCTCTTTTCTTTCATTTCTAGCACTTCTTGGCTTTCCCGTTTTCCTTCCTTTCCCTTTCTCTTTAGTTGTCACTCTTTTTTTTCTCTCGTTCCTCACATCCACAATTCATTCTTTTTTTTTTTTTTTTTTTTTTTTTTTCTTTTTTTTTCTTTTTTAGTTTTCAAAAAATGATTCGATCGAACCCTATGTAGGTTGCCTACGTATCATGCCCCTCATGAATCAGATCAAGCGTAATTCTTGAAAAGTAATGGATAAAATAAACTAAGAAACAAAAATCTTTTTTTTGGAATTTTTCATTTATAAATTTTTTTGGTTTTTTCAAATACAAAACAGGAAATACTATAACAAAAGACTCGACAATCTTAACTAGACTGACAGACTCGATACGATTGTACAAGACTAAAAATTAAAAGACAATCATAAAATAGACTAAAAAAAATTAAAAAAAATTTCTTCAAGCAGCTCGTGCATGCAATGGTCTTTGACTAGAATGGTCCTGGGATATATCATGCTCAAACTCTAGCAAATCGCTCCATACCTGAATGGAAAAAGTAAGATCAAGTGAATCAGTGACTCGAGACATTAAGCGACACCACGACACCTTCTATTGGACACATGCAAGACACGATTGAGCTATTTTTGAAAATTAACCTCTCTGGCCAATGATGGCTATTAGTGCAAACTCAACAAAGGTGACTACTCTTATATGAAAATGCCTTACTAATGCTTATATGGACTTAACTCTCAATGATCATGGCCCAAAAAATTAATTTGAAGAAATAACTCATTTTGCAAAAGTGGCCGATATGGCCAAAAGTGGCTAAAGATGCAAACTCAAAAAGGACGGACCCTAAAGAAATATAACTCCTAGTTGTAGACTTAAAATCCTAAGACATAGGTTTATTGAACCACTTTCGCAAAAGTCGCCCAATTTCGCAATAATGACCGATGTGGTCAAAAGTGGCTAAACATGCAAAATTTGGCTAAGACCCCGCAAAGCCAAGAACCTAAGACTTACTAGGATGACCGGACCCTATATGGGTTGCCTACGTATCTCGCCCCGAGAGACGAGAATCAGGTTCGCGTAGTTCGGGAAAATGCAATTAATTTGTAAAAAGCTATAATTTATCTTTTTGAAAAAAGATTGAAAAATGCAAAATCTTTTTGGATTTTTTATTTTCAATTTTTTTTGAATTTTTGAAAAATAATGGAAAGGTGTAAAATCTTTTTTGGATTTTTCATTTTTAATTTTTTTTGAATTTTTGAAAAATAATGAAAAAGTGTAAAATCTTTTTGAATTTTTCATTTTCAATTTTTTTTGAATTTTTGAAAAATAATGAAAAAGTGTAAAATCTTTTTGGATTTTTCATTTTCAATTTTTTTGGATTTTTCTTGAAAAAGTTGTGAAAAAAAAATGCAACCAGACCCTATTTTCTTCATTTTTCACCCTTCTTTTCCAAACATCGGTCCGCCAAATGACTTTTTACCATCAAAGATGCAACATATAACATATTGGGATGATTGAATGCCTTTTTGGGCCACGGGCCCATTTTTGACAAGATTTGGATAGGCTCCCTACAAAGAGACACGGTGCCTAGGACCGAGCCCTGCTAGGTCTAAATGACATGATGCAAATAAAAATGACCTAAAGGCTGACCTAAGTTTGGGGTTCACTAACAAGTCGCTTCGGGGGAGCGTATGGTCGATGGTGGCTGCTTAAGCTTTCCACCCACTCCATACGTCCGACGCCCCCCCCCCCCTAAATTAAGGGTGACTCAACAAAGATTTCGTGCACGCGACGCGTGCTCCGAGACTTGTTTCAGAAAGAATTGACCGGGTAATGCATATGATGACAGTTATAAAGCAGTAAACACATAAAGAAAAAACTGTAAACAAATAAGCAATTAGCAAATAACAAAATATAAAAACATAATAAAAATCAAATAAAGCCAATGAAAAAGCACAAAAACCTCAATCAAATATTCTAAAAGCCAACAAAATCAAGTACTAGCTCGAACCTGCAACTCCCCAGCAGAGTCGCCAGAGATGTCACACCCCTTTTTTTTACCAAAAACAAACCTTTCTACTAAAACCTCTTAAATAAATAAAAGAATTTAATAAAAAGGCTTGAAAAGGGTTTTTCAATTTTGAAAGTGACAAAAAATGTGTGTTTAAAAGGAAATAACTCAGAGTCGCCACCTGACATTGATTTCGGTGTGCCAAGCCACCGTTTTTAAAATAATTTTCCTTTAAAACACTTTAGACTTCGAAACTAAGTCTGCACCAGAGATTCGGGTAAGGGGGTTCATTTGACTTGGGGAGAAGGTGTTAGGCATTCCCCAAGTCCCGTGAAGGTCACGGTTGCGTACTCGATCAAGTTGGCTTTCAAAACATTCAAATTGAGGTAAAACACACAAAAAGCAAAATAAACACATATGAGGCTCGAGGTCGTCCCCACCTAATAAAGGAAAATGAAAAGTAAAAGAAAGGAAAATTCTAAGCTAACCTATACTAAACTTTTACCATGCTTGTGAAGGCCTTCGAAATATTTACATAGTTCTTCGGGGCATACCCCAGATAATAATATATACAAACTCTTCGGGGCATTCCCCGGATAAATTTAACTACGGGAACGACCTCTCGCCTCGTATTAACAAAATCCTAAAGGCTTGCCTACCCGAGTGTGGTCGGCCTAAAGCATGCTCCTAACGTTAAATACAAATAGGATAACTAAACTTAGTTTCAAAGCCTGATTTCACGCATAAACTACCACCAAATTTATCTTGATTTAAATTAACATGATTCTCGTCCTCTTGAAAACCGATCCCTCGACCCCGTTGATTATTTCAAGGTTAATAAGATCCTAGTGGAGTTCTTACTTAGTAATCTCATTTTAATTTGGGCAGCCAATACTACAAAAACAATTCACTCACCAATTCAATGAAAACAACAACCAGATCAATTCATTTCAATCAACAAACAAACAGTAAGTCATGGAATCAAGTAAAAGAACGATAAAGAAAGGGAAGAATAGACCTTTAATTGAGCAGCGAGCAAAGAATCTAACGGGGAAACGAACAAGATGGAATCCTGAACTGAACATCGTGCTCAAATGAATCTGAAAATCAGCTTTGAGGCAATTTCGGACGAACAGCAATTGGAATTCGAATCGATGCCGGGTCTTCGACTCCAAACTCGACCTCAATCACACTTTGAGTAGAAACTCGTTCGAACTGATTTAATATTTACAGTATCTAAAATCCATGACGGATGAGCTCGAATCGAGAAGATTGACGACTTCACTGAAACTAGATAGGAAAACTTAAACTGAAATATCGGGCCTCGACAGTGCAGCAAATTCGAACCCGACCTCTTCGAACTCAGCCAACAATGAACGAATGAGGTCTCTATTGGAAAGGCAGCGTTTAACCCAGGCCTCGACAACGGCGATTAACAACCAAACAAATTACGACATAAGCAGAATTCAACTCATCGCCATTGAAATTAGCAAGAACAAACACAGGCAGAATTCGACTTATCTCCAAACATTCATATCAAAACAGAATTTTACAAGCTCAACAAATGAGATCCGAAGGTAACAGAAGAAATTCCAACGACTAGAGATGTCGATGAGATGGAAACTCGACTACAATCTCACACGAATTTAACAACTAAATTTGATACAATTTGATATAAAATTAAACCGGAAATCTCCGATCGAACCTCAATGGAACCTCGAATAGAACCTCAGCACCTCACTCGAACTCCAATTTAGACTGAAAATCCAAAGAACAGTGGCCCTAATTTCGAGCTCAGTCACAAACTTGGAGAAGAGAACAGAATATGTATATATATATTTGATTTGGATTCGCTTGTTGTGTGTATTTGCGCGTTGTTCAGCGGCTGAAGAAGACGATGACAGGAGGAGAGGGGATGGGATGTTCGGCGTCTCTCTCTCTACTGTTGCGGCTGGTGGCTGGTTTGGAGATGGAGGCTAGCGACTGGCGGCTGGCGGCTACAAGGTTCTGGTCGCGTTTGGACGGTGAGGAGCGTCGACGGCGGCTCTTTGGTTGATGGAAGGTTGTGCGGCTGCCTCTTTGTGTCTGCTAGCTGCGGCTGATTTTGGGCGTGGAGGAGGCAGCGGTGGCAGCTCTTGTGTGCTAGGGTTTGTTGTTTGTTGATTGAAGAAGGAGATGGGGTTAGGCGGCTGAATGGTTTTAGTTTTTTCTAGGGTTTGTTTTGTGTCTATTGTTATGTTATATGGGAGAGGAAGAGTGGGGGCCCATGGGGTATGCGGCTACAGTGTTCTTTTAGGCTAGGTTTTTTTGTTTTTTTTTTTTTTTTTTTATAAGAAAAAGAAGGGTTAAGGGTTATTGGGAAGATATTTTGGGCTTTAAAATTTGGGCTTAAAGTCTAAAAATTGCAAAATACTACTAGAATCCTATTGAAATTAAAATAACTAAATATTTTAAAAATACTACCTTTAAAAATTGCGCAGGTCAAAAATTACGTGCTTACACGTCCCAACTCAAATATGCTGTACAAGCCGGTCTGCTGTAGAAGGTCTACAACTCGTGGATGAAAGGGATGCTGCGCCAAAAACTCCCACATATCGTCCGGCCTCCTGGGGCGTATAGTCTGAAGAGCTAGCCGGCCCTCCCAAATAAACGATGACCTATGGTCACCCTGCAGTATTAATAATCTTTCTGCCGAAGGTCCAGGGTGTGCAAGTTGACGAGATGCCATGTCGTGTACTATAAATAAGAAAAATTAATTATTACATAGAAAAATTTAATATTTTCATAATTTTTTTAACTTACTTAATTAAATTACATATAATTTAATATAGCGGTTGTTTAAAGGTTCAATGCTTGATTATTGAGGCCCGGGACCACATAATAATGATTAA
This sequence comes from Nicotiana noctiflora, assembly GCA_032618575.1. Lineage (NCBI taxonomy): Eukaryota > Viridiplantae > Streptophyta > Magnoliopsida > Solanales > Solanaceae > Nicotiana > Nicotiana noctiflora. The sequence goes on from JASVEL010013970.1 coordinate 112,279, forward strand.
TTATTCTAAATCTCAATTTTAATATTTTCATAATTTTGTTAACTTAATAAATTAAATTACGTATAATTTAATATAACGGTTGTTTAAATGTTCCAGGTTTGATTTTTGAGGCCCGGGACCACATAATAATGATTAATTATTCTAAATCTCAATTTTAATATTTTCATAATTTTGTTAACTTAATTAATTAAATTACGTATAATTTAATATAGCGGTTGTTTAAAGGTTCCAGGCTTGATTTTTGAGGCCCGGGACCACATAATAATGATTAATTATTCTAAATCTCAATTTTAATATTTTCATAATTTTGTTAACTTAATTAATTAAATTACGTATAATTTAATATAACGGTTGTTTAAAGGTTCCAGGCTTGATTATTGAGGCCCGGGACCACAGAATAATGATTAATTACTCTAAATCTCAATTTTAATATTTTCAAAATTTTGTTAACTTAATTAATTAAATTACGTATAATTTAATATAACGGTTGTTTAAAGGTTCCAGGCTTGATTTTTGAGGCCCGGGACCACATAATAATGATTAATTATTCTAAATCTCAATTTTAATATTTTCATAATTTTGTTAACTTAATTAATTAAATTACGTATAATTTAATATAACGGTTGTTTAAAGGTTCCAGGCTTGATTTTTGAGGCCGGGACCACATAATAATGATTAATTATTCTAAATCTCAATTTTAATATTTTCATAATTTTGTTAACTTAATTAATTAAATTACGTATAATTTAATATAGCGGTTGTTTAAAGGTTCATGCTTGATTTTTGAGGCCCGGGACCATATAATAATGATTAATTATTCTAAATCTCAATTTTAATATTTTCATAATTTTGTAAACTTAATTAATTAAGTTACGTATAATTTAATATAACGGGTTTTTAAAGGTTCCAGGCATGATTTTTGAGGCCCGGGCCCACATAATAATGATTAATTATTCTAAATCTCAATTTTAATATTTTCATAATTTTGTTAACTTAATTAATTAAATTACGTATAATTTAATATAACGGTTTTTTAAAGGTTCCAGGCTTGATTTTTGAGGCCGGGGACCACATAATAATGATTAATTATTCTAAATCTCAATTTTAATATTTTCATAATTTTGTTAACTTAATTAATTAAAATACGTATAATTTAATATAACGGTTTTTTAAAGGTTCCAGGTTGACGAGATGCCATGTCGTGTACTATCAATAAGAAAAATTAATTATTACATAGAAAAATTTTATATTTTCATAATTTTGTTAACTTAATTAATTAAATTACGTATAATTTAATATAGCGGTTTTTTAAAGGTTCCAGGCTTGATTTTTGAGGCCCGGGACCACATAATAATGATTAATTATTCTAAATCTCAATTTTAATATTTTCATAATTTTGTTAACTTAATTAATTAAATTACGTATAATTTAATATAACGGTTTTTTAAAGGTTCCAGGCTTGATTTTTGAGGCCCGGGACCACATAATAATGATTAATTATTCTAAATCTCAATTTTAATATTTTCATAATTTTGTTAACTTAATTAATTAAATTACGTATAATTTAATATAACGGTTTTTTAAAGGTTCCAGGCTTGATTTTTGAGGCCCGGGACCACATAATAATGATTAATTATTCTAAATCTCAATTTTAATATTTTCATAATTTTGTTAACTTAATTAATTAAATTACGTATAATTTAATATAACGGTTTTTTAAAGGTTCCGGGCTTGATTTTTGAGGCCCGGGACCACATAATAATGATTAATTATTCTAAATCTCAATTTTAATATTTTCATAATTTTGTTAACTTAATTAATTAAATTACGTATAATTTAATATAACGGGTTTTTAAAGGTTCCAGGCTTGATTTTTGAGGCCCGGGACCACATAATAATGATTAATTATTCTAAATCTCAATTTTAATATTTTCATAATTTTGTTAACTTAATTAATTAAATTACGTATAATTTAATATAACGGTTTTTTAAAGGTTCCAGGCTTGATTTTTGAGGCCCGGGACCACATAATAATGATTAATTATTCTAAATCTCAATTTTAATATTTTCATAATTTTGTTAACTTAATTAATTAAATTACGTATAATTTAATATAGCGGTTGTTTAAAGGTTCCAGGCTTGATTTTTGAGGCCCGGGACCACATAATAATGATTAATTATTCTAAATCTCAATTTTAATATTTTCATAATTTTGTTAACTTAATTAATGAAATTACGTATAATTTAATATAGCGGTTGTTTAAAGGTTCCAGGCTTGATTTTTGAGGCCCGGGACCACATAATAATGATTAATTATTCTAAATCTCAATTTTAATATTTTCATACTAAAAGACTACGCTAAAATTAAATAAGGCTCTACGCTACAAGGCTCTACGCTAACAAGCTCTACGCTAACAGGCTCTACGCTAACAGGCTCTACGCTAACAGGCTCTACGCTAACATGATATACAATAACATATTAATGTAATACTAAAACAATAAATATACCAACATTAACATATTTTCTAATAATTTATAAAATAAAATTAATTCAAATACCTCAAATTAAAGCTGTAAAACTGAAATTTTGTTACCGAATTCGTGTCCAACAGTATCTTCGTGTGGGCCCCACTTGTATTGCACTTGAAGGGGACGGGTGGGACTTCGAAATCAAAATTTTGGCAAAAAATTAGAGAGAATTTGAGGGGGGGCCGAGGGAGAGATTGAGTTTGTTTAAGTGAGAGTGGGAGTGTAGAGGAAGAAGAGCGGATATAACAATGGGGGGCATTTCGCAGTATTGTACTGCGAAATGCAATTTGCAGTATTAAAAAAAAATTTTTTTTTATTCTTTTACTGTAACGCCTATTTTTCAAAAAAAAAAAAAAATTTTAATCCATTTCGCAGTATAAAACTGCGAAATGTGTAATTTCGTAATTTTTTTTTTTTTTGGTTTATTTTGGTATTTTTTGTTTTTTTACTATTATTTCGGTTCCGGACTCAGTAAAATGAGAGAGGCGGTCATAATTTGCAAGTAAATATTTTTATTTTTCTGTGCAAAAAAAAAAAAAGTGTTGTAAAAACTTAAATAAATGAAGTAAAGAACTCCACAAGCATCGTTATACTTAATTTTTATCAAATTTGTCCGACAGTGCATTGAATGACAAGCTGCCCTTCCAACGTAGAGAATTCATAAGTAATTTTCTAAAAGTGTATCATAAACAAAGAAATTACTGGCTCTATATTGGTGATGACTCAATAAGCTCTCCTTATTTTCCATTTGAGAGGTCCAATTCAGGACTTTGTCTCGTAGGTTAACGTGGGCAAAATTTACAATCAAACATGAATTTTGAAAATAAATTCTAAATTTATTTTGGCAAAACTTATGGCTAGGTCTACTTCGAGTGCATGCTCTTCGGTTGTCATTGTTTCGAATTTGAATGGACGGCCCCAATCAGGATTATGCTGATACCCATGCTTTTGTCTCCGTACTAATAGTCTCGAACCATTTGTTGGAAAAATATTGGATTTACGAAGAATAAGATTTAGCTTGAAATGTATTAAGGATACCGTCTTTAAGGATATTTCGTACACACTGTGATAAATAAAATTAGTTGTATCCCCCAAAATTTAATAAACTTTTCTAGTATAATTAGGAGCAGAAAAATTAATCGTATCCCCCCGTGATAAATATATCATCATCTTGTTTTACCGCACGATAAAGATCGAATTATATCAATAAATATTCCATGGTGAATTTTTTATTAATATTAGCTCAAAAGTTTTTTAGAATATAGAACACTATAATTATTTTAAAATATAATTTATTTCGGTTGGTTAATTAAATATATATAATTTTTAATTAACATTATATCTATATAGAACATTATATTTTATTTCTGTTGGTTAATTATATATATATAATTTCTGTCTTAGGCGAGAAATAATTATTTCAAACTTCTAGACCGAATTCGGTCGGAAATTTGAAACTTTTTTAATAAATAATTATTTACCACATATTTGGCCATTTTCTCACCAATGTCAGTTGGAAAATTGAAATGTTTTTAATAAATAATTATTTTTGTACATTATATACAAGCATGACCAAATATTTGATCAATTTCAGACCGAATTCGGTCGAAAATTTGGAAACTTTTTAATAAACAACAATTAATTTTGTTCATTAAAAAACAAATATTTGACCAATTTCCGATTGAAAATTTTATTTTTTTGCTTTCAGAATTTTTTTATTGACTTTTGCGACCAAATACTCTTATTTCCGACCGATTTCAGTCTGAAATCGTTGGACTAAAATCAACCTAATTTCTAGTAGTAATATATAACAAGCTTGTATTCTTAAAAATCATGAATCTTGGAACAGGGCTTTTTTTCTTTCTTTCTAACACCATTCTTATATTTAAAATCTTTTTGATCCTTGCATCCTTATTATTGTCCTTATAGGCATGTTGTAATATGAATTGACATGATAATATTATTTTCGTACTGTACTATGTGGACACATTTCTAAAATAGATTCACACTTTCATATTTAATTATAAACCTTGCATTTCTTGATCTATACTCCAGCTTGTCACTTTTATTCGTCAATAATTATTAACTTTACACGTCATTTAAGAAATAAAATTTATAATATATATTTTATCATATAACTTCTAATAATGGTAAGTTATGAGTACGAACAGTGTTCACAGCGTGGTTGTTAACAAATGAGTAATTAATGTAAAAAATAAAACATGAAAAATTATCTTTCTCTTGATTTACTAAGATTATTAAATAAAAATAAAAATATATTGTTAATATAGTGAACAACTAAAAGTAAACAAAATTTATTTTAGAGCATAAACTTTTAAAACAATAAGTATTAAATATTCTTCCAGTCCAACATCTTAAAATAATTTTTTTTAAAATTAAATTTTCTGCCCAGTCAATAATTCCCCGCTCTCTCTAGAACTTGTGTACACGACCTTCAACGAACTTTCTCGAACCAACTTAGCATTGAGCGAACCTGAGGTGACCAATCGGCTATATTTCTTCTAGTTTTTGTGTTTTGATCATCGGATTCCGGTATGGGTGTACCGGACGACGATAACGACACCGTGATTATTCAGAAGGGGAAGAGAGGCGAGGAGCCTAATGTAATTACGGTGAATTGTCCTGATAAAACCGGCCTCGGTTGTGATATCTGTCGTACAATTCTCGATTTCGGTCTCCACATAATCAAAGGAGGTATTCTTATTAAATTGTCTATCCATTTCTATCAATTTCCGAGCTACTACTTTTGTTTTACTTCATTTGTTTATGGGATGAATTTTGATTTTGTTTGTTATTGTTTTCGTACGATTAGGTTTTTTTTTACATGATATCCATTGCATGTTGTTTGATTATTCCGGGTTTTTCTGATCATTTTTTCTGATATCTTTATATATATGTTGTGTTTTCATGTTTATGAAAGTTTGATTTGCTACTTAATTTATGATTTGGTGGTGTTTGTTTGACATCAGTTTCGCAAAATTGAACCTTTTTTTAAACTCTGCAAACGGTATCTGTTTCAAAGTACTGAAGATTCTTTTGGCAAAAATTTATTGAGAGAAAGCTCTAAATTTGTTTTTCAACTTGAAATTTCATTCAAATTTTAACTTTGGCCATTCTAAGCTTGAAAATACCGTTGGAATATGGAAGTCCAAAACTGTCAATTGGAGGCCAAACAATAAGCCACCATTTGAGCTGGTTTCACCCATTCATAACCGTTGGAGGTCAAAGAATGAATAGTTAAAAAGATTTTTTTGGAAAAGTGTCATCCAAACAATTCTTGCAAAACATCGTGTTTCACGCGGAGGAAAACGTTTCCCTAAAATAATATTTTCTATGTAATTATTTTGTCTGGTAAAAAGTTTTCTGGATCATTTTCCATAGTGTATACTTGAAAGAATCTTAATTGATGCACGATAATCGAATGAGAAGGATAATGGAGAATGTGGTTAGTGCTTTAGTGATACTCTTTATTATTTAAAGTTTACAACAATGTGAAGTAGTGGTTGAGGCAAGTGATATGGAGTAAGAGTCGTGATATTTGTAAAAATAAAATGATTCTGGTTCGTAATTGGTGGAAGTTAGTTTTTCGATTTTAATGAAAAAAAAATTACTGGGAGAAAACAACTTCAACACATTGTGCAATTTTAGCTGGCCGACTTTATCATGGTCACATATTTAGCTTTCCTAATCTCCATAAGAGCTATTGCGATAGGCTAATTGTTGCCAATTCAAATACTTACCTATCTCTCCTTCTGTCTACAACTAAAATATATTTCTCTTTTCTCCATTGCTAATCCTTAACTATTTGCCCCATGTTTCTGTGAATCAGATGTTTCAACGGATGGGATATGGTGCTATGTGGTGTTATGGGTGGTTCCTCAGTCTTCCTCATCTAAAGTAAGATGGAAGAATTTGAAAGAGCGCCTTGTATCAGTTTGCCCATCATACTCTGTTTCATTTTATTTGAACCAACCATCGCCACCCGCTATTTCTTCTCCTGTTTACCTATTGACATTTTGTAGCTCAGACCGAAGAGGATTATTACATGGTAGTGACAAATCTTCATACACAGGTTATGGTTATTAATTTAGTGCTCTCTTCTAATGCTATTGCATGATGTTGCTAGACGTTAACCAAGTTCTCTCTGAGCTCGAGCTTACCATCCAAAGGGTAAAAGTGACAAAAACTCCTGATGGCCATGCGGTAGACCTTTTCTTTATAACAGACAACTTGTAAGTATATAGCTTCTGCATTGCTTTTACAATATTGAGTTATAAAGTTATAGGGTTGTAGTAAACCTGTTGTGTTAGAACTGGCAATCGGAAAGCTCCTTCATGGGGACAAAAATGAGTTAAACGTGAAATCTTGATTTTTGATTTTTTTTATCTTTTATGGCTGTGCCTTATTTGCTTCAGTTTTTGAATTGTCATCTTGACTAATGCACAATGTTTCTTGACTTTAGCTTAATATTCTAATCTGATAAATAAATGCAGACATTTATATTTGGTGCAATAGTTCTGTACCTTCATTCTTATTTAACTATGCAGAACCCAACAAGTGTTTTCATATTTCTTCTCTCAGAAGAATGGATAACGAGTTTTTCTATTCGGGAACAGCTTATTTTCTTCATTCATATTCTCATTCTGGAGTAACAAAATAGTCCTTCGCGGACGGTGAAAGATTTTTCAGTTACTCCTTTATGGACAATGTTATCAATTACTCCTCTTCTGCATTGTATTTCCTTTCAAACTTATAATCATGTTTACCGTATCACAAGTATTTCTTTTTTAAAGAGCTTTTACTTCATTCATATTTTGATTTGGGAGTTAACAAAAACAGATGTTTGGTGGACGATGTTTTTAATACTCCTTTCCTGCATTATATTACCTTCAAATGTATGATGGATAATGTATTTCCTGTAACTATTACCCATTATTTCCTGGGATGACTGATGGAAGACCATATCTTGTGATATCAAGCAAATATTTCTAGTGTATTTGTGTTTTTGTAAATCTGAATTAGAATGTGAAGGGGACTTTTGCTTTAGTACTTCATATATTAAGGATCGTATTCTAATCCACAATGCTGTTTTCTTTCATTATTCTTAAGATGTTCGAAAAGAAGTGAATCTTAACACATCTCATTTCATGTTCAGAGAGCTCTTACATACGAAAGCTAGGCAAGATGAAACATATGAACAGTTGCGTGCTGTTTTGGGCGAATCATGTGATTTTGATCTTCAGTTAGCTGGCCCTAAGTATGACAACCTTCAGTATATCTCTTCTCTTGCTCCATCTGTTACTGAGGAATTATTTAGGTGCAAAATTGAAGATAACGAATTTCATGCACAAGCTCTTAGTTCAGATATGACAAAGTTGAAGAAGGCTAGTGTGACAATAGATAATTCCCTGAGCCCTGGTCATACGTTGCTTCAGATTAGTTGCATTGATCACAAGGGTTTTCTTTATGACATTATGAGGACATTGAAAGACTTCGGTATTCAGGTATTGACTTTTAGATTTACAGTTTTCTACTTATTGATTCCTCATTATTTTTTGTTGCTTTAGTTGCAAATTATCTAATTTGTGGCTAGGTGTACTTGAATTTGGTTCTTACTGATATTAATGAATTTGAAATCCATAGACTTATTGCATCATAATGTAGATGATTGACACAATTATGGTTTCTTCATTGCAAGTTCAAAGATATTCTGGATTTTATCTAAGGAATATGCTTTGCTAAGGTTTTATTGTCTTCTTTACCCAGTACTAGGAGCTCTAACAACTCGGAAGGCTATTCCCCCTACTATCTACAAATCCAGATGCGTCAAGTGTGCTTATTTCACAATATAAAAGAAATAAAAATAAGGATCTATTTGTTCTAGATAATGAGGCTTCCTTGATCTCATAGACTTTAAAATAATGCAATGTAAAATTTAGTTTTTGCTAAGTGCAAAATAAGGGTAAACTCATTGGGAGGTAAATGATTTATTCCCGTATAGGTGCTTTGTTTTGTTTGAATGATCTTTAGTTTCTATTACAGTTTTTATTATATCTAAGGCAAACTGTTGGAAATGTGCCAATTATTTGAACAGTTGGTTGTTCCCCTGATATTAAAGACCATCATTTCACCCCCATTTTAGAGTTTTACATGTAATTGTGTAATGGATGGCACAAAGCGAAAACGTGAAATGAAGAATGCTTATACAGTCGATTTTACTTTCTCTGATCAAAAGGAAAACTATGCTGATAGTTTGATTTCTTTTCCATGTAGATTTCTTTTGGTCGGTTTTCACCAGTTAATAAGGGTCAACGGGAATTAGACCTTTTTATCCGGCAGAAGGATGGACGAAAGATTGTAGATCCAGAGAAACAAGATGCAATTTGTTCTCGCTTGAAAGTGGAAATGCTTCACCCTTTACGCGTTATAATAACAAATCGTGGACCAGATACTGAACTTTTGGTTGCAAATCCTATTGAGCTATCTGGAAACGGTAGACCACGTGTTTTCTATGATGTCACACTGGCATTAAAGAACCTTGGGATCTGCATCTTCTCGGTAAGTATATGCTGGTGTTTGAAAGAAAAAGTTAGCACATTTTAACTTTACTGATTCTATGTGAAGATTTGAAGAGAATGGATTGCCTTTTATACTCCTAGTAAGCTTCAAAAAGGTTACAAACATCCTAAGAACACTGAACCTTGAGGCATAAAATCTTTAAACAACCTACATTCAGTCTAGGCCTCTTGCTAATGACCATGCTAAATTGCAATGAAATATTATCTCTTATTTTGTAGGCGGAGATCGGAAGGCATTGTACAACAGATCGTAATTGGGAAGTTTACAGAATCCTGTTAGACGATAACTGTAATATTGACATGTCAACTATGGTTGGTAGAAATCGGATTGTAGACAAGGTAAGAAGAACATTGATGGGTTGGTGAGCCAGGCCTGTTTGGTGATCCCTTTGTGTAGTTTATTACTACGTAATTTTTATTATATCTAGCTGAGCTTTTTGTTTGGTTGGTAGTGTTTGTATACCTATATGTATCTTCTTCGTGTAACTCAGTCTTTTCCTCTTTTATTTTCTCAATCTCATATCATATTGATGTTTCAGAAATATTCTGACCATTTTCTTGGCAGTCCCATCCGAATTCTGAAAGGCTTAGTTACAAACTTACAATACATTAGTCTTAAGCAATATTGTCTTATAATTCCCACAAAGTCGATGGTCTCGAAGAGTATTGTACGAGAAAGCATAAGGAGTAGTTTGTCTTAAAAGTTAAAAGATTGTGGGGATGTTTTGTGAAAGCTGTTTTAAAAGTTTGTTTTCTATAATATATAAAAACAATTTAACATCAAGGTGTCGTGGTGTAGTTGGTTATCACGTCAGTCTAACACACTGAAGGTCTCCGGTTCGAGTCCGGGCGACGCCATTTTTTTCTTTTACTCCTTTTTAAGACCCTTTTCTGGTTGGGGGCTAAAGACTAAAATTGTGATGAACGCAATACAGGAATCAGCATGGGGTTTGCCAAATAGGTAAGGAAATGAGAGAATCCTCACCATAAATCTTTTTTTTTATTTTATGATTTAAAAGGTGTCAGTTTGTTTAAGTTAAAAGAGTTTGAACAAGCACAAAAGATGTGATTAGGAAAAATATTCCTTTCAAGAAATACGGACATGTTTTAAATTGTTAAAGTTCTGCTATTATGTCCTCTATTCTGTTTAATATAAGTAAAACGGATTCTTATGAATTACAAATTCGAAAAGAAATGAAATATGGTGTCGTTAAGTGCCAGTTGCAAACTTTAAATTGCTAGAAAAAATGGGTAATGTGCAAATTTACCTTTTCATGGTTATAAGTCAAGCGCAAATTATTTATACAACTAAACATTTCTTGTCCAATGAAAAACAAATGGCAGAAGCTTCTCTTTTTCTTTCCTTCCTCTTCTACTAATTGATTTCAAAACTTCTATACCGAGTAACTAAACAAGTTTGATTTGATTAGTGCAGTACAAGTTTCATAAGTTGCATATCTTCTTGTATTTTGATCTTTGCAATAAGTGAGAAAATGTGTACGTCATAATTTAAAAATTAAAAAACATTGAGTTGAAGTTGGAAGGGCCCTACCGGGTTCGAACCGGTGACCTCTTGATCTGCAGTCAAATGCTCTACCACTGAGCTAAGGACCCCTTTTGTCTAATTCTGGAATCTTGCATATTTATACTTAGTCTTTTCCATTCTCTCGCACAGAAATCTGACTAAGCAAAACCTTAATTTCAAACATAGAACTAAGCAAGAAGGAAAACTAGTTGCTGGTTTATCTTCATTCTCTTATTCCAATTTCAACCAATGTTCCTAATGTATGACCTAAGTTAAAATTACTACTATTTAATTACTTTCATAAGTTTTCAACTAAATTAATTGTTGCTGATTTGACCGGGATATAATTTAAAATCAACAAGAAAATAATTTTTAAATTACAAGTTATCTCATACTTTATTTATTTATTTTTTATAACAGTGATATCCGCAACAATTTGTAAGCTTTGATTATTCCACTGTATACCTACAACTTCCCCGGGCCCACCTAACACACAGACACCTTTATCTCATGGGCGTAGATACCTTATCTCAAGCGGTTCACGTGACACGACTTTATAATTTTTTTTTACATGATCACTAGAAAAATAAAAATATTTAGTATAAATAGAAAAAATGACACCGCTTATCGCTATAATAATGTATTTATTTGTTTATATTTTTCAAATATTTATACAGTTTACAAAAAATTCATGTTTAAGCTACTACTTCGTCTAAGGCCAACTTAATCAGTTTTTATGGACATGATTCAATTGGCACCTCAAGAAGGGCCAAAAAGAGACCCCACCTCCTTTCTGATCTTCCTTTAAATTATTACATACTATATAATAAAATTTGATTTTGTATCCGATAACATTCCTAACCTAGACATTCCACCAAGTAATCCCTATGAAAAGGGATAAAAGATTAATAGTAATCTGATGCATTTGTTATATTCTAAAGAGCAAAAGTAGGGATGGCAATTGGGGCAGGGCGGGGCGGGGCGGGGCAGGGCAAGTCTTGGCTGATATTTTGACCTGCCCTACCCTGTCCCATTTAGTATTTTTTCAGATTTTTGACATGCCCCGCCCCGCTAAGCCTGCCTCGCCACGCCCTGCCCCGTTTATGTTTTTTCATCATTTTTTTTATTTTTTCTTTTACTATATTCTAAATTAATTCTTGTAACTTCTAATCCGTTAATAACCCAATCTTTTATATGGCTATATTTTTAACTCCATAACTATACATGATCGTATTTATAGTCTTTTAGAGTCCTGGAAAGTTATTGGTAAAAAGGAATTAGTGGGTATATTAAGTCCTGTATATATAAAGAAATCAATTTTTCGAATATATTGTATCTTCTAAATTTATAGACACAATTGTGACAAAGATTACATATACATAATTAAAACAGAATTACCTTTTGTATGTCTATCACAGTCTTCAAACTTAGTTTTGACCAATAAATTGAAATTCACAGCTAAGCAAAATATTATTTGTAGGCTGCAATTTTTAAAAATTCTCAGTTAACAAAAATCCAAACTTGTGAACTACTTCTTTCTTCTTCCTCCTCTTTATTTTCAGTTAGTTATCCATTGTTTCGTGTCGTGTAGTATTTTGTAGGAAGAACCGTAAGAAATCATGTGAGCTTATTTATTTCTTTCCCATTTTACCATCATCATCTTTGCCTTAACCCCCCTCACAGTGCTATTGGAATTAGAAACCAAAGAGAATGGGCGTGATTGAGAGGAAGAGTTGCCCTGCCCTGCCTTAACCCACTAATATATCAAAAAAAAATTAGTCCTGCCCTGTCCTGCCCCGCCCCATTTAAATCTTGACGAGCATAGATGAGAAAGCAAAAGAGAAAACCAAATAATATCTATATTATTTTTTTTATCTATGCAGAAGCAAGAAGACCAATAATTATCTATCTATGACGTTCCATTTAAGCAGGCCTTAGTCCAATATTACAAAAAATAATTTATCTACTCATTTGAAGTTCTCTACACTTTCTTTTACAACAAAAAAATTTATCTACCCATTTAAGCTGCCTTTTTTCTTTTCAAGTTTCATTTCTTAAGAGAGGATAAAGTGATTCTTTCAAAGAACAAATGTGGTGTATCTAAGGTTGCACAGATCTAGAGTACCTGTCTATTACCAGAGATTTTCAAGAAAATCAAAAAGATGATCAAGAAATCTTGAACAAGCAAATCATACAACAACATGCACTGGCAAAATAAAAAAGAAAAAGAATAAACATTCATCAATCGAAACAGCAATAAAAATCACATTCTTGAATAATAAACACAACCAATAAGAATACATAAAAAGCAGATTTCATTGCTAAGCAACAGCATTGTACTTTACATTATCCCATAGAAAAGCCAACATACATGAAATCAATCAACAAAAATTAGCCCACTAATACTATTGAACGAAACCCTAACCCCAATTCTCAATTATCAATATATCCTAACTTTAAAAAATTCAAGAGCTAGTAAACTTGGTAACGGCTTTAGTCCCTTCAGAAACAGCGTGCTTCGCTAATTCACCAGGCAACACCAATCTAACCGCCGTCTGAATTTCCCTCGACGTGATTGTAGGCTTCTTATTATACCGCGCTAATTTAGAAGCTTCTTGAGCAAGTTTCTCAAATATATCGTTAATAAAACTGTTCATTATTCCCATCGCTTTGCTCGAAATTCCTATATCAGGATGCACTTGTTTTAGCACTTTGAATATATAGATCTTGTACGTCTCCGAACTCTTCTTCACCTTCTTCTTCTTCTTTTCTCCGCCTATGGGACCGACATCTTTAGGGAGCTTTTTACCGGCTTTTGGCTTCTTCTCCGCCGGAACTTCGGGTTTTTCCGGTGCCGAATTTTTCTCGGCGGGTTTCTTTTCTGCCTTCGGAGCCATGGAATAGTGTAGAAATTTATCGAAGATTTGAGAAATATGAAAAGTTTGTTGGAGAAGAATGGGTGTGGTTTTTTGTATTTATAAGTAATTGAGGTTTGTTTTAATTGGAGAACGAAGAGAGACGAGGATTGATGACGTGGAACTATAAGAAACGTTGATTTGTGTTGGAGGTTAAATTTACGGATAGAAGAGGATAGTGGAACTGTGCAGGTGTAGATCATTTGCTACGGAAATAATGGCGTCAAAAGGGGGGAGGAATGAGTAAAAATAACATTACTCCCTCCGCTGCTTTTTGTTTGTTAGAACAATTTGGTTTAAATTAAGTTTTAATTTATATAATTTTTTTTAAAAGACATTAATTTAATGGAGAAATAATTTTAAAATTATTAATTTAAATAAATCATAATATTTGTGTGGCTACTATTTTTTTTTTCATTAGTGATATTTTTTTTTTAAATTTAATTGTTTTTGAATTTATAAATAATATTTTTTAACAGACTAATAAGTAATAAGAAAATACTAATATAACGTAAACTAAAATGCATGAAGTATTTTTTTTACTATTAATGTTATTACATACGTTTTAATAGGTTTCTCGAAATCTTAAATGGCAAATAGAAAAAGGGGAAAGATTATTATAACATTATAATGGGGAATGCTTTTCAATCTAACTAATCCATTTTTGTTGATTTTTTTTAGGTTATCGAAGACTTAGTATTACTAATATCTATCTATATATATTCTATATATATCTATATACTTTATAAGCTTGAAGGTACTTCGCGAAATATTTACCCTTAAAATTTGAATTCACACTAAATAACTAATCATTTTATTATTTTTCTAATATTTAAAAATAATTATTTAATTAATCTCATGCTATTTAGGAATAATCATTTAATTAATTTCTTATTACTTTGAAATATTCATTTACTTATTCTCCTAATACTTTTTGAGTTCTCCTTTTAGGTTTCGGAGGGGGTTTTCTTTAGCTAATAAAATTTTACCTAACAGTTCAGATTTTTCTTTAGTTAATAATGTTTTGATGTAGGAACTTTTAAGGACTACTTTTTTATAAACTATATATTAGGTGAATATGAGCCTTTTATACTAATTTATGGAAGGAGTCTTTATTTTTTAATATTTTTTTTATCTATTTGAGCTATATATATATATACTTTCAAAAGTGTATTGTGTTAAGTAGTAAAAACCCATAGATTATACCCAGCAAATTAAAATCTGTTCTAATTTAATTTTTATGGATCCGTCTTTGAGAATTTGCTTTGACAAGGTTCTTCTAATCCAAGTTTACTAACAATTCCAATAATAAGACATCAAAGGACTATCTTAGGACAACATTTCTATTTACTAAGTTAGCTAAATAGGACATGTCAATATAAATAATTTTTAGGCACTTACACTTTCATCTTTAGTTTTTCTTTTTAGTTTATAAAGAATGTTTCATAATGTTAACATTGTTTCTTACAATTTTGTACGCAATCATATGGATACGGGCACAACACGCGTACCTTATCTTAAGATTAGTTTATATAAATAGGTATGCATCATTGGAGGGAACTAGGTAAAAGTTTTGTTGGATTTTGCAAGAGATGTGAATGAATAATGGAGGGAAATAAAATTTTGAATTGGTTTATTTTACACGAGAATTTTGTCCCTTAAAATTCTTGTGCTTATATGTAGATACTCTTTTTCTAACTCTTAAAGAGTTGAGAAGAAAGCACGTCTTGTGTCACGATCCTAGTTCACCAATTGTGAACACGTCATGACGGCACCTAGTCTTCGCGAGGCATAACTAGTGTCACGGTCTAGACGTGACAATCAAGAATAGCATGATGGGACGACAACCAGTCCATGCCCAGAATAATATCAAAGTCAACCATACCAAGTAATAATAGATCAACCCTGGTCTCAAAACCACGAATAGTAACCAAACACGACTGGTACACGCGGTCCACAACAAGAGAATCTCCAAAGGAGTAGAAACATAAATGGGGGCACTCAAAGAATCCCGAGGCACACCTAAATGTGAAGCAAAATAAGAGGACACATATGAATAAGTAGAGCCGGGATCGAATAGAACCGATGCCTCTCTGTGACAAACCAGAATAATACATGTGATAAAAGAATCGGAGTCAACCGCCTCGGTGCGAGCAGGAATGCAATAATATCTGGCCCCACCGCTCTCACGAGGGCGACCTCTATCTCCCCGGCCTTCGCTCCTAGCTGGCTGGGCAGGTGGGGGTAGCAATGGGAGCTGGAACTATAGCCTGAGAATTATGAGAGGCACGCTGTGGCTGAGCATTCTGTGTAGATGCACCCCTACCAAGTCTGGGGTAGTCCCTAACCAAGTGACGTGTATCTCCACACTCGAAGCAAGCTCTGGGAGGATGTGTGGCTGTGACTGACTGGAGCTAGGTCCGCTAGATTGACCTCTGGAAGTACCCCGCGCAGGAGGAACGCTAGAAACTAGAGGCACATAATAAGGCTCCTAAGGTGCTGGTGGAGCTGGAGCACTACCGGTTGCTGGCAAGGCTGAATGAACAGGGCGATCAGAATAACCCCTGCCATAACATGCGGCTGATGATGTAAACAATATCGGGCAGCTTTCTTGTGCAATGCATGAGCTTTTGTTTTATCATTAGGGACGGTTCCATACTGCAAAAAAAGCAATAATTTCATTTTCATCCCATAACAGTTCATGTTTATGCAAACTATTTCGTAAAGGGAAAGCAGTAACTACTATAATAGGATGACACTTTAAATAAGGCCTTAATTTTCTTGATGCCATGATTAAGGCTAATGCTAACTTTTCCCGTTGTGGGTACCTTGTCTTAGCATCTAGCAGAGTTTTACTTACATAATAAATAGGAGATTGCTTACCTTTGTCTTCACGGACCAAAACAACACTTACCGCTACTTCTGAGACTGCCAAATAAATCAGTAGCTTTTCACCTTCCTTTGCTTTTGCCAATAGAGGGGGATTCGACAAGTAAACCTTCAAGTCTTTAAGGGCTTGCTGACAATCTTCATTCCATTTAAAATGATCTTGCTTTTTGAGTTATGAGAAAAATTTGAAGCATTTTTCTAAGGATTTGGAAATAATTCTTCCTAGTGCTGCAACTCTACCAGTCAATCTTTGAACCTCTTTTTTTATTTGTAAGAATATCAGGTATTTCTTCGATCGCTTTAATCTGAGAAGGATTTACCTCAATGCCACGATTAGAAACAAGAAAACCTAAAAATTTACCTGAGGCTACTCCGAACGCGCATTTCTCTGGTTTGAGCTTCATATTAAATTTTCGCAAAATTTTAAAAGTAACAGATAAATGAGAAATATGATCATTAGAATGCTGGGTTTTGATGAGCATATCGTCTATATATACCTCCATATTTTTTCCTAAATGTTCTTGGAACATTTTGGTGACTAACCTTTGATAGGTTGCCCCAGCATTTTTTAGACCAAAGGGCATTACTTTGTAACAGTAAGTCCCCCGGTCTGTGATGAAGGAGGTTTTTTCTTCATCACCGGGGTGCATTTTAATTTTATTGTACCCCGAATATGCATATAAAAACTCAAAAGTTCATGACATGCGGTTGCGTCTATCATTTGATCTGTATGAGGTAAAGGGAAAAGAATCTTTCGGGCAAGATTTATTTAGATTTGTATAATCTACACAAACTCGTCATTTACCGTTCTTCTTAGGTACGACCACCGTGTTGGCTAACCAATCAGGATATTTTACCTCGCGGATTGATCCAATTTTTAGCAATTTTTGAACCTCATCTTGAATTACTTGATTTTTGAAAGTCCCCCTGCTTTCTTTTCTTCTGCTTGATTGGAATAAAAGACTGGTCCTCGTTGTGTTTGTGAGTCATCACATCCGGTGGTATACCTGTCATATCAGCATGGGACCAAGCAAAATAATCCATATTAGCTTTTAAAAATTCAATTAACATACCTCGCATATCGGGCTTTAGATTAGCTCCTATGTAAACTTTTCTTTTAGGCTACTGCTCAAATAATATCACCGCTTCGAGTTCTTCTGTTGTTATTTTAATGTTCTCATTCTCTTTAGGTTCCTGAATTACATCAGGTATCGAGTCTAAATCTATTTTCTCAGTTGTAGTTTGATTGTTGTCGCCTCCAACTATTTCCTGTAATTGCTGTTTTTCTTTATCCATGATGCTCGTATCTGTCACAGCGTTGATACTCCTGGCTATTTGTTGATCCCCTCGAATTTGACATATCCCCCAATGTGATGGAAACTTGATAACTTGATGTAAAGTTGATGGGACAACGTCCATATTATGGATCCATGGTCTTCCCATAATTATGTTGTAGGCCATTTCGATCTCTACTACCTGAAATTTAGTTTCTTTAATTACACCTGTAGCATAAGTTGTTAGAATTACCTCTCCTCTAGTTACTACACTCGAATTGTTGATGCCTGACAACGTATGTGCTTTTGGTGTCATTTTATCTTGAACTTGAATTTCTCGCAACACCCTTCATTGAATGATGTTTGCAGAACTTCCTGGATCAATCAAGACTCGTTTTACCTCGGTGTCATGTACAAATAGTGATATAACCAGTGCATCCTTGTGAGGAGTAATTACTCCTTCCGCATGTGCATCATCAAAATTTATGCTTTCATGATCTAAGGTTTGGCACACTCGTTTCCCGAGCGTGATCGTCATTTTAGAAATCTTATTTGAAGCCGTGTACGTTACTACGTAGATATCCTCTCCCCCATTGATGACATTCACTGTTCTTTTAGGTGATGGTAGTTTTGATGGTTCTTGATCAACATCATGTGATACAATACTAGATTGGCGTGGAGAAGTTTGAGGAAAAGGAACTATGTTAACAGTGTGCAAGTCCCCTTGAGCACGAGGGATCTGGTTTTCAACAACATTGTTGTTATTGTTGTTGGTGTTTGACATGATGTTAACAATAAGTAAAGTGTGTAAACTTGGAAAGAATAGATTATCAGATTCCCGGTAACGGAACCAATTTGTTTAACCAAAATATGGAATTTCGATTAAAACTAGAAAATAAGAGAAAAAATCGAGTTACTGATAATCAATAGACCGAAAAATATAATAGGCTTTCTCTGAATAAGAATAAGCAATAAATAAATTTGTATTCCAATATGATATCAATAATTTTTCGTGTGTCTACATATGATGGGACTTCTTCCTTTTATTGTTGATCCTAGGTAGAAGAATGAAACCTAAGTTTTAATGATACAATTATGAGTAATAAATGACATTGAATAAGCCGTTACACAATCATTCCTATTAAATACCAATTCTCCAACGTATCAGGTATTTAATATTGAATTTAGACTCCTTTTTCTCTTCAAATCCATGTGTTTAACGTTTTTTGTTCCGTTGACTTTAAATGTCTTAAATTGATACGTGAATCGTGTCTAAAACTGCTTTTCATGCCTGTATAGCTTCCTTTTCCCGTATCTTCCATCGCCAAATTCTTGTCTTTGGAATCTTCAAGCATCCCCTGACCTAAATACTTCATTTAGGTACGAGATGCGCATCTGAATTGCATCTCGTGTCTATTCTGGGTTCTTCTTCTAAATTTACAATTATATGTTGACCTTTTGACCAATCCACTTGTCATGTCACCTCACCTCCAATATAAATTCAGTTTTTTTTCAATACAGCAAGGTATTTACTATATTCATATATTGCAATCTTTACATAACTAGCAACCAAACATTTTCTAATTACTTTTTTACGAACTTCATATAATGCACTTGTTAAGATTAGATAAGCCTACAAACATGCTTTATATCGAATAAGATTTGGAAAGAAAACTATCAGGGGGAAATAGGAATTCTAGCATGATGTTGAGTGGAACATAATTTTCTCAAATGATTATCGAACTTACATTTGTTTTATAATAATTAAACTAACTTTATAGCTATAAAATCACTTAGCTTATGAATAAGTTTTCAGAAAAAAAAGAGTCTTTGTATCTTTTTAAGCCGTAATGTTACGTAGTGCAATTAAGGGTATTTCTTTAGCTGATTTGGAGTTATTTGCGAATTAGAAATTAGAAAGTCCATAGTTTATGGAGAATATTACAGCCTTCTTAGCTCAGTGGTAGAGCGCGTGGCTTTTAACCACGTGGTCATGGGTTCGATCCCCACAGACGGCGAATAACTACCTTTTTAGCTACTTTGACATTGTTGCCTCTTTTAGCTAGTTTGACGTAGTTGCTGTATGCAGAACATTGTATTAGGTATAGTAGAGCAATCTCAAGTAAAGAAAAATGAAAAGAGGGAATCTTAGACTCTATTTTCTTTTTGCAGATTTTAATTGAGGGAATTAGTCACGACCCTAATTCACCCACCGTGAACTATTGTGATGGCACCTAGTCTTTACGATTAGGTAAGCCTAACAATTTAATAAAAAACAACATAAAACAATTAAAACTGCGAAATAAACATAATGAATGATTAAAGTGCAACTCGACATATACAATACAACTCCCAAAACTCTGAATCTCATGAAATCACAAGCTATAGATACTATATAGTGCTCTAACTCCAGAATAACTAAATCAAAAGATATACAAAGGGTTGTAACTATAAGAGAGAAAGGAGAGGGACTCATTGGTCTGCGAACGTTACAGATATACCTCGAAGTCTCTGAAGGATTGCCTCACCTCAAGGATGGTAGGGCCGAATCAAAGAACCTGGGTCTGCACATGAAAAACATGCACAGAAAGGGTATGAGTACACCACATCGGTACTCAGTAAGTACCAAGCCTAACCTCGGTCGAGTAGCAACGAGGAAGGTTAGGGCCCTACTGATTATAGCTGAAAAATGAGGCAAAACCATATAGAATTCGACAATATAATTAAATGCTAACAGTATGAAGTAACACACGATATTAAGAATAACAACAAATATAACATAGAAAAACATCACAGAAGAATACAACTCAACACAGAGATAGCAACCAGGGATCTATCAGGATACCGTCCTGTAGCCCATAAATGTTAATATCCAATGGATCGTTGTCCCGTAGTCCAACTCATAGTGCGCAAGGGATCTACCGGAATCCCGATCTGTACTCCCCAGATGTAAATACCCAGTACTGCAGGAATCTGCAGGGTGCAGTCATGTAGTTTGAAGATAAATGTGCAGGGAGATCTACCGGAATACAAATCCTTAGTCCCAAAGTAAACATGCGGGGGATCTACAGGGACACCGTCCCGTAGTCCCAAAGTAAACACACAACAAGCAACACAAAGGACATTTAGTTGAATCCAAATTTTATAGCAAGGTAAAACATATAGTTGTAACCTAGCATGCTGCATGGAATTCAAATAAAATAACTTGAGCAAGTAAAGCAATAAAGTCAATTAGATATGCTTCCCTAAGCTAACAGTAGGCTTAAATTGCAAGTAGTATAAATAGGGAAGAAAACACGGTTATAGTTACTTAATAAAAATAGGATTTTTAGCAATTATCACATGTACGCACTCGTCACCTCACATACAAGGAATTTCATATATCAACAATATCAAATCCTAAGTGGAGTTCCCATACACAAGGTTAGGCAAGCCACTTACCTTGAATCGGCTCAATATCAACCCGAAACCACACTCTTGCCACGAGTACTGAACTCTAAATAGTCCAAATCTATTCAAATCAATTGCATAATGTAAATATAACTTCAAGTAACTGATTCCACTAATTAATTCTAAGCTAACACAAGAAATTAGGAAAACTGACCAAAATGCCCCCAGGCCCACATCTCAGAATCGGGTAAACTTTAAAAATTTAGAATCCTCATGCTCTCACGAGTTCATATATACAGAAATTACTCAAATCTGACACCAAAACTCGATTAAAATTCCAAAATTAGGCCTAAGATTTTTTTCCAATTTTTCTCCAAACTTTCACCCCAAACTCGAAATCAAAGGATGAATTTAAGCATAGATTCGTTGAATTTAATCAAAACCGAGTAAGAATTACTTACCCAAAATACCCAAGTGAATATCTCTCTAAAAATCACCAATCCTTGGCTCCCAAATTGATTTTTCAAGTTTTGAGACTAAATCCTCGTTTCTGCCCTATTCTGACTAGTGAAACCACATCTGCGACTCTAGGGCCACACCCGCGGCCCCACTTCTGTGAAGACAAAATCGCACGTGTGAGTATTCATTAGATGAGGATTTCTGCACCTGCGACTTCCTTTTCACAGATGCGGTGCCTGGGCCGCATCTGCGGTCAAATCCCAAAATGCCTCAGACCGCATTTGCGATCCTCCTACCACTTCTATGGTGCCACACCTGTGGTCCAATATACGTAGGTGCGTGTCACGACCCGAATTTTCCCCCAACATCGGGATCGTGATGGCACCCACTCGTGGTAGCTAGGCAAGTCTCTTTATTCACACTATCCTGTTTAACAATACTTCATACTCAAATTAATAACCAAAATCATAATCTTAATTAAACAAGTGCGGAAGACTTTATAAAAATAGAAATAAGTAGTTTCAAGGTATATGATACTGAAATCCTCTACCCAAGACGTGGAGTCACCAACTCACGAACTACTACTGAATACTACACATAAAAGTCTGAAAGAAATATAACATAATCTGTTTGTCTCGGAACAAAGAGACTACAGCTAGTAACATAAGTAAAGGGAGAGACACCGGGCCTGCGGACGTCTGCAAGCTACCTCGGTCTCAAATATGATCAACTCCCACGCAAAAGATCTACTGCTGTTGCTCCTGATCGAAACCTGGACCTGTGCAAAAACGCACAGAAGTGCAGTATCAGCACAACCGACCCCATGTGATGGTAAGTGCCTGGCCTATCCCGGCGAAGTAGTGACAAGCCTAGGACCAGACACCCACATAAACCTGTGTAGTTCCATATATATGTATACCACAAAACAACGAGAAATAACCAAGTAATAACCCAATAAGGAATATCTCAAATGAACTCAACAATTAATAACAGTTAATAAGTCCACAAAGGAAAACAAAGTATAATGAAAAAATAAGTAATATCAAGTCAAGGAATGGCAAGTAGTTGCACGGAATCACCCTTCGTGCTTTTACTCTCATCCGCACATCCATGGTACGGCATGATCCTTCGTACATGGTTCAATAACAAGGCACGGCATGATCCTTCGTGCATAATCAACAACAGGTCATGGCATTAACCTTCGTGCATAATCAATAAAACATGGCACGGCATTAACCTTCGTGCATAATCAATAACAAGGCACGACATTAACCTTCGTGCATAAATAATAAATCAAGGCACGGCATCACCTTTCGTGCATTATCACTCTTTATCACCCAAATAACAATCAAAGTTAAGGGCAAAGAATGAAACAATAAATCATGAACCGTCCCGGCAAGGGCAATCAATATCTCACTTCACAAACAAGTCCCGACAAGGGAGAACAATAACAATTCTACAACCCGGCAAGGGTTCAACAATTTATCTTCAAATATGTCTCACAACAAGTATTAACAATGACTCACGGTCATGCTAGACGCCAGTGTATGGATGCTCGTCACCACAGCCCATACACCGCACTCGATCACATAACACATAGCACATAATCCTATTCCCTCAAGCTAGGATAGAACAAACACTTACCTCAAATATTTACGAATAATTCAATCCGTGGCAATGCCTTTTCCATTCAAATTTGGCTCCAATCCAATTGTATCTATACATAATTGATTTGATATCATCAATACTACTGAACAAACTAATTCATAAGGCCAATTACAATTTTTACACATTCTGCCCGGAATAGTGAATTTCGACCCAAGGCCCACATGGTCGGAACTCGGGGTTCGGACCAAAATCCGGTTACCCATCCCCCCACAAGTTCAAGTATATGATTTGTTTCGAAATTGGACCTCACTTCGAGGTCCAATTACCCAATTCATGAAAAACCCTATATTCTACCAAAAACAAGAAATTGTACCATGAAAACCTTTGATTTCTATTGAAAAACATGTTTAATATTGTTAGGAATTGAAAGAATTAAGTAAAAAGTGACTTACAATTGCTTTGAAGAAGAGGGAGTTCGTGAAAAATCGCCAATGGATATTTTTGGGTTGTGAAATGTGAAATATGAA
Organism: Nicotiana noctiflora; assembly: GCA_032618575.1. Lineage (NCBI taxonomy): Eukaryota > Viridiplantae > Streptophyta > Magnoliopsida > Solanales > Solanaceae > Nicotiana > Nicotiana noctiflora. The sequence goes on from JASVEL010013970.1 coordinate 135,994, forward strand.
GCTGTAAATCGTGATTTACAGGTCTCTGTGTTCATATTTGCGAACATGGGTTCGCAATTGCGAACCCCGACCAATTTCTGGAGTTTGAAAAATAAGATAAGGATGGGAAGTTCACATTTACGAACTTTTGTTCGCATTTGCGAAGCCAAGGCAAAACTGGGAAGTTCGCATTTGCAAACTTTTGTTCGCATTTGCGAACCAAGGCACAAAACAGGGAAGTTCGCATTTGCGAATTCGCATTTGCCAACTTTTGTTCGCATTTGCGAATTCGCATTTGCTAAAATTTGTTCGCATTTCCCAACTCTGCAGATCAGGTGCTGACAGCAACTTTCTAACATGAAAAATTGATCTCATGGCCTATCCAAAATTTACCCAAGCCCTCGAGGCTCCAAATCAAATATGTACACAACATCAAAAACATATTACAAACTAGTTCGTGCGATCACATCGCCAATATCACATCGTTTTCATCAAACCAAGCCTCAAGTTCATGATTTTCATTCTTTTGGTTTTCAAAACTTTCAAACTTGGAACTCAAGGTCCAACACATATCAAACGTCATCCAAATGTCACCAAACTTTGCAGAAAGCACATAATAACATTTAAGACTTGTACCGGGCGTCGGAACCAAAATACGAGCCCAATGCCAAGGTCAGTCAATTCATTTTTCTTTAATAATTACATCAAAAATAATTTCATAGAAAAACTCATAACTTGGGCTCTAGGCCTCAAAATTCGACTCCGGACGCATGTCCAAGTCCCATATTTTTCCTACGGACCTTCCGGGACCATCCGTTCTCGGGTCCGGGTCCGTTTACCAAAATTGTTGACCGAAGTCAACTATATCAACATTAATATCATTTTTCTCCAAATTTCTCATAGAATTCATATTTTCTATCACAAAAACTTTCCGGCTACATGCCCGGATCATGCACGTAAATCGAGGTAACATAGAATGAGGTTTTCAAGGCCTCAGAAGCTCGAAATGATTAATAAAATAAGTGATGACCCTTTGGGTCGTCACAGTGCGATTATGACAGGTTCAACCAACTTCATTGTTATCCTAAGCCCAATTCAACTTTCGTTAAGCACCTGAAACTCACCCGAGGCCCCCGGGACCTCAACCAATCCCAAAACATCATACGAACATATTCAAACCTTCAAATCACATCATACAACGCTAAAATAACAAATTTCTCTCCAATACAAGCCTAAGGATTTTCAAAACTTCCAATTTCCGCTTACGATCAAAAAGTCTATCAAACCTCGTCCGAATGACTTGAAATTTTGCACACATCACATTCAACATTATGGAGCTACTCCAACTTTCGAATTTCATTCCATCCCTTAGATCAAAATCTCACTAATGAACCAGAAACTTCAAAAATTCAACTTTCGGTATTTCAAGCCTAAATAAGCTACAGACCTCCAAAATACAATCTAAACACACCCCTGACCCCCGAAATCATCCAACAGAGCTAACAGAAAAAACAAAATTCCATTCCGAGGCCATCTTCACACTGTCCCGATCACGGTCCAAATTCTAAAACTTAAACTCTCATTTAGGGACTAAGTGTCGCAAAACTCTCCGAAACTCCAAATAAATTTTCCCGACAACTCACAATAGCAGAAACAAATACGGGAATGCAGTTAATAGGGGATCAAAACGTAAATTCTTAAAATGAGCGGCCGGATCTTTACAGAATTAAAATACCATATTTTTATTGGTGGAACATGAATAATAACTCAAAACCTTTATGTAATCTTTATAGTAGTACTAAACTAATATCTTGGTAGGTACTTAATGAGGCAAAAAAGTAGTTACTTGGTAACTTCCTTTTAGCAAGTAATTCACTATCTTCCAGATTACTAGCTTTATTTGAAGCAATACATTAATACCATATATTCCTTAAAGCCTATATAAGTGGCCTAAATGAAATTAACAATTCATACAATCACATATACAAAAGTTCAAGAGTGAACAAAAATGAAGAGTTACATTATGTTTTTCCTCCTCTCTATGGCAATATTTTTCACTTTGTTTGATCCTTCGCTAGGTACGACTATCTTCTTCAATGTGTATGCTAACCTTTTTTTCCACTAGTATGTCTTTGAATGATTTTCATCTCCATCTTTTTAATTGCATTGATTAACATGCAGTCTTCTCTTTTCTTTATTTTAGGTGATCTTAAGTTTTGCCCAGGAAGTTTCAAGGCTGATCAAACATGTGATAAAATTAGTTGCGGCAATCTAGCTCTATTTCAGTGGCCAGCAAGTATGATGCCTCATAGTTGTACATGTGCTGCTGTAGGAAGTAATCAAAGCCTTTGTACATGTCAAATAGTTTGCTAAGCAAACCAATGCAAAAGAAAAGACAGTTATTGTCAATGCCAATTGATGAGTAATCATATCAAATATGTATTAAATGATCTCGAATAAATAGAAATAAAAGTTCTCTCGATAAAATATTATTTTTTCAGAATAATTTCTTGTTTCAATCTAATATGTTGAAGATAGTTATGCTTGACCTCGAGTCAATATTTCTGTGTTGCGCTTGTGTGATATTTTCACCTAATATATATTGGCATTTGTATAAAATGCACCTAAAATATTTTATCTTAACTATTGACTGTGAAATGGAGTATGAATTAATAATAACTGATGCATCGTAAAACCCGATCCCATTAATATCCTCACAATTAGGCCCTTGGCCTCACTAAGTATCAATCTCTCCAGTTTCTCGGGCTCACAATGTCATGAAAGTTCAGCCAAAAAATAATGATGTGATGTATCAATAAATGGTAACAAAGTCTAAGATATGATATGTAGATGAATGCGTATGACTAAGTATATAATTTCAATATAATAGATAACTCAACAACAAAGACCTCAGTGGGCCCAACAGGAGCCTAGACGTAGTTTCTAACATGGATCACTACTCAATTACTGAGATTTAGTAACGACTGGGGCGGTCGTTTCATGAGTTACCGCATCATTTCCCCCATTTCCGCTTATTAATTTATTGTTTAGTTGTATTATGTGGTATCGTGTTGGTTGGTTCGGGTTCGGAGTGGTTTAGTAGAGAAATGAAACACTTGATCTCTATTGAGTAAGCTTAAGTTGAAAAAGTCAACCGAATGTTGACTTATGTGAAAAAGGTCTCAAATGTGAATTTCGATTGTTTGGATAGTTATTTATGTGAAAAAGGAACGTGATCGGAATGTATTTTGGAGGTCCGCCATAGATTTAGGCTTGCATTAGCGAAATTGGAATTTTGGAATTTTCCAATTGGTAGTAAATTTTGATATCAAGGTCGGAATGGAATTTCGATAATTGGAGTAGGTCCATCATGTCATTTTTAACGTGTGTGTAAAATTTCAGGTCATTCGGGTGAGGTTTGATAGATTGTTTGATCGTTTGCAGAATTTGGAAGTTCTAGAATCCTAAGGCTTAAATCTGAGGGTGATTTGATATTGTTTTGAGTGTTCCAAGGGTTGGAACAAGTTTGAATAATATTATGGGATGTGTTGGGGATAGATCATTGTAATTGTTGGTCTTCAACGAGGAATTCCTAGTAAGCGCTAGTCATCAGCTCGCGTTGACTACGTCCCTGCCCTTTGTACACACCGCCCGTCGCTCCTACCGATTGAATGATCCGGTGAAATGTTCGGATCACGGCGACGTGGGCGGTTCGCTGCCCGCGACGTCATGAGAAGTCCATTGAACCTTATCATTTAGAGGAAGGAGAAGTCGTAACAAAGTTTTCGTAGGTGAACCTGCGGAAGGATCATTGTCGAAACCTGCAAAGCAGAACGACCCGCGGGCCTGTTTAAACATTGGGGAGCAGCGCGGTTGGGGTGCTTCGTCCTCCGTCCGCAAGGCTCCCTCCTATCCCCGGCGTGTGTGCTTGCGTGCATGTCGGGTGATTAATGAACCCCGGCGTGGAAAGCATCAAGGAATACTAAATAAGCTACGTACTTCCAAAATACAATCCGAACACGCCCCTGACCCCCGAAATCATCCAACGGAGCTAACAGAAAAAACAAAATTCCATTCCGAGGCCATCTTCACACTGTCCCGATCACGGTCCAAATTCTAAAACTTAAACTCTCATTTAGGGACTAAGTGTCGCAAAACTCTCCGAAACTCCAAATAAATTTTCCCGGCAATTCACAATAGAAGAAACAAATACGGGAAATGCAGTTAATAGTGGATCAAAATGTAAATTCTTAAAATGAGCGGCCGGATCTTTACAGAATTAGAATACCATATTTTTATTGGTGGAACATGAATAATAACTCAAAACATTTATGTAATCTTTAAGTAGTACTAAACTAATATCTTGGTAGGTACTTAATGAGGCAAAAAAGTAGTTACTTGGTAACTTTTTTTTAGCAAGTAATTTACTATCTTCCAGATTACTAGCTTTATTTGAAGCAATACATTAATACCATATATTCTTTAAAGCCTATATAAGTGGCCTAAATGGAATTAACAATTCATACAATCACATATACAAAAGTTCAAGAGTGAACAAAAATGAAGAGTTACATTATGTTTTTCCTCCTCTCTATGGCAATATTTTTCACTTTGTTTGATCCTTCGCTAGGTACGACTATCTTCTTTAATGCGTATGCTAACCTTTTTTTCCGCTAGTATGTCTTTGAATGATTTTCATCTCCATCTTTTTAATTGCATTGATTAACTATAGTCTTCTCTTTTCTTTATTTTAGGTGATCTTAAGTTTTGCCCAGGAAGTTTCAAGGCTGATCAAACATGTGATAAAATTAGTTGCGGCAATCTAGCTCTATTTCAGTGGCCAGCAAGTATGATGCCTCATAGTTGTACATGTGCTGCTGCAGGAAGTAATCAAAGCCTTTGTACATGTCAAATAGTTTGCTAAGAAAACCAATGCAAAAGAAAAGGTAGTTATTGTCAGTGCCAATTGATGAGTAATCATATCAAATATGAATTAAATGATCGCGAATAAACAGAAATAAAAGTTCTCTTGATAAAATATTATTTTTTCAGAATAATTTCTTGCTTCAATCTAATATGTTGAAGAAAGTTATGCTTGACCTCGAGTCAATATTTCCGTGTTGCGCTTGTGTGGATATTTTCACCTAATATATATTGGCATTTGTATAAAATGCACCTGAAATATTTTATCTTAACTGTTGACTAGGAAATGGAGTATGAATTAATAATAACTGATGCATCGTGCAACCCTATCCCATTAATATCCTCATAATTAGGCCCTCGGCCTCACTAAGTATCAATCTCTCCAGTTTCTCAGGCTCACAATGTCATGAAAGTTCAGCCCAAAAATAATGATGTGATGTATCAATAAATGGTGACAGAGTCTAAGATATGATATGTAGATGAATGCGTATGACTAAGTATGTAATTTCAATATAATAGATAACTCAACAGCAAAGACCTCAGTGGGCCCCAATAGGAGCCTAGACGTGGTTTCTAACATGGATCACTACTCAATTACTAAGATTTAGTAACGACTGGGGCGGTCGTTTCATGAGTTACCGCATAATTTCCCCCATTTCTACTTCTTAATTTATTGTTTAGTTGTATTATGTGGTATCGTGTTGGTTGGTTCGGGTTCGGAGTGGTTTAGTAGAGAAATGAAACACTTGATCTCTATTGAGTAAGCTTAAGTTGAAAAAGTCAATCGGATGTTGACTTATGTGAAAAAGGTCTCAAATGAGAATTTCAATTGTTCGGATAGTTTGTTAGGTGAAAAAAGAACGTGATCGGAATGTATTTTGGAGGTCCGTCATAGATTTAGGCTTGAATTAGCGAAATTGGAATTTTGGAGTTTTCCAATTGGTAGTAAATTTTGATATCGAGGTCATAATGGAATTTTGGTAATTGGAGTAGGTCCATCGTGTCATTTGTTACGTGTGTGCAAAATTTCAGGTCATTCGAGTGAGTTTTGATAGACTTTTTGATCGTTTGCAGAATTTGGAAGTTCTAGAATCCTAAGGCAATCTGAGGGTGATTTGATATTGTTTTGAGTGTTCCAAGGGTTGGAATAAGTTTGAATAATATTATGGGATGTGTTGGCATATTTGATTGAGGTCCAGAGGGCCTCGGGTGTGTTACGGATGCTCGGGACATTTTGGACTTGAAGAGTTCGCAGTATTTGTTGGTTTTCCATGGCAGAGATTTTGTTCATTGCGTTCGCGGAGGGTATCTCACGTTTGGTAAGAGTGTCTTCTGTGGTGGTGATTTTGTTCTAAACATTTGTGAAGGAGAGTATGGGAGCGCATAGGTTAAAACAGTATGTGCATCGCAGATGTGCGATTGGGGTCGCGTTCGCAAAGAGGAGTGAGGTAGTTAGGGACCCCAGGTCTTTTGTCTACGCGTTCGCGAGATGAGGCCCGCATTTGCAAAGGAGTAAGCGGGTTAGGCATCGCATTCGTGAAGGGTTAAGTGGAGGCAGTCTGAAGTTTAGCCTACGCGAACGCGAGAGGGAGGTCATGTTCGCGATGAAGAGAGCACCTGGGCAGAAAGTATAAAACCATACTTCGCGATTTTTATCCCATTTCTCACTATTTTTAAACGATTTTGAAGCTTTTTAAGAGGGATTCGAAGGGAAACATCTAGAGGTAAGGTTTATTTTAACTCAATACTCGATTCTATGATAATTTCTAACTAATTAGACATGAAATTAGTGGGCTTTAAAGACTAAAATTAGGGAATTAGGGCTTGAAATTGGAGAGTTTTAACTGGGGATTTGAGGGGCCATTTGAGGTACGACTTTGATGTTCTTGATATGTATAGACTCGTGGGAGGATGAGGATTCTATTGATGCAATTTTTATCAAATTTCGAGATGTGGGCCCAGGGTCGGGTATGACCAATTTCGGGATTTTCGATGTAAATTGAATATTTTCGTGTCGGTTTGTTCCTTTAGCCTATTTTGATGTTATGATTCTGATTTTGGATAGATTCGAGGCGAGTTGAGGTTGATTCGAGAGCCAAAGGCATCGCGGCTAGAGTTTGGACCGGTTTGAGGTAAGTAATGATTGTAAATATTGTCCTGAGGGTATGAAACTCCGCGTTTCACATCATTGTGCTACTTTGAGGTGACACACACGCTAGATGTTGAGCGTGAGATCGTGCACCATTGGAGATCATGACTTGGTCCATCCCATACAACTATTAAGTCACATATTTAATTGAAAACTATTTGATATTATTATATTTTGGAAAGTATTACCATGTTTGGGGATGAATGTCGTGTTTGGGCTTTGTGCCAGCTGTGTGGACCTTAAGGACTTTTTACTACTGTTTCCTCCCTATTTTTGATAATATTTACACTCAGTCATGATATGCTTTCATTGATTTCATAACTCAGTTTTTATTTACTCTTTTCGATTTTATAAATGTTATTTTGAGTCGAGTACCTGTTTTACTGTTAGCCCGAGGGGCTTGAGTGAGATCTGACTAAGTGAGGCCAAGGGCTTGTGTTATGAGAATGTCATGGGATCGGGCTACGCGCCACAGTAGGTTGTATTGATTTGTGATATATGAGAGGCCAAGGGCCTGATTTATAATGCCACAAGATGGCTTATGATGGCACTTGGGCTGTAGGAGCCCCTCCTGAGTCTGTACACCTAGTGTGAGTGTGTGATAATGCCCGAGGGACTGTTGTTTTTTATGTTGCCGCCCGAGGGACTGATTACAAGTGATACTTAGGTAGCCCGATGGCTGGTTCTGTTGATATTTTGCCCGATGGGCGGTATATCGTAAATGTGTTACCCCAGGGGCTATTTACGTTTCTATGCTTTTACTCACTATTTTTATCACTCGATTGAAACTATTGAAAGATAATTTAAAAAGGTTTTACTAAACTGAGTTGCTTTTACGAGTTAATTGATTTACTACATTGTTCTGGACTTATATTGTTTTGTTGTAGTGCTATGATGTGGAATTACCTGTTTTCTTACTGCTTAGTTGCTTTTACTTTTATTATTTACTGAGTTGGCATACCCACATTACTCCCGACACCTTGTGTGCAGATCCAGGAGTCTCGGGATGCGATAGTGAGTGTTGATCAATCTTCCAACATGTCTCCGGGGTTGACTAGGTAGTTGTTTGGCATTCACGGCTATGTACTTCTCCTTCTTATCTTACTAAGATTGCCTTATTACTTTATTTTCGGACCATGTTATCATTTTCTTGTTCCTAGACGAGTTTGTAGTTGCTTATGACTAGTGACACCCTGTTGTCAGGCTTGTTTTATATTTCTGTACTGCTTATTTTAACTTATACTATGGGATATTAGTTAATTTGTGACTTAAATGGACTTAATTTGATTTTCTGCCTGGTTTTGGGTTTGTCTCAGCTGGCCTAATTTCACGATAGGTGCCATCACGACCGGGTCGATTTTAGGGTCGTGACAAGTTGGTATGAGCCTAGGTTACATAGGTCTCACGAGTAATTAGCGGGTTTAGAGAAACTTGCAGATCGGTACGGAGACATCTCTACTTATCCTCGTGAGGCTGCAAAACCTTTTAGGAAAAACTCCATATTCTTGAATTCCTATTGTGAGCACGTGATTTTGGCCCAAAGCAAACTGTTCCAAAAATATAGTAAAAAATGATTTTTGTGTGTAACTTGTTGATAAATTGTGTTGAAATACCAGTGTTTGCTTTTATTTTTGAAAAAATAAAGCAAAGGATATTTATAGAAAATACATTTTGGTATTCATTAGAAAATATAAAAATATAGGAAAATTACATTTTAATCTACAAACATTTCCTAATTACATTTTTACGAACTTCATATAATGCACTTGTTAAGATTAGATAAGCCTACAAACATGCTTTATATCGAATAAGACTTGGAAAGAAAGCTATCAAGGGGAAATAGGAATTCTAGCATGATGTTGAGTGGAACATAATTTTCTCAAATGATTATCGAACTTACATTTGTTTTATAATAATTAAACTAACTTTATAGCTATAAAATCACTTAGCTTATGAATAACTTTTCAGAAAAAAAAAGTCTTTGTATCTTTTTAAGCCGTAATGTTACGTAGTGCAGTTAAGAGTAATTCTTTAGCTGATTTAGAGTTAATTGCGATTTAAAAATTAGAATGTCCATTGTTTATAGCCTTCTTAGCTCAGTGGTAGAGCGTGTGGCTTTTAACCACGTGGTCGTTGGTTCGATCCCCACTGACGGCAGATAACTTCCTTTTTAGCTACTTGAACTTGTTGCCTCTTTTAGCTAGTTTGACGTAGTTGCTATATGCAGAACATTGTATTAGGTAGAGTAGAGCAATCTTAAGTCAAGAAAAATGAAAAGAGGGAATCTTAGACTCTATTTTCTTTTTTGCAGATTTTAAATGGGAAATTAGTCACGACCCTAGTTCACCCTCCGTGGAATAAACATAATGAATGATTAAAATGCCGCTCGACATATAATATACAACTCCCAAAACTCTCAATCTCATAAAATCACAAGCAATAGATACTACATAGTGCTCTAACTCCAGAATGACTAAATCAAAAGAAATACAAAAGGGTTGTAACTACAAGAGAGAATGGAGAGGGACTCCTCGGT